>NW_004624767.1:22115373-22197709 GCF_000247695.1 Heterocephalus glaber | reverse complement strand
ACAGGAGGTCAGGCTTCGGGAGGAAGCAGCAGCCAGCTGCAGGACCAGGCAGAGGGGAGGACCCCACCTGATGCGTCGTGCCTATCCAGCCCTTGCCCGGGGTGGCAGACTGGCCCACTGTCTTCAGTATCTGTCTATTACCGATTTCTTTCTTAGTAAACCCTCCCTGCCCAGAAGAAGCTGGTTTCCTCCTCCAGACCCAAATGCCAAGGATGGGGGAGTGACCCTTATCCTGTGGTAGGCTGGATGCTCACAGTCACTTCACACGCCCCTGGGCCTCCTGCTCTGCAGTGTGTTCACCTTGACAAGCTCAGAACTGAACCATGTCCCTGTGTGTATGATCAAGGTGGAAGCAAGGAAGGGATGGGATGGAGATCACCTCCTTCAGTGGGAAGGCTATTTATTCTTCCTTTAATGTGTCCATTTAGCAACCAGAAGCTGGAGCCAGGTGTCCCTCTGCATCTGGTACAGCCAGCCACCTGCTCGGCAGGTACAATCAGGCTGATAGACAGCACGGTGTGGGGAGTGAGAGTGGCCACAAGAAAGGAGGCTGGGGTCAAGGACATATCAGGGGAGGCCACCTGGAAGAGGGGACAGTCATCAGCCAGAATTGAATGGCAGGTTCCCAGAGTGAAGACTTTTTTGTACAGTACTAGGGATTGGACCCAGGGGGTGCTCTACCACTAAGCTACCTTCCCCAACCCTTTATTATTTATTTTGAGACAAGGTCTCACAAAGTTGCTTGGGTTGGACTTGAACTTGTGGTCTTCCTGCTTCAGCCTCTTGAGTAGCTAGGATTACAGGCATGTACCACCACACCTGGCAAGACCTTCCCCAGCCCAATCCTAAGCATGCTAGGCAAGCCCCTGGCCACCAGGCCACATTCCCAGTCCTGAAGACCTTTCAGTTTCCCCACTCCCATCATCCAGTTGCTTATACCATGGGGCAAAGCCTTTGTGCAGGCTCAGTGAGAAGGATCATGTCTCTCAGGGAAAAGTGGCTCAGGGAGGCTGATCTTGCAGGCTAGGGCCCCATCTCCCAGGAGTAAGAAAAGCCCCTGCCTCATCAGGAGGATGTGTTCTTGGCTCTCCCTAGGATCCACAGGGGACCAGAGCCCAGGCACTTCTCTGAGGTCACATGCAGGTCAGGGGCCCAGCAATGGCTTTCACAGAATATTCCCACCCTGCACCCTGAAAAAGAGGTGGCCAATAGTCCGGGGAGCTCCTGGGCCCTGCTGCTCCAAGGGCGAAGGTACCAAGGGCCTCGTTAGCTGTAGCTTCAAAGAAGCTCATTATTAACAAAAGTGTGTGGCAAACCCTCTTTCTTCTCCCTTCTCCACTTAAGGCAGGCTCCCTTGAAAAGGGAGATACAGCTTATAAGGAGAGGCCACAGGGAACCCCCAAGGAAAGGCAGCCGTCCAAAGACGAGAAGCAGCAACATTCTGCCCTTATGGGAGGTTCAGGCTGGCTCTCTTTATTTATTTAAAATACTCTCTCTCCCTTTTCCCCTTCCTCCCAATTCAACGGGCCTCTCGGGCTGGCTTTAAGTCCTTTTGAAGTGTTACAACCATTTTCTCCTCTTTCAATTAACAACAAGAAAAGGAAGCTAATAGCTTCCCGAGCCGATCGCTGTAAATATTACCAGTCTGGCCGCCCAGACCCAAGCCCACAGTGCACAGCTCAGCTTCTTTGACCAGAACCAGAGCACATATTTACGGGAAGGAGGGGAGGGGGTGGGAAATTTCTAACACAGAGGCGAAAATCCCCTGGCAAGGGCTTGGGTTTCTGCTGGTGCAGGGAATGCAGAGTGCTGGGGAGCCAGTTCGGGGGCACCTGTTCCTAGAGGGCTAGGGGAGTGCTGCAGAGGGCAGGAGGGAAGAAATGAGGCTGGGTCAAGTGGGGTGGCTCATGCCTATAATCCCAGTAATCTGGGAGGCTGACGAAGGAGGATGGCAAACTCAAGCCCAGCTTGGGCAATTTAGTGACTTACCAAGAGCCTGTCTCAATACAAAAAATAAGAAAGCACTGGGGATGTAGCTCAGTGCAAAGGCCCAGGGTTCAATCCCCAATACTGAAGAAATAAATAAATAAACAAATAAACAAACATGCTATAGGTGAATACTTCTAGAAGGAAAGGCACCTTCCTCCACAGCACCTAGGTTACTCGGGTGACAGCAAGCACACGTCCTGGGATCCTCACTGTAGCTCTGAGGATGGTTAGTGATAGACATCAGAGGAGGACTAGCTTTTTGGACACAGCAGCTGGAGGGGTTGCTGTGGTCCCCGGGGGTACATACTGGACCCCCCAGGACCAGCATAGCTCCCAAGGAGCCTGAAGGGGTACAGACAGCCTGCAAGTTGGGGGTTGGACCTGAATGGGGCATCGGAGGCTGGTGGGGCAGCAGAGGAAGGAAACCTGGTTCCCAACACCCCCTTGCCAAACCCTGGGGGGCCTCAGCTGTGACTGCACACTCCTCTCCCACCCCCGATGGAGAGCCAGTGTGTGGATGTCAGGCCTCTTCATAGCACTAGGAACCAGGCTGGCAGGGCCTGGGTCTGGTGCAGGCCCTCACCTCCCACCTCTCGGAGAGGCAAGTAAGGGCACCGCCGCTGGGTGGGGCGGGTTGAGAAGCCATGGTTCTGCGGCAAAAGCAGGCCCATCTCCTGAAATCTGAGGTTTTGACCTTGGCCGGTGGCACCAGACTCATCACCCTGGGCTCCCTGGAATGCTGCAGCCCCTTCTGGGCATGACAGCCAAGGGACACCAAGGTCTGCTGGGTAGGGCAGGCAGGCAGGGGGCAGACAGTTCCCCAGCAGGCCAGGCCCTGCCGATCCTGGCCCCTCTTAGACATACCCTGCCTTCCCAGGGGGCAAGGAGCAGCCAGCAGAGGACCCCTCATAACTGCCTGGCCACCTGCAGCCCCCTTGAGGGTCCCTATGCAGAGGCTGAGGGCAGCTGTCTGACCCTCCCTCTGTAAGCCCAGCTGAGCTGAGTGGGAGACGCCCACACTCACAGCCCCAGCTCCTCCTGCCACCTTTGTTCAGAGATTTCAAAGGCACAGGGCACTTGGGGCAGATATGGCCTCTGTGGGTGTCTAAGCTCTGCTGTCTCCAGCTGCCACGGACCATGGTGCCCTCCTGCTTAGCCACACTGATGGAGTGGCACCTCCAGACTTGGAACCTGCATGCTTCCAGCCCCTGGAGCTTGGTCGGAGCAGACAGCTGGCAGGTGGCTGGGTCTCCATACAGTGTGGCCTGGCCCAACACCAGGGCAGGTGCGAATTCCCAACCCTCTGGCCACAGCTGCTTGCACATAAAGGGAGGGAAGGAAGGAAGGTCTGTCCTACAGTAAAAGTCTTGCACTTTTTCTCCAGAGAAGCTCTGTTCCCACAAGCGGGGCTCCCAGGACCCCTGGAGCTGCGGGCTTCCCTGCTCTGGATGCAGCCCCACCCTTTCCCAGGGTTTGTCTCTGAGGGTGGGCACAGCAATGGGATAGGCCTCCTGCTGGGCGGGCACACTCAGCTGACTCCCACACCCACCAGTACACCCATCCCTGGAAGTCTGGTTTTGTCAGGAGATGGTCTAATTAGCAGAGTGGAGGCTGGGAGGGTTCGCACTGCTTAAGCAGGCTCTCGCCTCCGCCCCTTCGCACCCCATGTGCTGCTGCGCTTGGGTGCCATGCTGTGGTACCAGGCCTGGGGGCCAGCAGCAAGCAAGAAGGGGGCTGGGCGGTGGGAAAAGCTGGACTCCCATGGGCCCCCAGAGGCACCTCAAGCCCATACTGCTTGGGCCACCTTTGATACCACCTGGTGTTCAGGGCCAGGCCTGGGAGCTGGCACTCCATGGTGCTCCTGCCTGCGCTCCTGGGAGCACTCTACTTCCTTCCAGCTCCATCCTCAGGGAGGAGAACCTGGGGAGCCTTCTGAATCAGTCCCTTCTGTGCTCACCATGCCCAGCACAGGCCCTGCTCCCTAAGACACTCTCCCAGCCTCTCAATGTCCCCTCCTTGCATCCAAAGACCAGTTCTCCACACAACAGCCAGAGTGCTCTGTCTGCCCCTCCCTGACTGTGTCCCTTGCTGGCTCCTGCTGCTTTTGGCAAGAAGGCCAGGCCCCTCAGCACCGAATTCTGAGCTCCCTGAGGCCAAGCTCCTGTCCCCTGCTACAGCTCCCGTCACTGACCCTGCTAACTCAGAGCTCTAGACACCAGCCTGCTCACTGCACGAGCCCTCCATTCTAAGACTTTGCACATGCGCCTCCCACCTTATTCCTGACCCTGCTGACCTCGATCCAAGGAGCCTCCAAGTGGGAACACCAGCCCTGTCCTGCAGCTCCCAGCCCTCACCTCTGCTGCCTGTGGGGGAGAGGGAGGGAAAGTGACCCTGCAGCCCCCAGGTCTGTACTTGTAGGAGAGAGGAGTGACCACTCTGGGTGATAGGACAGAGAGAACAGGCCCTGTGGCTGGCCATGCGGTGGGGGCGTCAGCAGCGATGGAACAAACATGGGGGTTGATTACAAAGAGCCTTTCATCTGTAAAGGTCAGATTCTGCCACTGACCTCAGCCTGGAAGTCCGAAATGAAAACAAACCCCAGCCCCCAGCTCACACTGCTGTGACCTGCTTGCAATGATTCAAACTCTGCCCTCTTTGTCACAGAGCAGCATTGGCCAGGGAGGGGGCATATTGTTCACTTCAAACACCACTCAGCAGTCACCAGCCATAAAGCCACCTGGGTTTCCAAAAGCACGCACCAGGCATCTGATTAATGACATGCACATAAAACCTATCCCTGAGAGCCATAGGTTAGAATGAAACAGGAGGGCTAACTGCTAATATAGGAATTAATACCAGCAGGCACCATTCTCTAAGTAGTTGAGAGCTGTAAAGCTTAAGACTGGTTCAACTTGGGGAGGGATGGAGAGACTGAGGGCCAAAGGTGGGCAGTGGCTCTGGAGGACAGGCTGGAGGTCAAGGGGGAACCGAGCCATACCTGCTCCACTCTGAACTAACACTGGGCTTATGTATGACTGTCACGGGTGTAAAGGATCCCAGAACCACAGCACAGTGTCTTCCTTCCCAGAAAGCCCATGGGATCCACCCCTCTACCAAGGTGGGGAAGGTGGGCTATTCACTCCATAGTGCCTGGTGCTGAGGCCTGCTCACCAGTGGCCTCCCCATAAGACTGTGACTTCCCAGAGGATGAGGGGTTCTCTTTTTTTTTTTTTTTTTTGGTACTGGGGATCGAACTCAGGACCTTGTGCTTTCGAGGCAGGTGTGGCATCATTGAGCTAAATCCCCGGCCCAGGGCTTCTTTTTAAATTAAAAAATATATATATTAGTACATATTTGTTTTGTTTTGTTTTGTACCGGGGATTGAACTCGGGTCCTTGTGCTTGCAAGGCAGGCGACAGAACCACTGGGCTAAATCCCCAGCCCATTAGTACATATTTGTAATACATAGTGATTACATTCGATGCGGGGAACGCGTTCAAATACATAACACATTTTAATTTTTTCTATATCCCCTTCCCCTCCCTGCCTTCCCCTTCCCCTCCATCTCTTGGTGAGGAGTCCTCTTTGGATCCCCAAAGTCTTGTCCAGTCCTAGAGCATGATGAGACTCAGTATATGTTTGCTGGGTAGAAGTTGAATGGTAGAAGCCAGCTGGCTGGCTGGCTGGATGAATGGAGAAATGGTAGATGGAGGGATGGAGGGATAGGAGAGGTGGGTGGAGACTGACAGAGGGAGATATTGAGGGAGGCAGAGAAGGATGAATGGATGTATGGAGAAATGGAGGGCATGGGGAGAGAGGAACACATGAGAAGGCATCAGGAGAAACATAGGGCTTGTGCTTCAGTGTTTGTTTAGTGGTGCATTTCCCTTTTTTTTTTTTTTGAAACCAGGTCTCACTGTGTAGTTCAGGCTGACCTTGAACTCACTATGTAGCCCAGGCTGGCCTCAAACTCACGGTGATCCTCCTGCCTCAGCCTCCCAAGTGCTAGGATTACCGGTGTAGGGTATCACGCCCAGCTTAGTAGCACATTTTTTGTTGCACTGGGTCTTGGCTTGGTGCAGGGAGAAGGGAATCGGCCTGGGATTTGAGGCCCCGGCTATCCTACAGGTTATATGACCTTGGACAAGTCCTTCCTCACCTTTTCAAGCTGCACAGTGAGGTGGTCCTCTACATCCTGCCAGCTGTATTGGGCTGTCCCAGGCTCAGGGAAAATGGCAAAGTGGAAATTCAGGAAAAAGTTAAGGTGTGTGGTTCCTGGGTAGATAGCAGATATGTATGGGCAGAACTGGGCGGTTGGGTGCTTGGCTTTTTCTTCCCTTTCAAATTTCTTTTACTAGAGTTGTGATGTTAAAAAAATAAAATAAAATTAAGTGAGCATCTCAAAGAACTAACAAAGGAAACCTTTTACTGTATGGACACAAAAAATGATTCTCTGATGCAGAGAGCAGACCTGGAGGCTGGGGCACAGGGCAGGTCTGGGCAAGCTCAGCAGAGCAGGCTGAGTGAGCAGGTGCCCTTCAGGGGCTAACGAGGGCCCTCATGACAGATCCCTAGGGACCCTAGAGTCCCTGTGTCTTTGGCTAAGCACTAATTTTGCATGCTATGGGCTCCACCGTCTAGTAGTGTGTCTGCTTCAGGCACTGGGCTCTGGTGGTAGGTGTGTGCCAGGCGAGCTCACTTCCATATTTATTCCTGGGCCACGTTCAGTTCAGTGAATGCAGGTGGCTACTAATGATCGTCATTATGCACCCTCACGCATGAAGAGCCACAGTGCTGCCCAGAGCACACACACCCAACCACTGCCAGCCAGGCTCACCTGGAAAGCCAGTATCCCCCCTGATGCCCGTAAGGCCACACTTGCCCAGGGCAGGGACACCCCAAGGGTCCAGTATTGGCACAGCACCATCTCCAGGAGACTGCAAAACCTAGGGAAGGGCAAAAGATGTACAAAGCTGGACAGGCCCACCAGGAGCCTGGTTCAGACTTTTGGTTTCTCAAATAAGAAAACAGAGTGTGTTCACTGGGTGCATTTATGAAGTACCTACTGTGTGTGTGGTACTGAGCCAGGTGGTGCAGGAGAGTCCAGCCTTAGATACTCCCTTCAAGCCCGGAAAAGAATTCCTTTCATCATGTTGTGTCATCGCCATTAGGGACTCAGCTGCCTGGGTGCAGGGAAGGAAGGGTGACATTTGAGATGATTCTCACAGGAGGGAACAGCACAGGGAAGGGCTTGCAGAAGCCTGATGGGGAAGCAGGGACCAGGCCTCATGGGTCTTAGAGACACCAAACCACGTTGCCTCTGTCCTGCATGCTGTGGGAGGACCACCGGCATGGACTTGGCTTCTTCCTGGATATGTGATTCCAAAATCAGCACTTGGGCGGTTTGCATGTGCCGTGGGGAGGCAGTTGGAGTTCCTTGGACACAGTCACCAGCCTCTCTATTCAGAGGCCCAGGTGCCCCCAGCAGTATAAAACAATTTCCTCACCCTGGCCAGGGAGGCAGATGACCTCATTGGACTCTTTCCATCTCTCGCTTTCCTAGAGAAATTACAATTTATAATTGGATGAAATCACGCGGGTGGTAATAGCAATAAGGGCTCGTGCTGGAGCTCACTGCTTCCCCCTCATGCAGGACTGTCCTCGTCTTTCCTCTTGTCCAGTTCCCTCCCTAGCCTCTCTAGGGGCTGTGCCCACCAGCCTGCTAGCACCTGGAGCTGCAGCACTGACCAGACCCTGGTCAGTGAGGACTGATGTTACACAGGCTTGCTGGCCCTCAGACCTCCTTTCTCCTGGGGACGCTAAGAACCCCTGATTTAGCCTCTCCACCCTGCATCCCCTGGCTGAACACTCCCTTCCTCCACATAGGTCCTGCCAGCTGTGAGCCCGTGGGCAGCCACCCCCAGCTTGGGTGCTGGGCTTATTAATCATGCAACCTAAATGTCCTTGTTTTCATTTGTAACAGTCCCAGACAATGAGCATTTCTCAAATCAGCCACCTTCGGCCCTACAAAGAAAAGTGCCCAGATGCAGCCGAGCCCATCTGGATCTGATTTCAAACCAGAGCCTACACTCTCAGATGTGTAATGAAAGCCCTTTTCCAAAGAGGGGCTCCTGCAGGGGGATGTGGACACCAGGGCACTGGCCTTCTACAAGACACCTCTAATGAGAGCTATGTGGGGAGGGCATGGTTTTGTTTCTCGGATTCCTGGGAACAGCCTGCCCCACCCCCAGGTCTCTGCAAACTGGGAGGGCTCAGGGGGTGGGGAGGATCTACCCTGCCTAAGAGATGGGGTGGCTGCAGAAAAAAGCTAGGGACATGGAGACCCAACTTCCTGTGGCCCTGATGATCCTATTTCCCACAGTTGGAAAAGCAGTGCTTGTTCTGAAGGCCCAGGCTATGGTGGCTCAGTTGGAGCCTGTGAATGACATTTATCAGGAAGAGCAGGAGCTGAGGGGAACTGAGCCAATGCTGGGCTGGGCCAGTGGCCCTGCAGGGCTGGCAGCTTCAAAACTTCATCTTTTTCTTCCCAGCCCTTCCATTTTCAGGGAGAAAAGGAAACCAGGTATCTGCAAGGAAGGGCCCCTCATATGAGCTGCTCAGGTATCTGGATGTGAGGAGACAGGAGATGGGAGGCAATGATCTAAGCCCTGTCCCAGGCCTGCAGGAAAGTGGCATTTAAGAAAACAGGCTCTGGGGTTGGGATGTTGCTCGATGGTCAAGTACTTGCCTAGGATGTGTGAGGGCCTGGGTTCCATCTCCAGCCCAGGAAGCCCTGACAGTCCTCTGTCCATGTGGGCCTCTGTTTTGTTGGGCATGATCATTTGTATTGTCTTTGACAGGTGAGGAGGCAGAGACTGGGGGAGAAGAGGCTGCCTCTTTGGACAGATGAGACCAGAGGTGAAGCAGGAATAACCCCGCTCCTGCCTCCCAGCAAGAAAACCTCTGCAAACGGGAGCAGCCATGCGGGACTTAGCCCCTGCCCCACAAGGCATCTTCCTGAAGCAGGATGTGTGGGGCCTGACAGCTCCTCGGTGAACATCTGAACTCCTCAGTGGGGTAATGGACTCCCTCCTTCCCCCGGAGACACAGCCTGAGTGGCAGGAATACCGATTCTTTGGAGAGTGGCTCCCTCTCAGCTCTGTCACGCAAGAATGCTCTCTGCACCGAGCCTATTCTGCCAAGTGACTTAAAGGGATTTAAAAAAAAAAAAAAACAGAAGAAGAAAAAAAATCTTGGTAAAGAAAAAGGGGGTTAAAAGGCACACAGACGCCTTTCAGAGGAGGTGGCGGCCTGCAGACAAAGGGTGAAAGTTGAAAGAGGGCCGAGGAAGTGGCAAGCAGGGAGAGGCCACCCCCCTGGGGCGGTGTGGGGCATGCCCCAGGAGCAGGGGGCCAGAACACCCTCACGCCCCACTCCCAAGCCCCCGGGGCCGCACAGGGTGTCCCTGTGCACCCAGAGCATAGGCCCCTCGCTTCAGGCGGTCTAGGGAGCCAAGGATGCTACCTGGGATCTGCAGCCTCATCTGAATGGTTGAGTCCAGAAGACAGAAGCACAGGATCCCCTCCCCAAGCCTCCAGTGTCCCCCACACTGCCAGTGTACCCAGGTCTGCACTCTGCTCTCTCAGCCCTCGGCCTGTTAGGGCCGAAGGGCCAGGAATGTGAGCGTGGCCTGGGCCCACTGTGTCACTCAACATCACCAAGGGCCTTGGGAGCAGCCACTCCAGTGGGACTCTGCAGCCCAAGGGCTGTGGCAGCAAGGAGGTAAGGCTGAGGGACACTGCCATGGGGAGGGGGCAGTTAAAGGCTCTCATGCCAAGCGGGAAAGATGGCTGGGTCCCACAGGACCATTTCAAAGAACTGCCCCATGCAATTTCACAGAGCACAACGCTCACTGGCCCAGCGTCAGGCTCATTTGCTGCCTGGCAGCCCCATGCTGCTGGCCCCACCAGGGGTAGGCAGACACTGGGGCACAAGGAGGTGGCCCCTCCTGGACTTAATAGCAAGTGAGGATCTCCTCTCAGCATCTTTCTGCCTAGATTGCTGGGCTACCAGTTCTACCCAAGGCGGGCAGGAGTGAGGCCTCATTATGAGTCTGGGCAGGTGCTTTGGGGGGCTGGGCTCTTGGCCTTGGCACTGTTTGCTCTTGAACTGGAGGGAGCCCATAAGTCCTTTCCATCCCAGCCTGTCCTCTCCCTATTTTGGCTGGGCAGACCCAGCGTGGGGTGATCTCAAGCTTTCACCTGCTTCTGGCAGCCCATTGTTCATCTGCTCCACCTTCCAGATGAAGCCCAGAGATGCAAGAGGATGCACAGAGGTTGAGAGCACTCTCGGGGTGGGGGGTGGGTCAGGGGTGAAGTTACCAGAAACACAAATACAGGCAACCCCAAGCAATAAGCAGCCAGCAGCGCCCTGAGCAGGGCAGGGAAGCCCCGATCCATTACCAAGATGGAAAATGACACTTCCCTCGAGCTCTGCCCCAGGAGAGGGGCTGATTTATGACTGCACCAGGGCCGGGACATCCGTCAGCACAGCGAAGCACACATGCTGTCTGTGGGGGCATTAATAGCCGTGTTATTAGCCACCGGTGTGAAAGATGCCCTGAGGATTGGCTATTTGCTATTATTTATTATAAAGGCGTGCCAGCCGGCAGGCAGCAGGCCGAGAGGCGCTGAGCCCAGCTCGGCCCCTGCCCTACCATCCTCCTTCCTCCTCCTCCTCCCGGCATCCCTGGTTGACTACCCAGCACTTGTCCCCCTCCTTCTAGCCCCAAGGAAGAGCGGGGGTAATTGCAGAGGGGAGCAGCTGCCAGAAGACCTGATGGGGAATCTGCTTGCCAGCTTTGAGGTTCCCTGCACCCCAAAGGCAGAAGAGCAGAAGGGAACAAACTGGGCTTTGAGGGCCAGACATACTGTGAGTCCAGGGTGTGTGGCTCTCATGGCTCCTTCCCCTCTCTGAGCGTGCCTCTCCTCTGGGCACTGGGGACACAGGCCCTGAAGAGCCATGGCCAGCTGGAAGGGGATGCTGCCAGGTACTGCTAATGCTAACAGGCCTGAACCCACAGGGGCAAGGGGGTCTATGGACGTACTGGTGGCAGAAAGCAGCCAGTATGAGGCCCTGCTTGAGTTGGGTGGGATACTACCCACCATCACTCTCCCACCAAGGCCCTGGGAAGGGGCTTGAGAATTCAGACCCAAGGCCAAAGGAGGAGGACCAGGAAGGGCTGTCTCTCTCTGCCAGGCCTGTCCCTCCCTGCACACTGGGCCCTCACTTATAAAAAGCAATCCAGGGGCTAGGGATTTAGCTCAGTGTTTCCAGTGCCTGCCTCACAAACACAAGGTCCCAAGTTCAATCCCCAGTACCAAAAATAAAAATATAAATAAATAAATAAAAAAGCAATCCAAATCCAATCTAGGGTCCTGCAGGGTAGACTCCACCCTGTGCATACACGAGGAGTAGACAAGAAGGAGTGAGGGTCACCCAAAGGAAAGCAGGGCCAGCCTCAGATGCCTGGAGACTGACCTCTAACTGGGCAACATACCAGGCCACTGCCCATACCCAGGTGAGCAGGGCTCCCTCCTGGGCTGAGGATCTCATGGGGAACTGAGAGAGAAGCACTAGACAGTAAGTGCCTGGCTCTTACCACCTGTGGCATGATTCAGACCAGTCACTTGCCTTTTCAGGCAGTTATGGGCAAGGCATCCAGTCAGAATGAGATCCAGGGCCTGGGTCTCAGGTTCTGGGGCTTTCTTCATTCATTCACCCCATGACAACAAAGCTTTATGCTAGGCACACACATCCCATCACCTGACTGTAGGAGTTTACATCCTAGTGGGAGGAGCCACACAATCAGATGGTGACCAGCAAAGTGCTGATAAATAAGGGGTCCCAGTTGGAGCAGAGCCTGCCTCTCACCTGTCAGGAATTTCACAGCTCCGGAGACCCTGTCCTTCTGGCAAGTGCCAGCCCTTTATTTAGGATCAGTACCGCACTAGTCCTCACCAGCTGCTGCACACCCTGCTCCTCTCCCTGGGCTCCTTGCTGTGGCCCAGGATCCTGCTGGCAACTGAGGAGCCTGGTAGCACAGACACCATGGCCCAGCCCTAATCTTTCGGATTGTCACTAGCCCTGTTGCCACTGCCTTCCCTCTTCCTGTTCCCTGGTTTCCCAAAAGGAAACCCTTTAGGCCCCTCTTCTCCCCACTGAAATTCCACAGGGCTTTGTTTTTTGCTTCCCCAAAGGAATTAAGTCTCATTCTAGGCAGTTTTACTACCAATGGACATAGGTAGAAATATCAGGCAGGAGAACATCTTATTAAATGCTGAGAGAGAAAAAAACAAAATTACACGTGTCTCCTTTCATCCCTCTATCCCTTCCTGGCCCCACATAGTTTAATATCGAACACTTGTCAATAAAATTAACCTCCTAAGACACAATTTTGAAGTCTTATTTTTTAAAGTGATTCTCAGTCTCTGAAGCTCAGGACATCCCACTGCCTGGCACTGGCACCACCCCACCGGCCCACGCAGTTAGGTGAACTCGCCTGCATTTTTAGTGGATTTGCATACCTGTCTGCAATTACCATTACTGCCAGCGATAACAGCTGATGCATAATGCATGCAGCATGAAATTAGAAAAATAATTAACTTTAGGTTTTAAAAGAATCCCCACTTCCACCCCTACCCCCACACGTCACAAGTTCCAGGTGTTGTGACTGGACGAGATCAGGAGCAAAGTTGTTTGGGGTGATGGAGCGAGGCTGGCTGGCACCCATAGGAGGCAGACTTAGAGTGTCCTTGGAAGTCATAGCATCCACACCCACACCCCCACCCCAAGAAAGTGCCTCAGGTGGGTATGCACGCCAGGGGCATCTGCCAGAAGGAGGGCTTAATAAAGCCCTCAGATGCAAGTCCAGGTTCCCTGCCCCTGATCGCAACTCACACACCCACTGCTGCCCATTGCAACAGCAGCAGCTCCCTCATTCCGAACACTGCTCTGCCAGATGCTGAAAGTAACCTTGATCTTCACGAGGGCCCAGGCAAGTGGGTCCTTTTTGGCCCCATTTTACAGATGAAGACCTGAAACCCTTGGCCATGCCGTAGCAAGGTGAGGAGCTGGACCGTGCACAGGCAGGCCCCAGCTTGATGGCTTCGTGGGTTAGGGGCTTCCAGGGCAGAGGCTCTCCCCAGGTGTTCCGGAGCACCAGGGTGCAGGTGGACTTTCCCACAGTCTACTTGTAGGACCCCAGAAGTAGTGCCCAGGTGAGAAACTGTGGGGTCCTTCATTAATTTAAACAAAAGGTTTGCTGAGGTTCCATCACAGAGATAGGCTATTCTGCTGTGTTAGTGGATGAATCAGGCGATAGCCGCTGCTCCCTGTGGCCCAAGGTCCTGCTAGTCTTTTCCCTCTAGGGCTGAAATACTGTTTCCATCTGGGTCCTCCCCTGCACTTCTACCTCACTGTCCATGAGGGCCTGGGACACTTAGGAAAGGCCTAAGGGATTTTTTTTTTGCCGTACTAGGGATGGAACTCAGGACTTTGCACTTGCTAGGCAGCCGCAGTGGCACTGAGCTAAATCTCTGACCCTAAGGGATTTAAGGGATTTTGCTGAAGGTAAGGGACCTTCCAGAGACTGGAACAAGGCAGGAGTTGGAGGACCCAGGGGTCTGCAGCAGCTACATGCCAGTGCCAGGCCACCTGGGCAGTCAGGTTCCTAAGGCCCGCCCAGCTAGGGGTGGAGTAGCTCACAGCCTCTACAGAAGACAGGGTGGGGTGGACAATGGCCTCGACTATGTAGCTTGAAAAATTTTGCATCTGCTTGAGCACGTTTATCCTTCCCTGCAAACATGTCATGGATGCAGGATGACCCTGCCTGAGACCCCCCCATCCCAGTGATGGGGCAGCTGGAGAAAAAGGACCCAGGCCAGGAGCTGCAGGGATGGTGGCTGTTTCCTTGCTAGATTCAGGCAGTGCTGTGATTAGAAAATAGAATTGTTAGGGCTGGGGATTTAGCTCAGCGGTTCCACTGCCTGCCTCACAAGCGCAAAGTCCCGAGTTCAATCCCCAGTACCAAAAAAAAAAAAAAGAAAATAGCATTGCCAGTTCTATGACAGCCAGGAGGCTGCAGCTGGGATCCCCAGCAAAGGGTGAACAGTGGGCACAGGCTTCAAGCCATAGGGTCAGAATCTGTGAAACCGCTGCAAGTTGCAAGACTTACAAAGCCACTCAGCTCCTGGTCCCCAATGTTCCCCAAACCTGGGGAACCAGGAGAGCATGCAGCCTCTTCCACTCCTGTGTTGGACCCACAAGGGCGTTCTGCAATGTGCAGCTTGGAGAGCACAGAGGGGAGTGGGTGGGGAGAAGTCTCAGGATGTTGAGTGGGGGTCAGGGGTGTCACGGAGGAGGTAAGGTGAGGCCCTGATCACTTATTTACAGGCTGGGTCAGGGAGGGCCAGACCCACTGGCAAGGCCAGCCTGGCCACTAGGCAACAGAGGTCCAACTGGACTCCAAGCCTACTTTGGGGGCCCTACAGGAGTGGACCTAGGCTAGCCCTTCCAGGAGCCCTGAACAAGAGTTCTGGGGCTAGTGGAACCTCAGGCCCAGCCACTGCATCCCACTGACACAAGAGGAAGTGGCAGGTCAAAGAGGGAAAGGACTGACCCCAGAAGTTCTCTATACCAGGTGACCAGGAGCCGAGGCAGGAGGATCACAAATTTGAGCACAGGGTAGGCAACTTGGCAATTTAATGAGATCATGTCTCAAAATAAAAATTTTTTTAAAGGGCTGGGCATCGGCTGGTCATGGTGGCACATGCCTGTAATCTCAGCACTCAGGAAGCTGAGGCGGCCGAGGCTACATAGTGAGTTCAAGGCCAGCCTGGACTACATAGCTAGACCTTGTCTCGAGAAAAAAAAAAAAAAAAAAAAAAAAAAGCTGGGCATATAGTTCAGTTTGAAGGCCCTGGGTTCAATCCCCGGTACCACAAAGAAACGGGGGCCATAGAAGTTAATACAGAAGCTAGATGGGTATGCTAGGGTGGGGGTGGGGGACAGCCAGAGAATTAGAGCAGTTTTTTGGTTTTTTTGGGTTTTTTTTGGTACTGGGGATTGAACTCAGGATCTTGCACTTGCGAGACAGGCATGGTCCCACTGAACTAAATCCCCAGCCCTTAGAGAAGTTTTTAAACTTTGCATATCAGGACACACAGGCTGCCCTTATCAGGTGACATTCTACATGTATAATTTCACTGAATACTCAATTTTTTAAAAAAAATTTTTTGGTACCAGGGATCGAACTTGTGTCCTTGCACTTGCAAGGTAGGTGGCGGAACCACTGAGCTAAATCCACAGCCCTGAATACTCAATTTTAAGGGCAACTATAGTGACCACACATATAGGTAAGGAGACTGCAGCTAGAGGACAAGCAATGTCACACAGCCTGAAGTGGCAGAGGCAGGCCTTGAACCTAGGATTCTGTCTCGGAAGGTGGCAGGAGCAGATGACCAAAAGAATGTCCAGAATGATGCCTATGCCAACAGGAGATAAGAGAGGTCCTGGATACCTCTAGCCTGAGCTCTCCACTGCTCCCAACCCCTACTCCTTCCAGTGCCATCAGGGATCCTGCTGTCAGTCACAGAGCTGGTGGGTCATAATTCATGCCACACTGAAGCCTGCAGGATCCACACAGCGATGACAAGCGATCCCATAAAAGATGGGTGATTTACCAGGTTTAATTTGATGGCCATATAAACTATCAAACACACAACAAGGAAATAAAAAGGCCACCAGGCACCCAGACAATTAAAAGCTCTTCTGAGGCATGCTGTCTCCCTCCCCACCCCTGTCAACCCTGTTCCCAGAGCCAGAGGGCTCAGCCTCAGGCTGGCCTTGGGGAAGGGGTAGCAGGAGAGGCACTGGCCAAGACAGATGAGCCAGCAGACAGGGGAACGGGAAGGCCTTGGGTCCCTGCCTCCCAAATGCTTCTCTGTTATTCATTAAGCATCTTTGAAAGGTGCAATTTAGACTCTATTATGATGCTCGCCTCTGGAGGCTGGGGACTGGCTGTGAGCTGAGCGGGCACTGGCAACAGATGTCCATGCCACAGTGTGGTGGCTGGCCTTGGCTTGGCCTTAACAAGTCTGGCCCCTGCTCAGGGCATACCCTGGAACAGCTAAGGCCAGAGGCCACTGTGTCCCTCATGCCGGGATGCAGAGCTGAAAGGCCAGAGGAATGTGTGTCCTCTGGTCAGATGCTGGGCCTAGGCAGAGGTATTCCTGTGCTCAGACCTGACCCCAGAGACCAAGGCCTTAGAGCAGACATGGGCCTCCCCTGGTTCATCTGCATTCTTCATGAGCCACTTGAGACAGGACCTCCAGGCTCTGTGACCTTCACGGTCCTGGCTCTGCACAGAAGGGAGAGCTGTGCAGCCAGGAGTCTGGGCTGGCTGTGACCTTGCAAGGGCCCTCACCTCTCTGAACCTCAGGGACAAGGACCTGAGATATGACAGACAACTGCCTGTGAAGAGCGAGTGGGTGAGCCCTCGACTGAGGTTCTCCCCAGAGCCTGGGTTTATCCCTGTCCTCTGAAGGCCCGAGTGTGTCTGCATGCTGCCCTCTGCTCACTTCAAACCTGTCCTCCCACAGACTCCCAAGGTGGCAAGAGGTGAGGTGATCGGGTAAGGGCTGGGGAGCCTGCGACACCCACACCTGCTTCCACTCTGCTCGGATCACGGGCAAAGCAGGCAGAGGCTCATGGAGAGCAGCACTGCTGTGAGGATGGGAGAGCCCTCGGCCCAGCCCCATGGTCATGCCCAGGCAGGCTGGGGTAAATCCATGCTCCACCACCTCAGGACCAGGGCAGGTCTCTCTGTGCTTCAGTTCCCTCATCTACAGAATGGGTCAATAACAGTTTCTTTGAAATATTTAGCAAACATCTGCTATGTACCATACTGGTGGGGTAGGCCCAGTGGAGAAGACACCTCCAAACCTATGGCTTTATACTGCTTGCCTTTTTTTCTTTTGTGGTACTGGGGATTAAATCCAGGGACAGTCTACCACTGAGCTACATTATAACATTTTTTACTTTATTTATTTTTTTGTACAAGGGATTGAACTCGGGACTGTGTGCTTGCGAGGCAGGCAGCAGAACCACTGAACCAAATCCCCGGCCCTTTACTTTATATTTTGAGACAGGGGGGCATCACTGAGTTGCCCAGGCTGGCCTTGAACTTGTGATCCTCTTGCCTCAGCCTCCCAAGTAGCTGGAATTACATGTGTACACTACCACACCCTGCTTCAGACAATTTTTCTTTTTTTTAAGTCAAGCAGCGCAGCAGTTGGTGGTAAACACTATACTGACAGAAGCAGTGTTCTGGGGTCAAGGTTTTAGATAGCATGGTCAGGGAAGGCCTCACTGCAGGTGGGAAGGCAGTGAGAGATGAGCCCCAGGCAGAGGGCCCTGGGGTAGCAGGATGTGCCTGGCTACTGTGATAAGGGAGGAGCACAGTGGACAGGGCCACTGGGGTGCTGCAGCAGATACCATGGGGCCTTGACAGCTACCATGATGGTTGTGGAGGGCTCTGGACAGAGGAGTAATATGAAGACTTTACCAGGTGACTCTGGATGCCCAGGAGAGGAAGAAGAACTGGAAAATGTGTTAAAAGGCTCAGGGATGGAGGCAAGAGAGCCAAGAAGCCCTATTGGGGCCAGCTGGGGTACCAGGGGCTCAGACAGGCCTCACCAAGAAACTAAGCCAACAGCCAAATCCTGGGGCCAGGTGTGGAGCAGTTTCCGGTGTACCACAGAACCCAGGCCCAGGGAAGGTGCTCTGGGCCTGCAGATGTGGGGTGGGTGGGTCATGACCCAGGACCTGGGCTGGGAGTAGAAAGGAGCAGGCAAGTGTCCTCAGCCCTAGGCCAGCCAGCATTGGCAGGAGGGGCCCGAGCATCGGGAAAAGCTCATCCACCCTCCTTTCTCCCAGCTCCCTGACTTCTGCTCTCCTTGAGAGGCATCCCATCCTCCAGTGAATGAGCAGGCTGGGTGCCTCCCAGCCCTCACTTGGTTCTAGCTGGGGTGGCAGGGACTTGTCCTCAACCTGCCCTGGGACCATCTCATGGACACCAGGTCACCAGGGCCTAAATGAGGTCCATATGTTGTGGTGGGCAAATGTAGGGCTCTAGGAGGCCTTGGAGGTGCTGGGCCACAGAAAAACAAGAGAAGCCGAAAGCAGAAAGGTCCTTTCTGTCCTCAGGTGTCACTAATGCCTCACCACACTAGACTCATGCAGCCCACAGTACCCATCCTTAAGCACCTGCAATTTAGTCAGGGATATTAAAATCCAGTCACCCATCAGTGTGGAGATATTAAAATCCAGTCACTCCACTGCCTGTGGAGAGCCTTAAGCTGGTGGTGGCCAAGACTCTGGCTTGTGCCCCAGACAGGATGGCTTCCTCTTCATCACTTCTCAAGGGGCCATGGAGGCCTTGGAGAAGACACCTCCAAACCTATGCCCTTATACCGTCACCCAGCTGTATATAGTGTTACCCAGCTGTAGTTTTCTCATCTGTTACATGGAACGAGAGGGGCACCAATCCCATGCTGGCTGAAGAGTTAAATGACTTACATATTCAAAAAGCTCTAAGAAAGGCTTTATTATAATTTGAACAACCATCCCACTAAAATGGGATCCCAGGGGCTGGTACATGCTGGATGCTCAATAAAGATCTGTTGGATGGATGGAGGAACAGACAGATACATGGATAGGTAGATGGTTGGTTGGGTGGGTGGATGGATGAATGGATGGTGGATGGATAGGTGGGAGCACAGATGGATAGTGGTTGGATAGTTAGTTGGGTGGGTAGATGCACGGATGAACCAATGGACACACTGATGCATGGATGAGTAGGTGGATAGAGCAGAGGAAGCTCTATCTGGGGGATCTGGAAAACCTGGCAGAGGAGGGGACATTTGAACAGGGTCCTGAAGGGTGAAGAGGAGTTTGCTCGCTGGAGAGGAAAAGCCCAGGAATAGAGGACAGAGAAGGGAGAGCAGTTAGGCATGGTTGAGAAATGGAGGTGCTCAGTTACCAAGCCATAAGTGTAAGGTCCCCATGGGCTCATGCAGTGGGGGCTCCACTCCGCACTCCAGGATTGCCCTCCCAGGCTACAGCCTCCCCTTGGTCCAAGAGGCCATCATGTCCCACCACCGAAGCCTTTGTGGCCCCACCTTTACAGCAGACCTTTGCCGGCTGCATGAAGACACCTTCCCTACTGAGACTGAAAGATAATTTATTTTCATTGATTTTTTTTACCATTATGAACATTAAAATAATATGAGAAAAATCTATCTTGCAATTTTTCTATTTGTGAAAACTGAAATTACACCTTGCAGATAATTCCCTCAGAGCACAGAAAACACCTCCCTCCTTTCATTTGTCTCATTTCTTTAAATGCAACAAAGCTGATATACATATACATATATATATATACATATACATACATATATATATATACACATATTTCTGCAATTGCTGGAAGTTTCATGGTTTGGGAGGGGAGCAAGGTGCTGAATGGTTTCCCACACAGCATGGTACATTGAGCTAGGAAAGGCACCTCTGATACAAAGCAGTTTCTGTAGACACACAAGAAAGCAGCTCTGTTGACACCTCCTTCTGTTTGTAAAATGTATGAGTGACAAACAGGCAGTGGCGTTTTACCACCAGACAATGAAGCCCCGTGCTCTCCACTGCTCACCAGTGGCGATGCTGGCAGCTCCCTTCTGGGAAGTTCCAGCAATACCCCTTTGCTGAGCTCCCATGCTTTCCAGAACCAAGTTTTCCCTTCAGACCGGGGTCTGTTCCAGAGAGCGATGTGTGTTCCCTGTTCCATTGAGAAACTGGCTCTGAGTCCATAAAATGTGCCCTAAATCCATCCCATCAACATTGACCAGCGCCTCTAGGATAAGCCATAAAGACTGGCTTAGAGGTGGAGTTTTGGAAGGAATAGCTCAAATCGAAGCCTGGCAGGCACTAAATTCACCTCCCCAGGCACCAATCCCACCCGGGAAGATGGACAGGGCTTCACTCCTGATAACATTTAACTTCGAGGCATGAAGAGCCAGGTGCCACTGGAGTCGGACCTCAGTGGGCTGCTGTCCCTGACTCACCCTCACCGTACCTGTCTTGTGCTCCTTGCAGGTGTTGAGGCTCTACATCGGGTGGGGTCAGGCTCCCCCAACTGTCCACCATGGTGGTGGCACACCCCACTGCCGCTGCTACCACCACGCCCACCACGACTGTCACAGCCACTGTCGTGATGACCACGGCCACCATGGACCTGCGGGACTGGCTGTTCCTCTGCTATGGGCTCATCGCCTTCCTGACAGAAGTCATTGACAGCACCACATGCCCCTCAGTGTGCCGCTGCGACAACGGCTTCATCTACTGCAATGACCGGGGGCTCACCTCCATCCCCACAGACATCCCCGACGATGCCACCACCCTCTACCTGCAGAACAATCAGATCAACAATGCTGGCATCCCCCAGGACCTCAAGACCAAGGTCAATGTGCAGGTCATCTACCTGTATGAGAATGACCTGGACGAGTTCCCCATCAACCTGCCACGTTCCCTGCGGGAGCTGCACCTTCAGGACAACAATGTGCGCACCATCGCCAGGGACTCGCTGGCC
Source organism: Heterocephalus glaber (assembly GCF_000247695.1). Next base: position 22,177,017 of record NW_004624767.1, on the reverse strand, counting down.
CGAATCCCACTGCTGGAGAAGCTGCACTTGGATGACAACTCTGTGTCCACCGTGAGCATCGAGGAGGACGCCTTCGCTGACAGTAAACAGCTCAAGCTGCTCTTCCTGAGCCGCAACCACTTGAGCAGCATCCCCCCAGGGCTGCCACACACGCTGGAGGAGCTGCGGCTGGACGACAACCGCATCTCCACCATCCCACTGCATGCCTTCAAGGGCCTGCACAGCCTGCGGCGCCTGGTGCTGGATGGCAATCTGCTGGCCAACCAGCGCATCGCCGACGACACCTTCAGCCGCCTGCAGAATCTCACAGAGCTCTCGCTGGTTCGCAACTCTCTGGCTGCCCCACCCCTCAACCTGCCCAGTGCTCACCTGCAGAAGCTGTACCTGCAAGACAACGTCATCAGCCACATCCCCTACAACACGCTGGCCAAGATGCGTGAGCTGGAGCGGCTGGACCTGTCCAACAACAACCTCACCACACTGCCCCGTGGCCTGTTTGATGACCTGGGCAACCTGGCACAGCTGCTGCTCAGGAACAACCCCTGGTTCTGCGGCTGCAACCTCATGTGGCTGCGGGACTGGGTGAAGGCACGGGCGGCCGTGGTCAACGTGCGGGGCCTTATGTGCCAGGGCCCTGAGAAGGTCCGGGGCATGGCCATCAAGGACATCACCAGTGAGATGGATGAGTGCTTTGAGACAGGGTCGCAGGGTGGTGCAGCCAATGCGGCTGCCAAGACCACAGCCAGCAACCATGCTGCAGCCACCACGCCCCAGGGCTCACTGTTCACCCTCAAGGCCAAGAGACCTGGGCTGCGCCTCCCTGACTCCAACATTGACTACCCCATGGCCACAGGCGATGGCGCCAAGACCCTGGTCATCCAGGTGAAGCCCCTGACAGCAGACTCCATCCGCATCACATGGAAGGCAACACTCCCTGCCTCCTCCTTCCGGCTCAGCTGGCTACGCCTGGGCCACAGCCCTGCAGTGGGCTCCATCACAGAGACCCTGGTGCAGGGGGACAAGACAGAGTACTTGCTCACGGCCCTGGAACCCAAGTCCACCTACATAATCTGCATGGTTACCATGGAGACTGGCAACACCTATGTGGCCGATGAGACACCTGTGTGTGCCAAGGCAGAGACAGCTGATAGCTATGGCCCTACCACCACACTCAACCAGGAGCAGAACGCCGGCCCCATGGTGGGGCTGCCCCTGGCAGGCATCATCAGTGGTGCCGTGGCTCTCGTCTTCCTCTTCCTGGTCCTGGGGGCCATCTGCTGGTATGTGCACAGGGCTGGTGAGCTGCTGACCCAGGAGAGGGCCTACAACCGGGGCAGCAGGAAAAAGGACGACTATATGGAGTCGGGGACCAAGAAGGATAACTCTATCCTGGAGATCCATGGCCCTGGGCTGCAGATGCTGCCCATCAACCCATACCACGCCAAAGAGGAGTACGTGGTCCACACCATCTTCCCCTCCAATGGCAGCAGTCTCTGCAAGGGCACACACACCATCGGCTACGGCACCACACGAGGCTATCGGGATGGGGGCATCCCTGACATCGACTACTCCTACACATGATGCCGGCCCACCCAACCCCAGCCCCTGGCCGCCATCCCGAGTGGTTCCTGGCTCTGCCCAGCCCACTATGATCCCAGAGAGCAAGGAAGAGAAACTAATTCTGCAGTGACTCTCCCAGCAGAAAGCAAAGTTTGAGAAAGGGTGATGATTTGCTAGAACACACCAGTGGGGGGGGGGCTTTTTAAATGAATAGAAGGCAGAAGGGGAAGGGGAATCCAATATTATTGGAGACATAATTTATTCCAAATTATGCCAATTGGGGAGGGAAGAACAAAAATAATACTGAAGGAAGGGTTGGGTTGGGGATTTTTTTTCCTGAACTGGAAAGATACTACCTGTACAACGTCTGTGTACAACGCGCACTCTGTTCAGGGCTGTCACAAAAGAACCGTCAGAAGCCAAGAGAAGCCACCGACACGCAGGCCCCCCACCCAGCATCCTGCTGCCCAGCTGCTCACAGGCAATGATTCGATGGAAGGTTTTCAGGCACCTCACAAAGGAGAGAGGCAAAGAAAAGATCTTTTGCTATGGAGATATTGTCCTGAAATCTCTTCCCTGGCTCTTTCCATGCCATTCCCCTGACAGATTTGCAGAAGAGAGAGTCTTTCACTGCATTCTTGGAACAATTAATGTAGTCAATTAAAAAGAAAAAAAAATTGAACTTTTTTCTTCCTATGCTGAGTGCTCTCCAGTTCCATGCACCATCCTCTGTAGAAGCCCTGATGGAAGCCGTAGCTTTCCCTGCCACGTGGAGGTGAATCTGTCTGCCTGTCTGTCTCTAAGTCCTGTCTCTCAGTGCAGATGGCTAGATAGAGACAGGTACACCATCCTTACAGCACTTCTTGGGTCAGTTCTTACCATTTCCTGAGACAATAGAATTGCAAAAAAATGTTGCTTTCTTCTAGAAATCATTGAGTAAGTAAAGTAGCCCATGTGTCAGGGGTGGGAATGAGGTGGAGGGAGGAGGTGTGGTCTGGGTGGGGGGTGTTGCTGTTGCTAGAGGCAGAGGCCTGTATGTCTCGGCAGGGTGGCTCAGGGAGGGCCCGTAAGGGTGCCCAGCTGGCAAGAGCTGGGCCGTTGTCCTTTCTTTCTTGCTTTTTTTTGGGGGGGGTACCGGGGATTGAACTCAGGTCCTTCCACTTGCGAGGCAGGCGGCGGAACCACTGAGCTAAATCCCTAGCCCCCGTTGTCCTTTCTGACACAGAGAAAAGCTTTCTTTTGACACCAACAGCCCTCATTCTTCTCCCCTCAACAGATGCAATCACCTCAATTGGGTTTACTCGTGCTTCCTCCTGGATATGTAATTAGTGCAGGGACTTTTTTTTATATACATATATATGTATCAGCTGATTAGACCTTTTGGTTTCCATGGCTGCTCAAACAAAGCCCAGAAAAAGAAAATTTTCAGAAAATCCCTGAGAGACATCAGCCCTCACACACACACCTGTGTAGAAAACAGCTGCGCCTGCTCCTGAGAGGAGAGACCAGATCTCTTTCTAAAAATGCCAGCTTCCAAAAGGGTTCTGACTGGGGCCCTCAGAAGAGCTAAAATTTTATTTCCTCCCTCTGGAATCAATGTCGCTATCATTTATCAACTGACAGTGCAGTGTGGCGAGCCATGAGATTAAAACGATGATGAAATAATGACAACAGATCTGGAGAGGAGGAAAGCGTGGTGCCCAGGGTTCCGATGGCTGCTGCATCCTGTACTCGGGGAGCTGGGGTCACCATCTGTCAATGTGTCTCTTGCCCCACACCAGGAAAAGACGACATCAAAGCAGAGGCGCTGCTCCGAGGGCAAGAGGATGAGAAGGTCGGCTCCTGACAGTGGTGTTTTTAAAAAGCCTCTGCTACTTGGACCAAAGCAAAGGCAAGAAGAAGAGGCTGGGCAGTGATCACAGGGCTGCCCACGACATGCCCGAGCACTGTCTGCCTATTGGACATTCAAAGAGCCAACTGGCCCTTCAGCGAAGAGGTGGATTGAAAGCAATGTTCCTGCTGCTGCTTGCTGCTCGGGAGAAGTGGAGAGAGGTGCAGGCTCCCACTGCAGGCCAAGAATCATCACCACCAAAGGGGACTCCTGTCCTCCAGCCCCAGGACATGCCCAGGGGGCATGGACACTGTTCATTCCAAACGACCTTTTCCCCTTCTCCTGCCCGGATCATTTTCCCACACAATGAGGTCCAGAGAGAAACTTTCCCAAGGCTTAATTTCAGGTCTGTATCAACGCCGCCCGACCCCCACCCCCACCCTAACCGCAGCACCATCCCTCACAGCTCGGAAAGGAAGAGGGGACCCCATATACCAGGGAGATCTGGGTGAAGGACACAAGGTGGGGGGCGTTGGTCGGGGGACAGAAGTCCCAGCCCTCTGCTGTTTCTGAAGTGAGGTACTCTCCTTTGAGGGGGCCACTCTGGCCTACTTCAGGTTCCAGGAAAGTCGGCCCAGCTTTCCCTCTGCCTCAAGGCATCTTGCCTGCATCCACAACACAGTACTGCCAGCATGCTCTGACTCCTAGCTCACGGGGTCCCCTTTCTCATTTCCTGCCCCAGTGAGGGTCAAGCCATCCCTTTGGTGGCTAGCAAGGAATTTAGGGGCATCTGGTGGCCTGGACCCTGACAGTGGCTTGAGTAGCACATTTTCCGCCCCTATCACACAGCAGGCCCAGGCCCACAAGGGCCCTGCCAATGCCTGGGAACAGTGCCCAGGCTAAGGACCTGATTGGTCCCCTGCATGGGCTTCTTGCACTAACAGGGCTTAGCCCAACTTATTTAGGGCTGCAGAGCCCAGGGCCTGCCCTTTCCTCATGGGCACTAAATTCTGGGGAAGGTGAGTACTCTGCCAGCCAAGGAGACACAGGGACATGGGCCCCTCTGGAAGCCCTTCTTGTCTTTTCTGCCCCTCAGCACTCCGACATTTCCTAGTGTCCTTCCTGAGAGCAAGCCTCCAAAATCTGCTTCAAGGTGGCCCCCAAGCCAGGCCCCCTCTGAAACCTCATCCCCTCCTGGTCCAGCTCCTCCAAGCTGGCCTCTTAACACAAGATGGAGGAAGTTTGGGGCACCCAGCCTCCCCCGCCTCTTAGAAGTGTGCAGAGCCACCAGGCCAGCAACAATACCCCCAGGCTCTATTAAAACCTCCCTCTGTGTGTGAGGATGCTCCCACTCAAAAGTCCTCTACCAACCTGACCCTCACGGGCTCTAACCAGCCAGAACCTCCCTCTGCAGGCACGGATCAACCTGAGTGTGATGAGTGTACTTTGTGGCATTTGAGGCAGGTTTAAAGTTTTAAAAAAGAAAAAAAAAGGCCCATGACACCTCTTTGGTTAAGTGGTTTACCCTTCGTGGTAATTAGATGTAGCGATTGGATTGGAATCTCTTTTCTATTACATGGCAATTTTCCTTTAAATTTCCTCTAAAAAAAAAAAGGAAAGAAAGAAAAGGCAAAGAAGGAGAGAGAAGGCAGCAGGGCTGTGTGTCATTTGCATTTTGAGAATGAGGCCTCTTATAAGCTCAGCTCAGGCGTGGGGCCCAACGTATGGAATGCTTAAGAGATTACTAAGAATAAAATCTATTAATTAGTCATACTCAATTCCACAGACATGATGTGCATCAAAAGCTCCTTTTCTTCCCTTTTCTGCTTTCCCTTTCCCGAAGGAAGCCTCCATCTTCACGAAATGGGCTCCATTTCCTGGCCTGCCTCCACATTAACATGTTACCCACCCCCCACCCCCAGGGCTGGGTGCCGGGTTTGAGGGCAGGAGCCGGGGCAGTGCTCCTTCCCTGCTCTGGCTGATGCTGGAAGGGGAGGTGGCAGCCCCCGGGGAAGATGGCAGTGGCTGGGAGAGGCCAGCCTTCCTTCATAGAAGCCCCTGTCTACTCAGAGGGCTCCTCCTCCCTCTGCAGGCACCATCTTTCCAACAAGGGTGAGAGGGAGTCAGGGAGTGTGTGTGGCTTTCTGGCAAATACAGGCTTCTGTTTCCCCTTCTGTAAAGCAGGAGTGCCTGGGGAGGCTCTAGTTTCACTCTTTAAGAAAGCTGGGTGCTTCAGAGACCGAGGGGGCCTCCCCTCCCCTGATTCTGGAGGGTTCCAGCTGGCCCATAGCAGGTGGAGGAATCCTTGCAGGGCTGAGGGGCACTGAGCCTAGGCCAGCCTCTGCCTGAGCTTCCTCCACCACTGGCCAGGAAGGAAGGAGCAAAAGTCTGAGGTACACTCAGGACAGCATCCCACCCCAGCCCCCAACGAGTGGCAGCTCAAGTCCCAAAGCCAACCCACTCCAGAAATCTGCTTCCTGTCTAGCATGCCAGGGAGGAGAACAGGGCTTCTGAGCCTCTCGCTTATGAAAAATACAACAAGAAAAATTGGATGCAGCAGACAGGGAGTGATGGGGCTGTAAGGAAACCAGGGAGAGCTGGGGCAGGAAGGTGGGGCTCAGGCACGGTGCAGTGGCCTGTGCCCCCAAGGGCCAGACTATGCTGTCAAGAGCCAGACGAAGGCCATGGCCAGGGCGACCTATAGGAGCCCCATGCACCATGTCCTCTGTTCATACTGAAATCAGTGCAGGTGAAGGTAGCTGAAGCTGCGCGCACTGGATGGGCGCCAGGTTGAGCGCTAACAAGCAATTCACAGGCCTTCCAGAATGCAGAAAGAGAAGGCATTTTTTTTCTTAAGGAGGGATAAAAAGGCTCAAAAATGCAAATCATTACCGTTTACAACCAAGTAAGTCTGCTAAATTGATTAGGAGCGATTAAACTCCTCAGAGGTGAAGGGAAGGGGGTTTCTTGTGGTCTATAAACCTGCCCCAAGTGGCCGTCCACACAGCAGGGGTTTTCCAGGCCTTGCTGGGATGGGTCGCCTGTCCCGCTCCTCCCCCTGGGGAACAGGGGTCTCTGAAGGCTGACATCAGGTGGGCCAGGGCACTGGGGCTGAGCCCTGCTGGGGGAGGGGAGAGGAGCAGTCTGGCTCCAGCCAGGGGCCTCGTGCTCAGGCCTCTGGGCCAGGCAGGGCTGCTGTGGCCCACATGGGTAACAAGGCACTGTCCCAGGCTCCAGGAAGAGACTCTGGCCCTGCCCTCCAGATTCCATCTGCCTTCAGGGTTGACAAGCCACACCTGGTTCACTACCATCACCTACGAACCTATGGCACATGTGGCACAGCCGGCTCTTTGTTATCACTGAAAGCTCTAAAAGTTCCTCCATCACTGAGAGAGTATGATACCTGTTGTGGGATCTGCTCCCTGTGCCAGGGAAAAGGTTAGCTCAAGTGTGAAGAGAAAGTGAAGACAGGAAAGAGAAACCCTGGCCCATCAAAGGAAGCAAAGCAGCGAGCCCCCCCATCACTGGGAGCATTTGAGCACTAGATGGGGATATGAAAGATACTTTCCTGCCTAAGCCAAGGTTTGTATGGCTCTGACTAAAAGATCCTGGTTCTCGCCTTTGGCTTCTCACCGCCCCCCTCCTGCCCCGCTTCCCCAGGAGAGGTGGTAGAGCCACACACTACCCCTTCTCCAGGGTGAGCTCAGGGAGTGGGGGGGGCTGACAGTCCTGCACCTCCACACCCCAGGTTGCCTTCGGCCTGTTCCCTTGAGCCTGGTCTGGCCACGGCTGCAACTAAACATGCAGGACAGCACCGATCCGTCCATCATGGCCAGCTGACAGTGCCTGGGGCACTGTTCACTCTGCTGTTTTCAAGCATTTACCAATTCTTTTGAAATGTTCCACGAAGTTGCCTGAAATATCTACACTGGCTTCTTTTTAAAAACTGACAAAAAGATTACTTTTGCTCCCGCCCTGTCTCTGCTGTCCCTCCCTTGGCTTTTTTTTTTTTTTTTTTTGGTACCAGGGATCAAAATTGGGACTTTGCGCTTGGAAAGCAGGCAGTGGGACCACTGAGCTAAATTCCTGGCTCCCTTGGCTTTTTATATGCTGTTTCTCTGCTTTGGAAAATCCTACTGTCTTCATCCTATGTGGGAAGGCAGTGTGCCCAGAGATCCTGGTGCCACAGAGGCACAGTCCTGCCACTGCCCCTTTCCCCTGGAGATAGCACACCCTGGGCTCTGTGAGGCCATATCGCTCCTCTCTTCCCCTTGTCACTGAAGTACCCAGCTTGTGCCAGGAGGAGGCACTGGGGGCATTGTGTGCCCAGTGCCTAGGCTGACCCTTTACTTTCTAATAAGGCCAGCCCCCAAGGCACTGAAGCCATGTGGCAGTCAGTGTGGCCTAGCCCTGGCCCTGGCCATCCATCCCAGAGAGTCCTTACAGGAAGGTCTTTGCCACTACCAGCCCCATATCTCTTTTATGGTCGTCAAGGGATGGTCGCTCAGGAGAGATACCAGGTCCCCACACTCAGTGGACCCCACGAAATCAGCACCTGCCTCGCCAGGATCACTGAGGTCCAGCACAACACCTGGCGCATGGGGGTGCAGAGTCCTTTCTTCCCCAGTGAAATGAGCCACCACCTCCTCTTCATCCTCCTCATCCTCACCACCTGCCTTTTGCCCACTGAGCTCCCTGCAAGTGGCCTGAGTGTTGGCAACCAGCAGCTTCTCGTCCTACACCCACCATGCAGGCGGCCTGACACAGAGGGGGCTGTCTGGGCACCTTGCCCTTTTGGAAGCATCCAGCTCCACTTACACCCACTGTGAGCCTGATGGGGAGGAACTGATTGGGTGAGACCCCACAGCTGGCCTCAGCTCAAATGTGTGCCTCAGTTTTCCCTCTCCAAGTCTTGCCTCCGGTGAGTGCGGGGAGCCAGAGAACTGGAAGACAGCCCCAGAGGCCGTCAGGAAGGAGGATCCCAAGTGACACCCGCCTTGCCTGACATTCTACCGAGTCCACACACCGAGCCACCTGCAGGAACTGATCAGGCTCCCTCCTCAAGAGAAACAAACACACTGTGAAATGACAATCAATGTAGCAGTGTTCCAGGCCACCCCTCCGGTGGCAGTCGGAGAGCCAAAGGTTCTGGGCACAAAGGGGAAAGACACACACATCTGTGAGAGTAGCCTTAGATTCCCCCCAACTCAGCACCACCACCTGCCAGTGGCCTCAGCTGAGAAGCCCACCCTGGTGTCCCGGGCAGAGTTGGGGGATGAGGGCCCTGTGTCTTCCAACTCACAGAGGGAGGCAGCCATGGGGAGGAAGCCACAGGCCTGGCGTTGGGGCCTTATCTGTCACCTGAGAGGGAGAAGCCAGGAGACATCAGGAGTGAAGGCTATGGCAGGGGCTGGGCAGGCCAGCCAGGGGACAGTTTGCTGTGTGAGTCTGCTGGCTGGGGCCACCAGACAGGTGTGAACAGAGAGCCCAATGGTGAACACCCCGTAGGAGAACCCAGCTCCAAAAAGCGCTGCAGAGTGAATGCTCCACCAGCCACCAACCAGAGCTCCCTCCCGGATGTTCAAACACAATTTGGAGTCATTTGTCTCATGAAGCATCCTGGGGTGCATGCTCAGTGTGACTCCCTTCCCAGCAACCTGTGAGGGGGAGGAAGAGGCAGGCCGGCTTCTTGGCCAGACTGTAGGAATGGGGTAGTTCTGCTGCAGCAGATGGGATGCCAGGTCAGCTGATGGCACCAGGGCATGGGGGACAGGCCTGGGTTTCCAAGCCTGTGGCCAAGGTGCCTTCTGCTTTCTGAAGGGCCCCTGTCCCAGCAACCCCAGCTCCCCAACCCTCCTGGCTGACCCTGCCTACAGAATCAGGCCCATGGGGCCATGTGGCTGTAAGCTCCTTGTCTTTTTTCTTTTTCTCTGAAGGGCAAAGCAATCTTGCGGGGCTGAGTGATGGACCTCCCCCACTGCTCCTGCTGCCATCTGAGACTAGGCTGGCTGCCTCGGCCTGGCTCCTGGGGGCCGGCTGAGCATGGTCTCATGCTCGCCTGCCTCACTCCCAACCTCACCACCAGACTGGGGTTTTCGGAAAACCAAGACACACAAACACACACCACTACAACAACACAAACCAAAGTGCACTGCAAACCGCCCTTTGGCCTCCTTCTTGTAGGTGCCTTGAAATTTCACTGTTGAGAAGAATGTGATTAACTACTTGGTCCTATTTTCTGTTGTCTGTTTTCATATAAAATGTCTAAGTCCACCTGCCTTGTCCTTTCTTGAAATAAATAGAAAGATTTAACTTTTACAGTTGTCTCAACTGCTGACTCTCGGCTCAGTGGCCCTGCACACCAGGGACCAGATATCTGTGGCTCATGCGGTCTCGGTTGTCCAGACCTTACCCCTGGGGTCAGCTCTGCTGTTGGGGTCCACTGGCACGGGGGTATTGGCCAAGCTAAGTGGACACTCTGGGGTTGGATGTTCCCTGGGGGCACGATGGGAACCATGTGGTGGTGCACACCTAAAATCCCAGCTACTCAAAGGCTAAGGCAGGAGAATTGCGAGTTTGAGCCCAGCCTGGACAACTTACTGAGACCCTGCCTTTTAAAATTTAAAAATGGCAACCTGGGCTACATAGAGAGTTCAAGGCTAGCCTGGACTACATAGCAAGATACTGTCTAGGAAAATAACAACAATAATAATAACAACAACAACAACAACAATAAAGGACGGGGAGCATTCTCAACCAGCATTCTCAAAGCCCTAGGTCCAATATCCAGTACCACAAGAAAAAAAAAAAGAAAGAAAGAAAGAACTGGATATGGTGGCACACGCCTGTAATCTCATCACTCTGGGAGGCTGGAGCAAGAGAACCATAAGTTAAAGCCCAGCCTGGGCAATTTAGCAACCTGGAGAGACCCTGTCTTGAAATTTTAAAAAAATTTAAAGGGATGGGGATATACTTCAGTGGAAAATCCCTGGGTTCAATCTTCAGTACTGGCTGATACCAGAGGTGTCTTAAACCAGCCATGCAGGGTGGACTGACAGCTAGATGCAGACTCAGAGGTCTCCACATGGAGATACATGAATAAAAGCTAAGGATTATCCTGAAAGAGGCTCTGGTGACCATATGGGTATCCAGATAAGGGAACCATCCAGGCATCTGGGAAGACGTGCTTATTCTGCTGCTCCAAAAAACATCTAGCTAGGATTGTCCCTTCTAGATGGCCCCCTGTCCACTGGACATGCCCTCTGCACTCACAACTCTCACAGCCTTATCTGTGTATCTCCTATCCCAAAAGGAGAAGAGAAAAAAAATTATTTCCCAAGAGAACAATAGCTATTTCTGCTAAATTTAACACACCAAAAAAGAACTCATTCCTTCCATCTGCTGGGGCAGGGCCCAACCATGACCACAAGAGGCCACTTCAAAGAGTAGCATGCTGAGTGACCAGGTGACCACTAGAGGAAAGAACAATTCTGTTTATCTGACTTCACCAAAGGGGAGGCTCAGGAGGGCTGCCTCATTCTTTCTCACCTCTGGGGCAGCCAAGGAATCTTTCTGGAACAAGGCCAGCCAATCAGGAGATGGTGGCTGATGATGTACTATGTGCTGGGGCAAGGAGGGTGCACTGTGGGAGAGGCCAGGCCTGGCATGGCAGGGGTCTCTGGGGAGCCAGGTCTGCATAGGGATGTTTCCCTAATGAGGACCCAGAGATCAGAGAGAGCCCTCCCTGCCAGCCCAGCCTCTGGCCACACTATAGGCCACATCCTATCTTTCTCAGCCTGGGTGACTCCCCCATAAAGCCTCTGGAAGGTTCGACTCAGGCCTTGCCTCAGAAAGTCCCACACATACCTCCCTGGCATTTCTCACTAGCTCCAGCACCCCATCCAGGACCTAGCAGGCAGCTCTCACCCTCACCCTCACAGTGCACGCCAGGCACACAGGATCCCACACACATGTGAAGAGCAAGTCAACAAACACAGGAGGGGACACTGGCCACCCACCCGCCCTGTTGATGGATATGGGGTACAAGGAGGACTTTTCAAGCATGACGGCTCTTGGTGATCCCAGAGTCCCAGCAATCATGCAGTCTTCTCTCCACCTCCCACAGGACAAGCCTGCCCCAGGACATCTCACCCTCCACACACCTGTGGTGATACCACAAACCTGGAGCTCCATGGAGCTCCCCAAGCCAAGGAAGAAGGGCTGGTTCCCACACTGTGTTCCTCAGCCCTGGAGCACATAGCGGTTCTGCCCAGAAGGTGTTCATCATCACCTGCCCTGGGTCATGTCGCTGTTCTCCTGGAGGACTTGTGGGGCAGGGCCTGGTGCCCCTCAGACTTAGGTTGGACCCACAGACTCCCCCACTTATCACCTGTTCCTCATTCCCCTGAACCTGTTTCCACCTCTGTAAGGCATGTCCCCATTGCTGCTGGAGAGCCACGTAGGTAATAGGTGGAGACCTGAGCACTCAGAAACCATCACTGCTACCACTTGTACCACTGAGATAGTGTCAAACTTGCCACCATGTACTGAGGGCTCCTAGAGTGGGTATGGAGGGTTGGGTTCCTGAGGGAGCACAGCCCTCCACACTGGCACACCCCGTTCTTGGTGGGTCCAGCATTCACAGGCCCCCTGGAATACAGCCAGATGATGGGCTGGCCAGTGTCTTCTGCAGGGAGGCCCAGGGATCAGAGCAGTGCAGTAAAGTCCCCCCAGGCCTGGCATAAAGGAGAGGCAAATATAAAGACCTGGGCCCACTCCCCAAACCACGCCAGTCACTCTTCACAGCCCGCTTTTCACAGCCTGCTGAAGGGGATCTGAGACTAGATGGAGCCTAACACATCAGGAAGACTGGGAATGGGGTGAGCATGCTAGAGTTTAGAAAAAACCCCAGCATGGAGGCCTGGCCAAGATGGTCCCACAGGAGGACCACGAGGACCCACGGGTGAGTTCTAGGACTGAGATCTCAGGTCAACAGAAGGAAGGACATCCAAAAGTACCTATCCTCTCCTGAAGAGAAGGGGGTCTGAGAAGCAGGACAGCAAGCAGAGCTGGTGGGCTCCCCAAGGAACTAAGTACTGGGCAGTACAGGGACTCGGACTCACTGACCCTGAAGGGACCTGCCATCTCCCTGTTTGTCATTAGGTGGATTCCAGGTGATGGACTATTCCCCTCCAATCCCTAGACCACACCCTGCTACAGCCCCTACCATGCCTCCGACAGCCAAGCAGAAGTCCCAGGACACGCTTATCACTGAAGGGCAGAGGTGGAGTGAGACCTCTGATGGCCAAGGGACACCCAAGGCCCAGAGCCCCTGCTTCATCAGACTGAGGACTAATGGTCTAGTCCAAATGGAGGAAAGAGTGGGTGACCATCTACTTTCCAAGAAGGGTATCCGGCTTCACTAAGCATCTTGGACATAAGGCATCCAAACTCAGCATGGGTCAATACCTCAAATCATAGCCCCTCATCTGAGTTCTGTAACTGATTCTTAGCATCTTCTTAGAAAGGTCCTGGCCAGATCCAAGGCCACCCAGCCAGCCCTGAAATCCTGAGTTGGGAGGTCTGGGTGGCATTGACTTGTCCATTTTCAGGCACCGAAGATAAGGCTAGATCCCCGGGCCACAGACCAGCTGTTTTCCCTGCCATCCTCCACCCACGTCATCTTCCAACGCTGACCCAGCCACCTCCTTGCCAGCCCCCATGTCCGACTCCTCTGAAGGACCCTCTCTTCCTACAGCAAAGTAAACAGGCTCTCTTGAGCGCTGACTGACAGTGCAGATGAAACCCCATACTCCCCCCTCGCAGATTTTCAGGGGAAGTGAAATCTTATTTGCACTGCTGCCAAGCCTGGGCTGAGATGAAATTATGCCTCGAGAAGAGACCTGGCCGCTCCTCGAAGAAGCGGCTGCATCCAAGATGGGCTTATTAAAAGCCACAGTGGCCACATTTCAACCTGTTTCAGGTGTTAAGTAATTTACTGTCACCCAGAATTCAGTGGCAGGTTTTTATCATTTTTATTTCCCTGTTGCAGACAAATGTCCCAGAGGTCCTGGGGGGAGGTTGGGCCACGGTGGTAGCAGACGGCCCAGCCCTCCCCAGGCTTACACCAGGCCTGGCCCAAGTGATGGGGAGGACAGGATCTAAAACTCTCACTCCACCCACAATTTTGGGGGTCCCAATAATCCCCAAAAGACTTTGGGACATTTTCTGAAGGCAGCAGGAGCATCAGCTCTAGACAGCAGAGACTCTGGTCTCAGGACCTGACCAACAGCCACACTATCAATAAGTCTTTACTGAGGGGTGGGGCTGCAGCTCAGTGTGAAGGACCCAGGTTTCATCCCTAGTACTACAGAAAGAGAGAGCGAGAGAGAGGAAGGAAAGGAAGAAAGGAAGGAAGAGAGATCTTTTAAAATCTTCATTGACTAAGTCAGGAGCAGTTTGAGGCCAGTTTGGACTACATAGCAACTTTGAAGCCAACCTGGACTATCTAGCATCTGCTAAAATCATAAAACAAAAAATCTTCATGAGCCAGGAGCATGCTTGTCATCCCAGCTACTCAGGACACTGAGGCAGGAGGATCACAAGTTTGAGCCCAGCCTGGGCAACTTAATGAGACGCTGTCTCAAAATAAAAACCAAAACAAAACAAAAAATAAAAATAAAAAAATAAACCAAAACAAAGGGCTAAGGGATGTAGCTCAGCAGTTTCACCACCTGCTGCACAAGCACAAGGACCCGAGTTCGAATCCCCAGTATCAAAAAAAAACACCCCAAAACAAAGGGCTGGGGATGTAGCTCAGTGGTAGAGCACTTATCTAACATGTGCAAGACCCTAGGTCCACCCCCAGCACTACAGAAAAAAAAATGATAATAATTTTTAAAATTAAGTCTTGCTGGGCATGATGGCACACACCTATAGACCCAGCACTCAGGAGGCTGAGGCAGGAGGATCACTGCATGTTCGAGGCCAGCCTGGGCTATGTAGTGAGTTCAAGGCCATCCTGAACTGTGTAATAAGACCCTGTCTCAAAACATAAATAAATTAAATTAAAATTAAGTCTTTTTTTTTTTTGGTACCGGGGGTCAAACTTGGGACCTCGCACCTGGGAGGCAGGCAGCGGCACCACTGAGCCAAATCCCTGGCCCATAAAATTAAGTCTTTATTGAGCAACTGCTATGTGCCAGCCTTTCTCAGGTAGGGAACACAGCAGCCAAGAGGACTCTATGATCCCTGCCCCATGGAACTCACATTTCACCAGTAAGTCCAGTAAGTGTTGGCTACTCAAAGTCTCTGAGACAAATAAGCTCTTGACTGGGGTGAGGACCGAGAGGGGAGAGGCAGGAAGGGAGAGCCCGCCTCACTCAGCACCTCCTACCTGCCCTCAATCACAGTGTCCCTGGGTGCAGGAACCTCCCCATGCCACAGCCAGGTGGTGCAAGACCCCACCCCCTTACTGCTCTGGGGAATGTCCAGTCTTTCCCCTCCCTTCCCAGGAACCCTTTGGGGAACACACAGCTTGGAACCAGAGAGCCTCCAGTCTGGGTCACAGGTGGAGAGCAGTCCAAGCCCCCCCACCCCACCCCGTTCTCAGCGGTGCCGGGTAGAGGGCAGCTTGATGCTTGCCTGCTTTTGGGGGGATTAAGCCTATTATGGAGGCTTCAGGAGTTTATCCGATGCCCTTTCCAACGCCCCCATTCTCCACCTGTTTTCAAATACTCCAGGAAGACCAAGGGGAATCTTCAAAGTTCAGGCCGAGCCAAGAGCAGAAATTCTTTAATTAGCTTTCTCTTGGATCGGGGCCCTGGCAAATGGATTAGTGGTGGTGGAGGGTAGAAGGAAGGGATGGGAGTCCTCTCTGAAGCTGAGATTACAAATCAGAGGTGAAAGACCACAGGGCAGTCTCCAGAGACAGACGGTCGTCTGAGCAGGCCCTCCCCAGTTGGTGGCTCCAGGGGTGCTGGCAGATGGAACCTGCCACCAGGAAGATGCGGACATGTGCTGTTGAGCCCATAGTCTCAGGGAGCTGGCAAGGAGATGCCTGGCACAGCCCAAGCTGTGCGCTTGGGTCTCCTAATGAATGTGCCTCTTCCCATGTGACAGTCCAGATCTGTAACTTCATAATTAGGGGCATATTTCCTAAAGGGGTACCCATCTGTGAGAGGCAAGACAGTGGGACCTGATGGTTCCAGGTACCAAGCATCTGTCACCATGTTCCATCCACACAGCAGGGTGGCACCGTAGGCCTCCTATTCCCATTTTATTTGTTTTGTTTTTTTGGGTTTTTTGGGTTTTTTTGATACCGGGGACTGAACTTGGGTCCTTGTGCTTGCACAGCAGGTGGCCAAACCACTGAGCTAAATCCCCAGCCCCCTCCTATTCCCATTTTAAAACAAGCAAACCAAGCCCTAGACCTAAGCAGCTTGCCCCAAGCCATGGTGACAGAGGCTGGGACTGGAACCAGGCTGTCCAGGATCCTCCAACTGCCTGAGTCCTAGCCCCAGCAGAAAGCTGCAAATCCATCGCCTGTGCTGTAACCCCAATGCCCACTGTGGGGGAACACCGAGCAGAAGCAAGGGCTGTGTCTTAATCACTTCTTTTTTTGTTCGTTTTTTTTTTGGTACCGGGGATCAAACTCGGGACCTTGCGCTTGCGAGGCAGGCACCGGAACCACTGAGCTAAATCCCTGGCCCCCTAATCACTTCTTGTTCTTCTAATGCAAGAAGGAAGGTGGCACCCACCTCAGCCTGGGCTAGAGCCAGACTAGAGAGAAAGCTACAGCCCAGGCCAGGTTGGAATCTCGAGAAAGACAGGGACAGAGGGAACAGAGAGAAGAGACTGCTGGGGAGCCCAGAGCTGAGCTCCAGGCTGGTGTCACTCCAGGCCTGGCTCTCCTGCTGGCTGGTCCTGCAGGGAGGTGCACCCAGAGTGGATGGGTGGAAGGTGAACCAAGGACACAGAAACCCAGATTCCCCAGGACTGTGGCTGTTTCAAGTGTGACTTGTGCTCTCCCCTCAAGCTCTGCATCAAAGACAGCTCCACTGTGATCCGGCCACACTTGGCTCTGCAGATAAGGGCTGCCAGGCTGGGCTGGCAGAGAAAGGTATCCGGCCTCATGGGAGCAGCCTCCCTTCCAGCCTCTGCTCTACGTGGGGTAGGCTACCTCAGAACCCCTGTCTGGAGGCTCTGACTGGCTTCTAACCCTGACCCTCCACACAGGTTCGTCCCCGGAGTGGGGCTGTTCCACATGACTGGGGCCTCCCAGTTGCACAGGCCAATGCTCCTTTGCTCCCCTGTGCAGCCCAACACCCCACACCTGCTGTGTGAATGTTGGTGCCTGCAGCACGCAGTAGGGTCACCTAATCTGGAAGTTCTTGAAGAGGGTGGCCAGAGTCAGCAGAGAAAGTGGAAGGAAGGGTGCTCCTGGAAGAGGGACTTGCCTGAGCAAAGGTCACGTGCGAGAGAACATGCAATTAGAAAACCCAAGGAGGTAGGAGAGTCACTGAAGCCAGATGATGGAGTGGGCTGCCCAGGGGGCTGAGGTCACTGCCAGGGCCAGATCTTCCCCAAATCAAGGATGCCAGGGTGGTGAGAGAAACCATGATAAGAGCCAGAGCTGCCCAACTCTGGGTCCCAATTCTGGGTCCTATGAATACCACCCCATCCCACATGCCCAAGCCAGGCAGTGTGCCCTGGTACCAGCCAGGAGGCTGCAGAGCTGAAACTGGAAGCTGGAAACAGCACCTGCCCCAAAGAGACCCAGAAAGACCCAGGCCACAGCCAAGAACATGTGAGGACTCCAGGCTGAGGGAGCTGCATCTGGGATGAGCTGGGGGCAAATCCCTGGGAGCACCCTGCGATGGCCAGCACAATGGAGGAAGCAAAGGACACAGAGGGGGCAGCAGTGACTCTGCTGCTCGCAGAGAGGAGTTCTATTTATCTTCTGACATAAGCAAGCGTTTCTGAGTACCTACTATGTGCCAGAATAGACCTTGTCCCCCAAGACTGCACTGCACTTGCAAGTATCAATACTTACAGTGTCTGCCTCCCTGCCGGGTAAAGAATAATGTCCCTTATTTCAATTAGCCTTTTCTTGATTACTGGCGAAGTCCTGCCTCTCTTCACTTGTTTACTAGCCATTTGTTTTCCTCCTACTGGGAATTGCCTGTCCATATCTTCCACCCATTTTTCTTATTGATTTGTAAGAGCTCTTCGTATCTTCAGAGAGTAGAGAATCGGCCTTCTCCTGGGGGCCCTCAGGGCCTCCTTGGAGAGTCCTTGGTCCCGGAAAAAGGAGGAGGATGTGGGTGGGTTTGGGGTGGCCTCACCAGATCTCTGCCCCTCTCTGGGTTCCCCACAGACAAGCTGTGGTGGAGATGAAGGCCTTCTACAGGTGGGAGCCCCTGCCAGGCCTGCATCCTGCCTGGCAAAACCCAGAGGGCCTATTTTTCTCTTACACTGAGAAGTTACACTGCCAGTGGCTGTCAGGGTGCTCCTGATAGCACCCAAGGGAAACTGGCTGGCATTGTTGGCATCAAGGAGGAAGAAAAGACCTTCACTATGCCAGGCTAGTCTGGTGAGGGAACTATGTGACAAAAGGCACATATCCCAAGGCCTCAGAGCCACACTCCAGCCAGAATTATGCAACTCCCACCCTGGGCCTCAACATTCTGGTACACATCTTCCTGGTCCCCTCTAGCTATAGCAGTTCCTATTAGGTGTGCTGGGACTTGCCTGTAATCCCAATACTCAGGAGGCTGAGGCAGGAGGATCACTGTGAGTTAGAGGCCAGCCTGGGCTACATAGTGAGTTCAAGGCCACCCTGGACTACATAGTGAGACCGTGTCTCAAAAAACCAAAATCGAAACAAAACAGAACAAAAAGCAGTCTCTAAAGAGTGACCCTGGTCTGGAGGAGTCAAAAGTGAGCCTTACCCCTTGCTCTTGGCCTCTTGACCTTTCCCAGACAAGCCATCCCAGCAGTTTATTCCATTCCAGAGCTCCTCATATTTCAGCAAACAACAAAGACTATAAAAAACTGATTTCCAAAGCCTATCGTGGCAATAACATTTAGGGAGAAAGGGAAAATAAAGCCCTTGCTTTCCCAGAGTAATGGTGGCTGAGAGTCCTCGGGGGTTCTTTCTGCAGCTGGGGGTGGCTCATGGGGCCAGGCTGCAGACTTGCCTGCCAGTACCAGGTGCTAAACGGCCATCCAGCACATGTTACCAGGGCTACATAGCCAGAGAGACTGCAAACTGCCTGCTTACCCTCTGCCCTGTCTCTCTGCCCACACTCCACAGCTCTGAGAGAGCCAGGGGAAACTCACTAGCATCCTGTGCCCACCCCTCCTGCCCCTCAACCCCCTGGAGGGATCCCTGGGCCAGAATGTAAGTCTGGACTGGCCAAAGTCACCCCTACAGCAGCCAGCAGGAGGCTCCCCATGCTGAGGGCAGACCAGGGGCATTCTGGGTAGCCTAGCCACCATCCTGCTCCTGGCCACACTTGGGTGAGCCCTCCAGGGAGGTCAAAACATGGCCCCAAAGGCCATCACCAGAAGGGGGTGGGGATCCTAGAGGCCTAGAATGCTCAGCTCTCCTCCACGCTCTCCAAACATGCTCCCCCCATGCTCCCTGGGTGTCACCACCCTGGCTCCCCTCATTCACTCATTCACCCTCCACGCACTCATTCATCCACAGGTGAAACAGTGAAAAGGTCTGGGTTCAGGCTTCCTGGATCCCAGACAAGTCACTTAATGTCCCTACACCACAGCTTCCCAACCAGAAAAGCACAAATGATAATAGCCACCTCCCAAGTCATTTAGTGGTGATTATTCTGGGCCCAGAGAGTTGCTGAAGGAGCCTGGGACCTCCTTCTCCAGCTGCAGGGCAGAGGCCAGACCCGCTGTGAGGGCGTGGGCCAGAGAGGAGTCCCCTAAAGACCCCAACAGCCCCTTCTAGGAAAAAATGAAATAAAATCAGGAGACAAGTGGTCATCCAGGACTAAAAATCTCTTCGGGGCAGATCCACTGTGCAACAAATAGAGGGTTGGGGCTGGGGGTCCCCACACTTGTGTGGGGTCACCAGATGGCTTCCAGGATGGAATGGCCTCAGCCCATTCATCCTCCTCTTCCAGAATGAAAACACATCCTGATGTGGAATTAGCCACCAGCTCAACTGTGGAAAGATGGAGAGAGGAGAGACAAATGGGGACCTTCCACTCAGGGATCTGCCCTGCACAGGAGCCTGGCAGAGCCTGATGGGGGCAGCAGGGTGGGACAGAGCAGCAAAGAGGGCTCCACAGGGCTCCAGCGTGGCTGAGGGCTGAGAGGAAGAATTTGCAAAGAGAGCCCTCGGCAGCCTCTGGAATTTATGCAGCCAGCTGTGTGATTCCTAAGGCGAGACGAATCTCCAGGCCGCTTTTCTCAGCAGGAACAAGTCTTTCCTTCAAGTCGATGGTGACACATTTTTAAACTCCCATATTAACAAGGGAAAGATTTTCCTGGCCCCCCGGGGGCAACCCTTATTAGTCACAGGCTTGTGTTTAAGAAATCGAAGCTGCAGACAGTGGGCCTGGGCATAGCCAGAGGCCAGAGGCCAGGCCACCCCGAGGATGGGTGCCCTCAGGATGGGCTGTAGCAGACAAGAGGCAGGGAGAAACCATGGGAGGGGTGGCACACTTCCAGAGTGAGGCTGGTTGGGGTGTCTCTGGAGCAAGGGATAAACCATCTGTAGGAGAAACAGTTGGAGTTTGACCCCTAGCACTGCAAAAAAGAAGAGTTGGTAAAGGGCCTAGAGAAGAATGGGGGGGGGGGTAGAGAGTAGAAAGAAAAAGAGGCATTACGCCAAAACTTAACTTGATTTCCAAGATTAGAATTACAAAATCTAAAATCCTGTTTTCCTTTGTTAATGACTGGTAGGAAGCTCCAAGCTACATCCCCTATCAAGGTGCAACAGATTTGCTCAGCCTAATTTTGAGGTTTCCTCTGAACTGGGGCCAGAGTACAGTGCCACGACCCAAGCTGCCCCAAGCAGCCACCAAGAGCACACACTCCAAGAACAGGCATAAACCACGGCCACTGGATGGACCAGATACAAGCATCAAGTGGCGAATGAGAGAGGCCACTTGGCCACGGCCAGGAGCTGGCCAGAGGCTGGTGGGATGGAAAGCATCCTGCCTGAGGGTTCCAGGCATGCCCAGGGGCACTGGGCACATTCCAGTAAGATGCCCAGGTTAGAGCGCCATGTGTTTGTGTGTGTGTGTGTTGCCAGGGATTAAAGTGCTCTGCCACTGAGCCATATCCCCAGCTCTAACTTGGTTCTTTTTGCTCCTGTTGTAATGGTTCCTGGTTTTACTGTACTTACTTTTCAGTGGGAATCAGTAGGTTAAACACTTTTTAAAAATCAATTCCTGGGCCGGGGATTTAGCTCAGTGGTTCCGCTGTCTACCTTTCAAGCGCAAGGTCCCGAGTTCGATCCCCGGCACCAAAAAAAAATTTAAAAATTAAATAAAAATCAATTCCTGCTCACATACCCACTTCCTCAGTAACAGCAGTCATTGTTCATTAAATCCCAGCCACCTGTCTAACATTCACCACCTTTTAAGGGGCCATCACTCTAGGCGGACAGATAAGGAAACTGAGGCTCTGGGAAGAAAGTGTCTTCTGGTCAAGGTCACAAGAGCTTGTAGGTGGCCATGGCAGGACTTGTACCCAAAGCCCTGTCTGACCTTTACATGTCCTCCACCCCTAGGGCCCCAGGCCCCAGAAGGCTATTCTGGACACCAGGGGCTGTGGCCACCTTCTTAGGAAGGGCATGAGGCTGAAGGGAGCTCAAGGCCAGGAAGGCACTGAGAGGCAGCCAGGTGACTCACAGAATTCCCTCCCAGGATTCTGCCCAGTCCCCTCCCCCAAAATCCACCCCACCTTCCCATGCCCTCCCAGGGGAAGTTCCCGCCCGCTGCCAGATAGGATTTAGCTCCTTTGACAGTGGACATGCTGCAAAGCTCCCATCACAAACATCAATTCTGGGCCATCTGCTCTGTAGATTTTCGTGTTCTTGTTTCTCTTCCACATCCACAGCAAGGTAGCTCTTGCTTTTCAAAAGGGATGTAGCGTTTGATGATGTTTAAACCATACGTGAAATACAGCCAGGCGGTAATAATAAAACAGCCTCAAGTCCTGCTGGCAGGGAATGGCTGGCGGCCCACTCCTCCCACCCATGGCCACTGTTCACTCCCATTTTTATGGCAATTACAATGTCTGCGAAGGGGAGGAATCAGCGTGGAGAGGAGAGTGGGAACCTGCTGTGCTAGGGCCACTTGTTGCAGCTGTGAGGGGGTGCCAGCCCCATGTCTTATGTCCTGCAGAGGCAGCCAGTATAGTGGACACCTCCCTCTCAGCCCGGCCTCTGCCAACCTTTCATACCCCCACCAGAACCCAGCACCACACCCAGCTGCTGTCCTCACTGGCTTCCGCCTCCTGGGACCCCACATAGGTATAAATAGCACGTCCCCTCCCGTGCCTGCCCACAGAGAGCGTGCATCCCCATACAGCCCAGCGCTGAATGGATTGCTTCCACCCGAGGGTCCCTGGCCCTGGGGAGTCATTAGTTCCTGCACTTCACGTCATCCTGGGTACAAATACTTGCCCTGTCCCTACCACGATGGGCACCTCAGAGGCACTAGCGAGACCCGTGATGAGACCTAGAAACACACCCACCCCTGCCCTTGAGGGACTCATGGGTTAGCAGGAGACAAAGTGAGATGATTCACTCTATCCTCAAGCCTCAGTATTCTGCCTTCTACAGGTGGAGATTCATCCTTTCTTCTTCTTTTTTTTTTGTATTGGGGATCAAACTCAGAACCTTGCACTTTCCAGGCAGGCGAAGCGCTGCTGAGCTATATCCCCAGCCCTCATCCCTTCTTCTTAATCCCCCAGGCACACCTGTGGAAACAGGCTAGGAGAGGAAGGGCTTGTCCAACTTAGTATCAGAACCAGACCACCACCAATCTGTCCTGTGAGCAGCCACACCCAGACCACCAGAGTCCTTGCCCCATGTACACCCCAGGGACCCTCCAGGGACCCCAGCCCAGCCCAGCCAGGCCTGGCCACTGCCACGGGCCCTCAGGACTCCTGTACCCTTTTCATAGGCAATAAATGGAGACTGCAGAGAAGGGCACTGTAATGATGCCATCTGAGCTCTAAGAAGCACAGCTGCCACCAGGGCCTCTGTTTATTTAGTTTGCAAAATCAACAAAAGGCCCAAAGGTGACCTAAACCACAGGCAGATCCAGGCTGGGGGGGGGGGGGGCGGAGGGGCTGGCAAAGGAGGCCCCAGATCTCAGCAGATTCAGCCAAGCTGACAGGGATGACTTAAATTACATGGCTTCCCTGAGGGCACCCCCTGCCTGGCCCACCTTCCACCCTGCTGTGATCATACACCCTTCCTGATGCACCAAGCATCCCCAGCCTGCCTGCTCTGCCCCCTGGTGGCCAAGACACTCCCAAAGACTGGTGGTCAGGTTGGGTCAGAACAGGCCATCCTCACACCTCTGCTCCTGCCCTGGGCTAGTAGGTGACTCAGCTCCCCACAGGGAAAACAGAAAGGAGCAGCCATCTTATCCTCACCTCAAGCAAGTGTGGGTGCAGGGCAAGCAATGGCTACCCAGGGGCCTGCGCAGCCTGTGACAGCAAGAACAAGTGCAGGCCCTCCCAAGGGTCAGCTCTGTGCCTGGCATCCATCGCACAGACATTTTACACAAATCATCATCTCCTTTCAGACTCACAACTCCAGGGGATGGGGCTATGTGCACTCTTAGCTCTACTTTACAGAGAAGAAAAGATGCAGCTCAGAGAGGTTAAGCGACTTGAACAAGGCCATACAGCTGGTGGTACACAGTGGTACTGGGACTTGTACCTGGGGCTCCTATTCCCAATTATAAGGTGTCCCACTATAGAGACCCAAGCCAATGGTGCGGGAGATGAGGAGCCAGGGCTTGGTAGTGTGTGGTGTGTCCCTGATTCAAGGACTCACCCAGGCAGTGTGGGCTTGGGGTCTGGAGATGGAGCCACCATGAGGATTTAACTCACTGCACCCATGACATTGCTGTCTGCCCAGAGCCCAGGGGGAGGGGACACCAGGTCTGGGGAGGGGTCCTTCATCTCCACCTGTTATCTAGCTAGCCAGCCACACAAGGGAGTCCAGAGGCCTCAAGTGTCTGTGCCCAGGCTCCGGCAGGTCATTCCGTTCCAAGAGAGCAAGCCCAGGGCTGCAACTCCAGCCCTTTTCACGCTCAGCCAGTTTAATGGTGCCATTAATTTCCAAACACACACGTTCCCACAGCTTCCAGGCTCCTTGGCTCAGTGCTTGGGACAGTACATAGGGGACACAGGCAGGTGCACAGGTGCGGATGCCGAGGCCAGGCAGCCTCAAGGACAAGAGGAGCTGGACAGAGTGTCTCAGGGCCACCAAGCATGGGCAGGAGCTGGTGGCCAGTCCCTGGGGATCTGACAGGAAGAAAAGGGCCACGGAGAGGGTCAGAGCTGACTCAGGAGGTCTGGTCTGAGACCTTGCTTTACCACTCCCTGCTGTGACCCTAAAAGGTGATCACTCTCTCTGGGCCTCAGATGACTCACCTGGAAATGCTGTGAAGACAAGTCTTGTCCCCTCAGGGCCTTGCAAAGAGCCAGGAACCTGGGGGGAGGAAGGATTGCTACAAATGTCTCCCACTCCCCTCATCTATGAAATCAGTCAGCCCCATCTGGCCCAGAAGTGTGAGAAGGGGGCTGCGCTGGGACAGAAAGAAAGGTCCCAGAGCCAGTCACTGCTGGTTCATACTGTCCTTCCTGCCATCTGACCAACTCTCAAAGGCATTTGGTCACTCATTCATTCAACAAACACCTACTGAAGCCCAGGACACAGTTCTTGGGTCCAGGGTCCAGGTCCAGAGCCCCTCTTCACATTGCCCAGGAAATGATAGGAAGGTCAGGTAAATGAACAAGTGACTTGACAGAAGACCTTGGGGTGGAAGGACCTTCCAGGGACCGTTCATGTTTCACCCACCGGCCACAGCTCAGCTCACTGGACCAGGCCCTGCAGGCCCAGGAGGGACTCTCAATAATTCAGAAGGGATCCATCATTTATGAATTTATATAACCACGGCTCGACCTTGTGGGAATGAGCCACCCTGCTGCTGCAGTGGTGGGAATAGGTTCCTGTGGTAGCTGGCTGTTCTGGGCTAACAGGGAGGGGCTGCCTGTCCCCTGTCCCCACTGGCCTCCCCCACAGAGGGAGCTGTGCAAAAGCAAAGCTGGCCATGTGCCCCCTAAGCCCCCAGTTCCAAAGACATGGGTTTGATTTCCAGCACTGCCTTTCACCAGTACAGTGGCCTGAGGTGGCCTCAGTCTCCTCATCTGCAAAATGGGGGACACATTAGTGCCTGCCTCAGAAAGGAGGTGACACAAGCACAGTGGGGCATCCCCATGTGGAGGGAACAGCCCAGAACAGGCTGCAGGTGACAGGCAGCCCTCGGCCAGGGTGGGGGCTCGGTGGGGACACAGGAAGGCCAGGAAGCTGCAGCCCCGACCTGGGCCTCACAGGGCTGGGCCCAGACGCTCCCCACCCACCTCCAGCTACCCAGCAGCAAAGGCAGAGGACAACATGCCCACTTGGGAACCAAACTTCAGCTAGAAAATGGGAAATGAAGAGCAGGTCTTTCATCCTATCTCACAGAGCAATTTCCTGGGGGCTCCAGAGGCTGGCAAACTTCCTATCCCTTTAGCTGCCTCACGTCTCTGAGCCTGTTTCACCACTGACACAGCGTGGCTGATATTACAGTGCAGGAGATGGGGCGTGGGGTCCATGCAAACAGAGCCTGAACCAGGAGGGGGACCTCTCCCATGTCTGGGCACCCCTGTCCTTACCTCCTTGTGCTCCCACACCCACTGGTTCTCCACCTAGCAGCCCATGTGAAATGACTGCAGTAAGTCTGTCCAAGTGCCCTGATTCAAGAGCAGGCCACAGCCATAGCACAATCCTATCCCTTCAGAGCTCACCTGCATTGTCCTATCCACTCCCCACTCCTGGTCAGTATAGTCCCTCCCTCCCCTTGAATGGCCTTGCCCAACTTCCCACACAAGGCCTACTCAACTCAAGCACCCCTCCTCCAGGCAGCCCCTGCAGCAGGACTCCCTTTTTGCACTTTGCTTCCCTTTCCATTCATATGCCACCCCTTGTCTGTGATTAGAGATGGTGCTTTACAGTGCAGACCCACTCCCACCCATTCCTGGTGCAGTCTATCCACCATGAAAGTCGGCTGGGTGAACCGAAGGCCCTGAGTTCCAATCCTGACTCAGTTACCTGTGAGATGGGGGCTGCCACCTCTTTGAGTCTGATCACTGAAATCTGATGACTGTCCTGCCTGCTATGCGCATTGTGAGATGGCCCCACAGGCTGAGAGTGGTCAGACCCAGGAAGTGGCACCTGGTGTTCCCAGGGGAAGAGGGAGCACCAGGCCAGGGCGGGCGGGATCTGCACTAACAGGTTGGCCCATTCCGGTCCACTCCAGTCTGCAGAGCCCTATGCACATTGGCCTTGCTGGCTGTGGCTCCAGGCGCCGCCCCTGCCTCTGTGCAGAGGTTTCTGCTGTCTCGGAGGCCTGAAAGCCTCAGCAAACACATTTAAATCTGAAGTGACAGATAAAGCGATTTACGGCGACAGTTTAGCGTCAGATCACTTCCCACCAGGCAGTCAGCATCTCTGCGGCCCCCCTGCTTGCTAGTCCATCAAGGCGGTCTCTAAATCACTGACTCCAGCAGTGGCCAGGGACAGCCAGGAGCAGGGGTGGGGCTGCTGGCTCGGTGGCCTGGCTTGCTCCACTGCCCCCAGGCAGCTGGACAGAGGCCAGGGTTTCCGAGGGGGACAAGGATAAGTGACAGTCCGCAGACTTTCACAAATCAAAGCCCCAAGACTTAAGGAAGCAGAGCACCATTTCCTGCCTTATTTTAAATAAATAATCGGCTTAAAAGTCTCCTCATGAGGCAGGCTTGTCACAGTGAAACACGGCTTCCCACTGGTTCTCCAGGCCCGGCCTGTACACCCAGGCCCCTCAAAGCCCTCCCAGATCCCCCACAGCTCCAGGCACCTTCTTGCTGAATTAACTGGGCCCCAAGGTGTTGCACAGTACTTCTTTCCAGTACTTTGTCACATGATATTCTGCTTAGCTGCTCTTGCTCCTCAGTTCCCCAGTATTAATGTATGGGCTCTCTGTGCTCGCTTGCTAGGGCACTAGCACTGGATGGCCTAAGGGCATCACCACCCTCACACACATGGAGGGGTGTGGCTGACAGTGAAGCCATTTCTCTTTTTCTTTTTTTTTTTTTTGGTACTGGGGATCAAACTCAGGACTTTGCACTTTCAAGGCAGGTGACAGAACCACTGAGCTAAATCCCCAACCTGAAGCCATTTTTCTTATGAGGACTCGGAGTTTCCAAGGATTCCAGCCTGTCCTGGCCTCTGTGCCATGACCCTCATGCCCTGGCCTGCAATGAAGAGGGCAACGATTCTGAATGTCTTTGCACAAAGCACTGCATTCATCTATGTGCTGTCCTGTTGTGCCCTCAAGGTCACAGCTGGGCAGCTGGACCCTGGGGCTGGCCAAGAATAGGGGTCTTTCTTTGTGCCCAGACACTTCCTGTCTGGGACAAGGGCACAAAGGCATAGGCCTGGTAAGCAAGAATCTCAAAGGCTCAGAGGTGGTCCAGTGAAGGTCATGCCCTGTGGCAAAGAGAAGATACAAACACTCTGGAAGCTGTGGTACCCTCCCAGGTGGAAACCCTCAGACCCAAGTTCCCCCTACAAATGGCCCTAAGAGCTACAGACCAGCCTGGAACGGCAGGCACTGTCCCTGAGAATCTCCTGCTTTTTCAGAATCCAGGGGGACACAAGGGCCCCCTGGCTTATCTCCCTGGCATGGCAGCACCATTTAATTAAGACCGATGTGGCACGTCCTCATGGGCAAGAGCCGTGGCTGGCGCAGATGGTCAGGGCCTGAACCTCTCCTGGGCACTGCACTAGCAAGTGACCTTGGCCAGGGCCCCTGGGGTGGGGTGCAGTGTGCCTGTTGGGAGGGTCAGGGGCTTGTGCTGTTGCTGAGACCTCAAGCCCTGCTACTCACCCATCAGGCATCCTCCTTGTGTTCTGTGCCCAGCCCTCCACCTCAACCCTCCTCATACCAGACAATACACAATACACTCCCATCACACACACACACACACACACACACACACACACACACACACACTCCTACCACCACACACCCCAAATCCTATTACAAACACCAAGAAAGTCAGGGTAAAAATCTGTCCTGGACTTCGAATGCCAGGTGGGCAGTGGGAAAGTCCTGAGGGGAAGGGAAGTAGGGTGGAGGCAGGGATTAGAGAAGGGACTGGGGTCCCAATCCCCCTTCCCTCACAGGCCCTCCCCAGCTCCCCCTGCATCCCTCCCTCCAGGGTCCCTGCAGCTGAAGTGAGGCCCAGCTGGTGATGCCCAACCCCATCTGGCAGCAGGGACAAAAGGAGACCCACACACACCAAATCCAGAAGTTCTGGCCAGACCTCAATCCCCAGCTCCGTCCAACATTCACCCAGTCTCCATGGGTCACCAACACCCATGGCGCCAACACTGCCCCTGGCTTCAAAAATAAAAATTTTAAAATTCCCACCCAGAGATAATTGCTCTCTCCTTTTGCCTATTGTGGTGGCTCCAAGTCCAGCACTGAGAAGCAATTATTCACAGCTAATGATTATAATCAATTCAAATAGAATTTAATGGACACGTATTCTCTTCTTGCTTGAAACTTTACATATGAATTAAGCACATATGGATTTCACGAGGCACAGACGTAGATTTATGCAGCCCTGAGAAGCCCCGCGTTGTCTACGACTTTTATTCTGCTAATAAACAGGCTGATTTATGGGCTCCGAGGAAGCGCGACCTCTGCTGCCCCCTGGTGGGCGGGCTGGCCGAGATGGAGCCACAGCCGAGGGGACCCTCCCGAGTGGGGTGGGGGTAAGGTTCCCCCCAGGATGCCCAAAGACTGACTAGGACCAAGACCACCCTAAGGCCTGGGCACAGGCTCCGTGTGGGAATCCCATGTCCAGGCCCTTACAGCCATTCTCTGGGGCTCTGGGTTGGTCCTGGGTCCTCAGGACTGAGACTAGAAAAAGGAGTAGCTCCCAGGAAAACATGCCAGGAGGTGCTGAGTAAACTGAGGCAAGCAGGGAGAGGTGAAAGCTGACCATCGGCATCTTTAGGTAGGGGTAACACCCAGGAGGACACCAAGGGCACTGATTCCAGCCCCAACCCCACAGCAGTGATGAGCTTCTGGATCTACAGTGTCATTCACACCTCAGCATTCCCACAAACCGAAGGTGGTCTTCTATCATCCCCACAGTACAGAGGAGGAAACGAGGCCAGGCAGGTACAGAGAGAAGCAGAGTCCCCACAGAAACTGCAAACAACGTCCCCTGCCCCAGCCTCAGCACTGCCAGATACAGCTAGCACTAAAGTGCTTCTTGGACTAAGGAGCTGACAGAGCCACTGCACCTGTCTGACCAGTCACAGGGCACTTAGGAGGAGCCATTAATCAGGCTGCAGCCTCCATCTTGCTCCATCTGCATCCTGTGACACTGCCTTGGTCCTGGGTCCCCCTCATGGCCCACACCGAAGTCAACTACCAACCGGGCTGGAAAGGAGCTCCCAAGATGCCCGCTTGTCCCCTGGCCACTTTGAAGCTCACCTGTAGTCACAGGGGCCATGGACCAGGCGGGTCTTGTGGGCCTTTATGACCGTCCCCTTGGCCAGCCCAGGCCGTGTCACACAGACAGGCAGCAAGAATGCCCTTCTCCCCTGGGCCACCATGGCATCAGCCAACCAAGACATGGCTGTCTGAGCTCTGTGGCTCCCAGATGGACTCACAGACCTCGCTGCCACCGACCTGTGCCAGTGTCCTGGGGGGGCCACTCACCAGAACCAACAGGAGAACCCCAAAGGTCACCCTCTGCTCCTCCCCACCAACCACTCTGAGTGGGAACTCCTGTCTACAGGTGACTTGTTCCCTGTGTACCTGCAACAGGCAACATGGGGGAAAGGGCATAGCCCATGTGACTACAGTCCCGCCAACACCATCCAGGCAGAAATGCAGAGCAATGCCACTGTCAGAGACACCATTGAGACCACAAGCAGGAGGACTGGGGCAGGGCGAGCAGCCACCTCTGCCCACGTTCTGTAAGCTTGGTCACTTAGGGACATCAAGGGGTCACTAACAGCATCGCACCCAGAGGCACCACCAAGGGATGGCTCCCTTGCCAACACGGGGGTCACACACAGCCACTGCAAGCCCAGAGAGAGATGGAAGGAGATTCCAGAGGCTCTTGGGGGGGGCCCGAGCCTGCACAGTTGGGGAGAGGCGGGTATGGCAGGGTTTTCTCTCTGACCTGGAGCTCAAGACAAGAGGGCCTGGGGGTAGGGGCCCCGAGAAAGAGGCGCGGGGGGGGGCAGAGTGAGCAAGCCAGCTGGCCCAGCCCTCACTGCACTTGACCTCAGTCCATGAGCACCTGCATGCCTGCTGGACTTGACTGGCCCTTGACATCCCACTCCAGAGCACTCCAGAGACCTCCCCCAGAGCCTTTTGACCTCGGCCAGACAGCCACTACTGGCTGAGTAGAGCAGCAGCCGCCTGTCTCCCTCCCCCAAAGAGGCAGCCGTCTCTGACTCTGCACTCATCACAATAAACTGCCAAGCCAGCAAGAGGAGGATGCACACACTCAGGAAGCCGAGCCTCTCCTGTTTCCAGAGCTGCTGGAGAGCTGCCAGGGAATGGCAGGGGGCCTCCCTGCACCCATCCTTCCCTCTGCACACTCCCTCACCTGCCCAGGTGTAGAGGGAGTTAGAGGAAGGAAAGGGGCCGCAGCATCCCCAGGCAGAACCCTGAGGGCCTGCCCTCCGCCTTCCTGGCAGGGCAGCCCAGCCTGGTTCCAGCCATGCTCTCCCCCTGTTCCTGCCGCTAATGGCTCTCAGAGCTGTGAGGCAGCACAGCAGAGCGAGGTGCCCCGACACTGTGGGTCAGGGCTTAGAGGGAAAAGGAGCCCAAGCGGCTGACATACTGGGCTCCTGTGGCGCCAGCAGGCCATCCTTGCCTGACAGCTGAGCCTCTCTGGAGCCAGGTGGCGCCCACCCATGCCTTGTACGGCAGACTAGAGCCAAGCCAATGGGGCAGCTACCGGAGTCTCTGGCCCAGGCCAACTACTCACCGGCGTTGACAATGGCATCCACCTCTAACTTGGTGATATCGAAACAGAACAGCGAGATCTTCTCATTCAGCTGCTTATCCTTCTTGTACTTGGGCTCCTCTACTTTCACAGACACTCCTGCAAGAGGCAAGGGCTGGGAGTCACAGGACAGCCCCCACTGCAGAGGGACCCAGTCAGGGCCCACAGGCCGGCTCAACCCCACCTTGACAGTTGGCATAGTGAGGAAGGACCTGCTGTGAAGGACCTCCAACACTGCTATGGGCAGGTTCAGTGGTAATGTCATCTGTCCCCACTTTACAGATGCAGAAACTGAGGGTGGGGTGGGATAAGTGACTTGCCCAGGGTTGCTGGTTACCAGGCATAAATTCGTAGCATCCCCCCTACAAGCAAGCCCTCCACAGGTGCAAATCCCAGCTCCAGACAACCCAGTCATCACAGGCAGGTGGCTTTCGTGGCCCAGTGCCTCTTCCCTAACAGGTGTCTTGGTAATAAAAACTGTACTGGCTTCAGGCCATGTGAATAACTAAATGAGGCAGCACACTCAGAGGACCCCCACAGAGCAAGCACTGGAGTCTTCTATTTGCACAATTCTCCCAAACCAGGGTTCTAAAGGGGGTGCCCGCCAAAGAGCCAACCGGGGCCTGGCAAGAGCAAGGCCTACCTTTTGCCATCTCCTTCCATGTTGGGATCTTCTTCAGCCTCACGAAGTCCCGGCAGAAGTAATGCTCCTCCCTCTGCTTGTCACTCAGGCCTTTCAGGAAGGCTGCAGGGCAGGGTGGGTGGGCAGGAAGGAGAGTCAGGGTGGGCAGAGAGGGCATAGTCCAGTCACTCCCATCCCCAGGCCTACCCTTCCTCATGGGAATCCTGCCTACTCTAAGGATGAAACCCAGCCCCCCATCCACCCTTCCCATGGTGCTGTGGGGGGAGGGACACTCCCCTCCCTGCCTGTTGGCATCCAAGCAGCCCCAAGAACACCTTACCCTGCTCTCCTTGTTTAGAAGGGGAAACTGAGGCCAGGACGGGTGGAGGAACTGCTCAGACACCACAGACTGGTTCAGAATTCAGCCTGGCCACTTCCCAGCTGGGTTCCCATCTCCCTAGGTCCCTAATTTCTTCATCTATAGAAGGAAGATTAAGACTTCCCCAGCAGAATAATTTCAGACTCACACATGCTAAGTCTGGCAGCTTGGTGGCACTCAGTTACATTATCAACCAGTCACATTTTCAACATGATCTGGGGACAGGCCAACTGCCTTTGAAGAACTAAAGCTGGATGTAGGCACAGACCTGTAATCCCAGCACTCTGAGATGCTGAGGCAGGAGGATCTCAAGTTCCAGCCTAACCTGGGCAATTTAGTGACTTAGGAAGACCCTGTCTCAAAATAAAAACTGTTTGGGCTATGGATTTAGCTCAGTGGTTCTGCCGCCTACCTTGAAAGTGCAAGGTCCTGAGTTCGATCCCTGGTACCAAAAAAACCCAAAAAACAAAAAAACAACTTTTTAAAAAGAGATGGGAGCCAGGGATTTAGCTCAGTGGTTTCGCCACCTGCTGCGCAAGCACAAGGATCTGAGTTTGATCCCCAGTACCAAAAAAAAAAAAAAAAGAGAGAGAGAGATGGGGATGTAGCTCAGTGGGAAAGCCTTGAGTTTCACCCCTGGTACAGCAAAAAGACAAAACAAAACGCAAAACTACAGAAGCAAGCAGATCTGGTGCCTGGTATCAACATCCTTCCTGAGGATGGATGAGTTCCATCCTCACTACTGACTGAGGTCCCCGGTCAATGGCCGCCAGGCTGGAAATGTCCCCATTTTATAAATGAGGAAGCAGAGGCTCAGGGGGGCTGGAAGGCTGCCCTTGGTCACAGAGCTGGTGAGTGGAGAGCCAGGGTCACCTGCCCAAGGACTCTGGCTCTGGTGGGAGGCTCCCCCTGCGGCGGCCGCAACCCCAAGCGGGATAAGGGGGGCCCGCCCGGGCTCGCCACCGAGCAGGCCGGCGGCTCACGCGCTCCCCCTGCCGGCCCATGCCTGCCTGCGCACCAAGCTCAGGCGATGGGGCAGCCCGGAGGACGGGTAGGGTGGTGAGTGCATGCAGCAAAGGCCTCACAGCATCAAGGTACTCAAAAGGCATCCGAAAACAGGTAGGAGGGGGTGAAGGCGGAAGGGCCGCCTCCTGGAAGCTCCTATAGAAATGCCCTTCTCCCACCAAAGCCATTCATCCATCCAAGCCTCTATCCTTCATCCGTGCACTAGTGACAAGACCCCGAGGAGAGTGAGAGCACTGGCTGACATACACCACAGAGAGGCCCAGTTCAGAGTCAAGTTCAATGCTACGGGGGATTACGAGAAACAGCAGATAGCACCACAAACTTTGTAACTGCCACTACAGCCAGGACCATGATGTGTGGCAGCCACTTCTCACCTGGGTCCACTGCATTTATTGGGCATCTATGACATGCAGGTCCTATACTCGGGCCACTTGTTTAACGTGGTGTAAACAAGGTCGTGGCCCTTGCAAACCTAAAATCCAGCTGAAGCCAGGTGTGTGCCTATAATCCCAGCACTCAGACCACTGAGGTGGGAGGGTCAGTGAAAGTTGGAGGCCAGCCTAGCCCACCTAGTGAGTTGAAGGCCAGCCTGGACTACATAGTGAGACTCTTTCTCAGAAAAATAAATAAATAAAATAAAATCCAGTCACAGACACTGAGGCTGATCCAAGTATCACACAATCTAGCACTCAAATTCTGAGAAAGACCAAGAAAGAGACATTCTGGGGCTGGGAGAGGAGGTGACTGGAACCCTGGGGGACACTGGGAAGGGAGAGGGGAGGGAGGTAGTTTGAGCTGGAAGAGTACTCCCAGCAGAAGGGACATCTAAGAAGAGGGTGGGGAATGACCCACAGCAGAACCTCAAAGGCCTGGTAAGGATCCATTTCACCCCAGACACCATAATTAGGTCAAAAATGCTGTCACCAGACACAGGTTAAGGCCATCC
The DNA here is from genome assembly GCF_000247695.1 of Heterocephalus glaber. The sequence continues at coordinate 22,143,311 of NW_004624767.1, read as the reverse complement.
CTGAAAAGTGCCACTGCCATTCTAAGAGCCAAGGCCACTCCTACCACCTTCCCTCTCTAGTGTCCCCCGATGCTCACACCCCGTTTCCCTGCCTCCTCTCCCAGGCACATGACCTGGAACAAGATCTGAGGTGCCCTGGGGCTCCTTTCTTGCGGAAGGGGGTGCTAAGATTGGAAAGAAGCCGAAGAACCCTCCAAGCCTCCACTATAGAGACACAGATACAGTGGCACATAGCTGTAGACCTAGCACTTGGGAGGCTGAGGCAGGAGGACTGATTGAGCCCAGGAATCTGAGCCCAGGCCAGGCTACAGAGCAAGGCCCCATCTCAAAAAAAGAAACAAGGATACGGAAAGCTACCTCCTGATCTGCGCTACATAATTAGTGGTCCGGGCTTAGTGTATATAAGCACAGAGGTGGGCTGCTGGTCAGTGGCACCTCCAAGGGAAAAGACCGAATTGTAGAGGAGAGGCCAGGCTTGATCAGTTAATAAATATTTATGGAGCATCCAGGCAGGTGAGCTCCAGGGGAAGGGAGAACAGGAAAGCACCCAGGAGGAGGTAACCTCAACCCCTCTGGTCTGTTCCCAGGAGCTCCATGTCACTAGAGGAAACCCCACCACTAGCAGAATCTCCCCCCAAATTCTTGCTCTCCCCCTGGAGGCTGCAGTTCTGCTTTGGAAATGGACTCCCTTTCCCTCCCCACTCCTCCTCCAGCTGCACTGAGACACTGAGAAAGAAACTGCAGCCATCAGACGCTGCTACCTCCCCTAGCTCTCTCCCCCACCTCCCCCTCTCCCCCATCTGCTGGCGCCTGGTCCTGCCTCCCTCTGGTCACCAGGCATGAAGGTCCTTCCCTCCTTGTTCTTCCCCCTGCCCAGCTGCCCTGGTCCTCAAACACTCATGGCCCCTGGACCCCACACTCCCCCGCTGTCTACGGGCCTCCTCCACATCTTCCCTCCCAGGCTCCCCTCAGCCCCTTCTTCACCAAGGTCAAGGTCATGGTCACTACACCTGGTGCATCCTCCCTTGTGGACTGGAAGTCTCCAGCTGCCTCGCCTCTTCTTTCAACCCATACCCTCCCTAGATCTCCACATCAATCCCAGGATTCAAACTGTTTTATGTACCAGGCTGGCCCTCCTCTACTCTGAGCCAGTCCATAGGCCCCCTTGCTCTCATCCCTCAAAGCTCACAAGTGCAAAACACAATTTTGACTCCTTCCTCCAAAACATGGTATTCCCACCTGGCCCCTCTTCCCTTTCTTTTCTTGGACCCTAAACCAGTGGTCCCTTCTTTTCCTTCCTCGTACCTCAAGTCCCACCCAGCTGTAGGCCTCTTAAGAGTCACCCCCACCACAGGCACAGTGCACAGCACGTGTGAACATCCATGGGGAGCTGTGGGATGAACCATTAAATGAATGAGCTGACAGCCAAAGACCAAGGGGGAGTTTGAGAAGAGATGGCTCTTCCAGGCAAGGGGACCCACGTGTGCCAATGCCCTGAGGATAGGGGAGCATGGGGTGGAGAAATGGGGAGAAGCCAGAATGGCTGAGCCAGACAGCAAAGCCCAGGGTGTCAGGGTGAACTGGTGGGGCCAGCTCCCTGCTAGGATGGTGCTGTTATTCCTCCTGCACAGCAGGCCCCATGAATTGTGGGGTCCGGACCGCCCAACATCACGTTCAAGGGTGGCTGCCCTTCTGGAGCCTCAGTTTCCTCACTTCTGCAGTGGAGACCCCAGTGGCTTGCACTGGGGTCAGAAAGGAGGGGCCAACTTGACACATCCACCTCACTCACCCTGTCAGTGAGCAGAGACAAGACAAGCCAGACAAGACACAACTGGGGAGGAGAAATTGTTTTCCAACTGGAGCACTTAGGAGGTGGAGGAGCTTTTGAAATTATTTGGGTCCCTTGTGCTCGTTTCATCAGCACATACACTAAAATTATTTGGGTCCCCATATTGGTCATGCCTGAAGACGGCCCCTGGCCTTGGCATGGCCGAGTGTGGGCACTGCCAGCCAGCTGGGCCCAGGGCCAGAAAGCCAAGGCTCCTGCTGTGAGGATGACAGCCTGTTGCCTGGCTACAGACCAACCCACCAGCCATGCACATGTGGCGCCACTGAGGCTGGGTCGGCCCTGAGCAGCCCAGGGTACCAGAGACACCCCAGGCCCTTCAGCAGATATCAACTGGCTGGTGTCACCGCCTTGCTTTATGTACACCTCTGATCACAAGCAAATAAAAGAAACATGGGGAATTGTCCCCCCCAACCACAGTGACCTGGTCTGTGTGACCCCTTCTTTCCACTGAAGTCCTAGAGACAGCACTGCTTCCCGGAGACAGAATCCTGGCTCTGCCACCAACCTGCTTGGCACCAACCATGGGAACATCTGTCAGCTTGTCCCTGCCATTCTGAGGGTCCCATGAGCACCTCGAAAGGCCAGCATGCCAAGTGCAGTGTCCCCATCTCCAGAACAAGGTTTCAGCCCAGCTGACCCCTGAAATTGCTATACTCCACACAACGGTCCCTGATTTACCGGGAAGGAAAAAGTCAACTGTGCCTCTCTTCTGCCCTGAGGTTTGGGCCTCACCCGCCACCCGTGCACCACAGGCTGCCCCCTCCCTGTGAGGCTGGGCACGCACCCCATGCACTCTAACGCAGTCCACCTCCTCCTGCCAGGGCAGATACAGACTTAAAGCATAAGTGAGTTTTATTTTTTATCAAAGATGTAAAACACGCATTTTCATTTTCTTTCATTTTTGCAGAGGCGAAAGTATTTCACAGCTCACTGAGACAAGTGTTGTAAAAAGATGTTCACAGTAAATTTTGATGGGGAAGCCTGACCCCTTACTCGGCTTCCAGCAGCTCATGGGCACCAGAGCTGAGCAGGAGGAAGCGGCTCCACCAGGGCCATAAAGTACAATGGACAAACGGGAATTCAATGATGTGCTTTAAGGAGTGTCTTTATGGCACTTCTGAAGCTGGTGTTCAGGGAGGCGAGGGCAGGCCACGAAGAGGGCTCAGCTTCTGGAAACTGCGGGTGGGCAGGGCTAACAGCACTGGGTGCCAGAATGCATCTCGGAGTCTGGACTCAGTGGGAGGGGCACTGATTGAATGGTCACCATGCCCCAGAGGCAGGGGCTCGGCAAAGCCTATGGCACACCAAGGGAGTGACAGAGCACAAGGCACTCCAGGGCTGTCCCCATTGCTTCCACCTGCACTGGCACATGCCAAGGCTGCATCCCCATGACAGGTGAGAGAACTCCATGCCCCTAATTCCTGGAAAATGTGCCAGCTTGACAGTCACATCAGTCCCCTGGGACCTAAAATCAGCCCTGGCCCCTGCCCAGTGTTTTATGAGCCCAACCAGATGCCACCAGGGAGGGGACACATGGCCCAGAATGTGCAGGGGCACCTCCAGCACTGCAGACTGCAAGCTCCCAGGGTCGCTGTGCCCATCACAGATTAGAGATAAGAGATGGGCACCAGCAGGGACAAGGAAAGGGACCCTATGCAGGGCGCCACTCTTTTGAGCCGGGGACTTCACACTGAGCTACATCCTCAGCCCTTTCATTTAGGCCCCAGGATCGCTGTAAGTTGCTAAGCTGCCCAGACTGGACCCGAATTTAGGATCCTCCTGCCTCAGCCTCACAGAGTGCTGAGATCACAGACATGCAACACCACTACCTGACTATCCCTTTTCATGAGGTCCCAACACAATCTCCAAGCAGGTGCCATTGTCCCATTTTACAGATGAGGAAAATGAAGCTTGGAGAGCATGGAAGCCATAGCACTGGGGACTAGCCAGGCCTAAAGTCAGCAAGGCCACTCCTCTTTTTAGCATAAGGCTCTGTCCTCAGTGTGGGCTGGGACAAAGGACAGAGACCAGGGCCCAGAAGCCCCAGCAGTCTCATTATAAATCCCCTCATGCCCACCTGCCTTCACAGCACAATGGTTTCAGTCTGCTGAGAAAGTGACGCAGGGGATAAGGAGACATGGTGCACCCAGAACTGAGGGGATTAAATTGGAGAAATGCACAGCTGGCCAGTGAAATCAGGCACTGTAGGAGTCTGCCAATAAGACTGGACTCTCAGCCAGGTGTGATGGTGCAGCTCTGTAATCCCAACACTGGAAGGCTGAGGCAGGAGGGTCACAAGTTCCAGCCCAGCTTGGGCAACTTAATGACTTGAGGAAAATAAAATAAAAATTTAAAAGGGTTGGAGATGTAACTCAGTGCTACGGCCCGAGGTTCAATTCCTAGTACTGAAAAAAGGAGGAAGAGACAAAACGGAGAGTGAGAAGACCGACGACCTCCAGGGGGCACTAGTGAGAGGAAGTTCTTTCTGGGGATGGCAATGTGTCACCTGCTGCCCACAGGGGTGACCACACGAGGGGTGGGCACTGTACACTCAAGACTGGGACCCTGGGTGCATGCCACTGCAGGATCCAACTCAGCTCCAAGTGCAATTTAACATAATGAAAGAAGTGTCAGAAGTGGGAAGCACCACAGCTTAGACCAATCAGAGGCAGAGGCCAGCTGGGCCAGCCCTGCAGACCTCCCATTGATTCTCCCCTTCAAAGGGTGCAGTGTGTGCCTCAAATGAATGGGACCCTGGGTCCCCTCCCCAGCACCACCTATAAAACAAATTTAAAAAAAACAACAGGAGGAGCCCACCTACCCTCCCCTGGAGTGTGGTCCAGGCTCCTGGCTCACTTCTAAGTCCGTAACGTGGAAGAGGTAGAGTGGGACTCTGAAGATGAGTCACCAAAAGGCACTTCAGCTTCCAGCTTATTCTCCCAGCCCCTGCACCTGCATCCCGTGCTCACGTCAGTGAGATGTTGGGGCAGCAGACCCTCCAGCCTGATGTAGCCCCTGCCAACCTCACAGGGACCTGAACCAGAAGCACCCTGCTAACCACTCCCAGATTCCTGACATCTGTGGCCAAGATGACACATAGCAGTGTCTCAAATCACTAAGATGTGGGGCACTTTCTCACACAGCAACAAAGGATTACAACACAGCCCACCATCTGACACCAACTGTAAAGTGCTGCACTTGAGTGCTGGCATCTGTGGGTTTCTAGGATGAGACTGCAGTTGGTGGCAGTGGGACCCCCTACTTTAGCACTGTCCCCTGGCTGTGACCAGCTTTCATTCCACAATGGGCCTGGAATCTCCTGCTCCAGCCAGCTCCTTCCTCTCAGGACTCAGTTCAGGTCACTTCCCCTGAGAAGCCTCAGACCTTGCCAGCTCAGGTTGCCCTATGGCCCTTTCTTTCTTTCTATTTACTTTTTTCCCCCATGGAGCTGGGGATAAAATCAAGGGCCTCAAATATGCTAGCTTCTACCACTGAGGTACCTCCCAGCCCTTTTTTTTTTTAGTGATAGGGTCTCACTAAGTTGCCAGGCTGGCCTCAAACTTGGGATCCTCCTACCTCAGCCTCCTATCCAACTGGCATTACTGGCATGTGCCACCACAACTCCACTGCCATACTCTCTTCATGGTGCTGATGTTACCTGGCATCATCTCCTCTGCCTGAATACATCGCTACTGTTCCCTCCTCCTGCTCTGTGAGGCCAGGGAGCCCTGGCCTGGTCTGACTCATGGCTGTATGCCAGCACCAAAACAGTGCTGGCCACATGCCAGACACCCAATAAGAAATGCAGTGCATGAGTGGTTAGAAATCCCAATTCCAGCAGAAGTCACAGCCTGGGAGCCCACGTCCCATGGCCTCTCCAGGCCCAGTACTCCCAGTGGCTGGGGGGACCTAGGGGCTGGATCTTTCCTGACGGAGAGCAGGGTGGTTGGTATACAGGGCTCTCTGCCAGCTGCAACCAGCAAGATTTGAGGGGTGACAGGTTCTCTGTTTGCTCAGAGAGCAATATAAGGTGTTTCAGAGTCCCAGGGAAGGCAATGCAATTCAAACACAGAAACAAGTCATTCTGATTTCTACTGCTATTTTCTACAGTGCCCAAACAGCCACTTTCCCTTTCGTCCAGCCCTGCCCTGAGTCACACCAGCCAGCAACCCAACGCTACCCAATGGGTAGCGTTTGATGCCCTTTTGAAAGAGGATCCAGCCAGGAGTCCCAGGAGTCAGGGGCAGGCTCTGAAGGACAGGAGCAGCTGGGCACAGGACAGGGCTATTTGGGGCTCTGCAGGTGCCCTCTCCTCCTTTGCCAGTCAAGGGACTCATGCCCATCTAGGATCCCTGATGGATCCAGAACCTATGTCCCTCAAGGACAAGGAGGAAGTAGTTTGCTTCTTTGGGGGTGTAGAGATCTGTGGTCCTCACAGGCAAATACCCCAACTCCATGGGCTCCCCAGTTTCAAACCTCTGTTACCCAGGAAAGGGCAAAGACTGCTCCCAAGTGGCCACAAGCCAGGAGGGTCAAAGGGTACCAGACCACGTGCCCAGGAGACCTGCACTGGGGTCGGGTTTGGGCAGGTCAGACCTGCCCAGGGAGGTCACTCTGTGGTGCCATCTAACCCCCAAGACAGGCTGCCAGCCCCTCAGTCCTTGCCCCACCATGCGCCTCAGATGCCACCACCTGAGAACCATACTATGAGGAGGTCTGGATCCTAACCCCAAATTGGTTGAGTGACCTTAGGGAACTGGGTTGGGCCCTGGGCCTCAGTTTCCCTCCTGCACAGGAGTACAGTAGGTGCCCTGGGACCCTTCTATGGGGAGGCTGCCGGCAGACTGGACCTGATGTGGGGGGCGGGCGTGGGGGGCAGGACGCGCGGAGGGGGCGTGGTTGTGGGGGAGGGGTCCACCTGCGGGCGGAGGGCCCTCAACTTCCCAGGTCTCGCGTGGGAGAGGGTGCTCCCAGGGCTCTGTCGGACAGGAAGCCCCACGTGGGTCGCCCTCACCCCTCTCGCTCCCACTTACATTTTGCCTCCTTCCAGTCGGTGGAGGTGCTCAGGTCCACCTTCGCGGCCATGGCCAGAGGGGCCCAGGTGCGCACCCCGGCCGGCCGTCCTGTCGCCGCCGCCCCCCAAGCCCCAACTCCCGCCGAGGTCCGCGCGCGGGGTCCGAGCGCGCCTAGGGACGCCGAGGGGCCACACGCCCTACCCCAGGTCCTCGAGGCCCCCGCCGGGGGACCGGGCCAGGGGCGCGGGGCGACCAGCAGCTGCCCCGCCGCGCGCAGCTGTGCCAGGCGACCGGACACGAGGCCCTGCAGCGACATGGATTGGCGTCGCGCGGCGGTTCTCCGCCCACTTGGACTCTATTTACGGTGCTCGGGAGACTCTCTCCCTTATTTACTCAGGGACCTGGTGGCGCGTGCCAACACAGGGCAACCTGCTTGGAGCCGGCGGGCGGCGCAGCCAGAAAACCCGCGCGCGCCGCTGGGCACCCTGGAACTTGTAGTCCGGGCTGCTGGCTGGGGCCGCGCACTTGTATACACACGTACGAGCCCCGCCCGGGCCTCCGCCCGCCTCGGGCGCCAGAGCACCGCCCACGCCCGCCCTGTCCCCAAGTCCCTCCTCCACTGTAGCGGCGTCCTCAGTTCCTGGGACAGCAGAATCTCGGCTCCCCGGCGCCGCCTGCAGCTCCCAGACACCTGGGCGAGCGGACGCGTCTCAGAGCGCGGGACGAACTCGGGGAAACGAGCACTCCCCATCCCGTCTCAGTCCCCAGGAGCCGCGAGTCCTCGCTGGTCACCGGGAGATGACAGGTGCCCGGAACGAGTATATCCGGTTGAGCGACCTCCCCCAGACCTGTAACCCCAGAGGTGAAGGCGCGGCGGCGCTGAATCTAAGGCAGACAGGGAGTCTCGGGTGCAAGAGTGGGGTTTGATGGCAGAAATTTGGGTGCCAAGTGCCACTCTTGGATGGAAGAATTGGGGTGATTAGTTCCTTTTTTCTTTTTTTTGGTACCGCGGGTCGAACTCGGGTCCTTGTGCTTGCAAGGCAAGCAGCAGAACCACTGAGCTAAATCCCCAGCCCATGGGGTGATTTTTTCTTTATATTTCCCTAATTCCTTTTTTTTTATTTCCCTAATTCTTTCCAGAATATGAGGATGGATTTTTAAATACTAATATTTTAATATTTTTTCTATTACTGTTAAGATTTTAAAGATATTTTTATTTTACATATACATATTGTTTGTTTTATTGTTTTGCACACTGGGAATTTAACCCGGGCCTCCCATGGAGCTACATCCCCAGCCCTTTTTATTATTTATTTTGAGGCAGAGTCTTGCTAAATTGCCTCAACTAGGCTCCAATTTGCTGTCCTCCTGCCTCCACCTCACAAAGATCTAGGATTACAGGCATGTACCACCACACCTAGTTTTAAAGTTATTTTTGATAAGTATAATAATGGTTATGAATTCCAGCCCAGCCTGAGCAATTTAGCAATTTACCAAGACCTTCTCTCCAGATTTTTAAAAAATGAATAAAAAGGGCTAAAAGGAAAAGCTATGAACATTTTCCCATGAGTTGTGACCCTTCCCCACATTCTTCTGTCCCTCGTAATTAGGAAACCCATTAAATCTGTTTACTGTACAAAACATTCCTGATCAAGAGACATTGAACCTCTTGAATAGGAAACTTTGTGCAAACACCAGATGGACCAGTGACCCCAGACTCAGAGACCAAATCCCGGGCCTTTTTTGGGGGGTGGGGGACAGGATCTCTATGTAGTTCAAGCTGTCCTTGAACTCACTATGTAGCCCAGGCTGTCCTGCAACTCTTGACTAATCCTACTTCAGCTTCCAGAGTGCTAGGATTACAGGCATATGCCACAACACTTGGCTCCTCGGTCTTTTTAACGCCTTATAGGTAAACCCTTACTCTGTAAGAGAGAGTTGCACTTTGCACTTTGGACCCAATGGCCCCTTCCAAGTCTTTATCCTAAATAATAAAGCCTGTCCTTGCTGCAAGTTTTTCTTTCTCCTTTTATTTCTTTTTCTTTTCTTTTTTTTTCTTTTTGATACTGGGTTTGGAACTCACGACCTTGTGCTTGCAAGGCAGGTGGTAGCACCACTCACCACTGAGCTAAATCCCCGGCCCTCTCCTTTTATTTCTTACAAGGGCTGAGGATCTAACTTAGTCCCCATTACCGCAATAATAATAATAATAATAATAGTAATAATAATAATGGTTATATTTCAGGGCTGAGGTGTAGCTCAGTGGTAGAACACTTGTCTAGCATGTGTGAGGCCCCGGTTTCCAACCTCAGCCCTGAGGGGGGAAAAAAAATAGATGCATTTCTGTGCCTGAGACTACGGAGCCAGGGTCCCAAAGAAGATCCAGTACTGGCCTTGCTGCCTGGGTGCAGTGGCCTCTGGAGACTCCAGCTTCTTAAGCTGTATACTAGGAATAAGGCCTGCCTAGGTTGCAAGTCTGCCCGTGGGGTAATAACCCTGGGCAGCTTTAGACAGAAAATCAGACTGGAGGAGGATCAGCACAGACACCTGGAAGTGAAGTAGACACTGATCAGTCTGGGAGAGAGGATAAGTGGGACAGATCAGAAACCAGGGGCCATAAAAGAAGGACCAGCCACACACCCCCCATATTCCAGGACCACGAGCAGGCCCTCCAACCCCATCCTAAACGGGTCAGCAGGAGTGGTTCAGGCTGTGGGCCTCAGGCCCTCAGGCTGAGCTCAGCTGGCCATGTGTCCATCACCTCCAATAACTCAGCATCTCAAGAGTGGCCTTGCTGGCTGTATATGGGGAGCTGGGCACCAGCCAGCAGCTCCTTGTGTCCTCGGATCCCAACGGCCTCTAGCTGCATTAACTGGTGGGATAGATGAGCAGCCAGGACTGGCCTGAGGTCAACACCATACTGAGATTTGGCGTCTCGAGTCTCCACCCTCACTTTGGCCCAGGCCTGATTGATCCCCATCTGCAGTCTTAAATGCTTAGGCAGATGTCACTGATTCCTGATGTGAGACATGTGACTGAGCCTCTGAGTTAGTCTCCTATTGTTGCTGTGATGTTACCACAAATCTAACAGCTTAAACAATACCGCTTTGTTATCCTTCAGTTCTGTAGGACAGAAATCTGACATGAGTCACTAAAATCAAGGAATCCACAGGGCTATGCTCCTTCCTGGAAGCTCTAGGGGAAAAGCTCTTTACAACTTTTCCAGAGACCACCCATGTTGTTCCTTGACCCATGGCCCCTTCTTCCAGCTTCAAAGCCAGCAGCAGTGTGACATCTTTCTTCCCAACACTCCAGCCTTTCTTTGTTTTGTTTTGTTTTGTTTTGTTTTGAGACTGGGTCTCCCTACCTAGTCCAGGTTGGCCTTGAACTCACTATGTAGTCTATAGGTTGGACTCAAATTGAACCATGATCCTCCTGCCTCAGCCTCCCAAGTGCTGGGATTACAGGTGTGTGCCACCACACCTAGCCTTTTTGTTCTTTTAATTTGGTACTGGAGACTGAACCCAGGGCCTCATGCACACTAGGCAAGTGCCCTACCATACCGATAACTCAGCTATGTCCCAGCCCAGCTATGTCCCACTAAGTTGCCCAGCCTAGCCTTGAACTTGCAATAATCCTGCTCCAGCCTCTAGAGTAGTTGGTATTATAGGCATTAGCTATAGGCCCAGCCAGCCTTTCCCTCTGACTGCCTGTCTCCCTCTTCCATTTACAAAGACTCAAAGATTACATGAGTCCACCTGAATAATCCATAATAATCTCTACTTAAAGTCAGCTGGTGCTGGGTGTGGTGGCACTCAGGAGGCTCAGGCAGGAGAATCACCATGAGTTTGAGTCCAGACTGGGGTACATAGTGAGTTTAAGGCCAACCTAAACTGAATAGGGAGACCCTGTTTTAAAAAAAAGTCCAGGGCTGGGGATTTAGTGGTGCTGCTGCCTGCCTCGCAAGTGCAAGGTCCAAGTATAGCACTTCGCCTCTTCCCTACTCCCTTTCACCTTCATAAACTAGATAAATCAAACAGACTGTGTCTGTTTGTCTAAGATTGTAGACCCTGGATGGCACAGCCCCAGGAGACAGTTATATTATGTATCCTTCTTCCTTGTTCCCTTTCTATGCATGCCCAGATCACGAGACAATCATGCTACGTTCAGCATGCTATGTTCAGCCTAGGCCACGTAGCACTAGTTACCCTGCCTTCTCTCCTGTTTGTCTTACACTATAAACAAAGAGCGCACCAGACCCCAGGCTGCCATTAGCTCCCAACAGGCCATGGCTGTACCTGGTTCCAGCTTTCAAGCGTAATCTTGGTGTTCTTCATTTTTCTTCATTTTTGCTCATCTCCCACTCCTCTCCCTGGCTTCAGACCCCACGCTATGTGGATCAGGGCAGAATTCCTCTTTGCCAGAAAAAACACCTGTTGTAGTCAGTGTTTCAAAGGGAATAGATTTAATACAGGACACACACACACAAAATAAGACATAATTTATAGTATTATTTTATAATAATTCACCCAAAAAGTTAAATGCAGAGGAGTGCAGTAGATCTGTCCATACACTAGAGACCTGAAGAATCCAGCTGAGGGCCTGGATCCCACAGCAATCCCCCACACAGGTCCAGCTAGAGGCCTAGAACCCAAGGCAATGTCCTCCAGAAGTCCAGCCAGAGGCCTAGAGCCCACGGCAATGTCTTATGCGAGTCCATACTGAGGATCTGCAGGGGTCGGGGATGTAGCTCAGTGGTTCCGCCACCTGCCTCGCAATTGCAAGGTCCTGAGTTCGATCCCTGGTACCAAAAAAAAAAGGATCTGCACCAGGAAGGCCCAAAGACCAGTGGTGGAAGCTAAAAAGCCTGCACCAGTGGGATGAAGCCTCTGTGCTGCCAGGCTGAGGGATCTGTGCTGGAGCCAGGAAGCCATGCTCAAAGCAAAGATCAGAGCTCCCTGATGAGAGCAACAGCCATCCCCAGTGACAGTGAGGACCCGAGCTCTGACAGGAGAACAGCCAAGTTTGTATCAGGAAAACCAGCCACCGTAAGGCAGGCTTCTCCAAGAAAATCAACAGCAATAGTATTCCCCTTCAATTCTCTTTTTATGCCATTGGTAACAATCCTCAGGTGGGTCTTCCATACCCAGAACCACACTGACTCAGTTCATCTGGGCATTCCAAGTTGACCATTAGTTAATCCACCAGGACACCATATCCAAGGATTAGGATGTGGACATTTGGAGGGTCTTCATTCTGCCCTAACATACCTTTCCTGGCAAAGTCCAGAGAGGGGGATATGGAGACAGCACTGGGTCCCAGCCAAAAAAAAAAAGTCTTGCTGCCTAACCAGGAGGTGGCCTTCCAAAGCACCCTGGACACCCTGGCATCTCCTCCCAAAATGCCCACTCGGTACCGGCTCCTCCTCTTTCCTTCTGCTGGAACTCAACTCTGTTCTCACATGGGGGCCTAGATAGACAGAGCTCCAGCCCACAGTCCCCCAAGACCTCGTGTGGCAGGTCCCGGGCCAAGGGCACAGCAAGTCTGGGCAGGATCTTCCCCAGGACAGAGAAGATGTCTTTATAGAACCCTGCCATCGGCTGGGCACTGAAGAGGCGTATAGGGCACTTCAAGCCTGAAGTCTCTGGACTTCAGAGTCCTCCAGCAGGGCCACAGGACAGTGTTGTCAGCTGAGGAATTTTAATGCTGCAGAGGGGCTTTCATGCAGAAAAAAGCTACCAACTGCTGCCTGTATTTAAATTAATGCTGTATTTATTAAACATATAAATTTAAAAAGAGCTAGTTTTTCTTAAACATCCAAGAGCAACCTGCAAATTTAGTTTTCTATTTATAAATCTACTAATTTTTATAAAAATAAGAACAATTGCTTTCACTGTCCTTAGATTAATATTTAATTAACTCATAAATTCAACAGATTAAATTCTTCTAAAAATGAATGCCAATTATAAACTTAGGTAATTAAATTCCCAAATAGATTTTAAACTACATTTCACAGAGCTGAAATACAGTTGTCAGTACCTAAACACCTTGTGCTTCTACAGAAGAGATTTACACACCTAATAAGCACATTTTTCCCCAGATCATTTAAGTAACTCTTGCACACTAATAGACTAAACTATAAAAAATGTGGTGGTGGCCGAGTGTGATACCACAAACCTGGAATCCTAGCCTTTTGGGAGGCTGAGACAGGAGAGTTTGACCCAACTTGGGTAATTTAGCAAGACCCTGTCTCAAAAAATAAAATAAAATGGAGCCAGGCATGGTGGTGCATGCCTGTAATGCCAGCACTCAAGAGGCTGAGGCAGGAGGATCACCACAAGTCTGAGGCCAGTCTGGACCACATAGTAAGACCTTGTCCCTCCAAAAAAATGAAAAGAAAAAGAGGTTGGCTATGAAAAAGAAAGGGGTGGTGGAGTGCCCTTGGATTCTATCCCTAGTGCTTAAAAAGGGGCCAGGAGGGCCGGGGATTTAGCTCAGTGGTTTTGCCGCCTGCTGTGTAAGCACAAGGACCTGAGTTTGATCCCCAGTACCAAAAAAAAAAAAAAAAAGTGACTTGGTGCCTAGTACTGAAAAAAAATGTGGTGGACCCTTACTTGGCATGTTTAAGGCCCTGTGTTCAATCCCTAGCCCTGAAAAAAAATTTAAATATGCTAAGTAAGATCTTATAAATATTCAAATGCTGTTTCTGAATTTAGATCTCCTTCCACTGTTGCATTTATCTTTTGCTTCGTAATAAACCAGTGAAAATTTGCTGGCTTAAAATAACAGTGATTCTAAGTCAGCAATCTGGGCTGGGAAAAGCTGGCTGGCTCATCTGCTGGTGTCACCTGGGTCACCGTCCACCTGCGGCCTATGGTCATCTCACAACTGCAGGGGGACCAGAGGTCCAGATGACCTCACATGTGTGACCGTGTGACCAGAGGTTGGTGCTTGCTGTCAGCTGGGGTTCATGGTTCTGCCCTACTTGACCTCTTTCTTACCTCTCCAGGCCACAGAGCCAGCTGCCCAGAGGGCAAACTCACAGTGTCCACGGAGCGGGACCTGCAATGAGATTGGACCCCAGTGGGGAGGGCGGTTGTCCTGATGCTGCTGTGCAAGTGAAGGCCAGTGCCAGACCCAGGGGGACCTACGTACTTCTGACCCAGGCTTTGTAGGAAAGCCCAGTGCACCACTGTCTCCTGAGACTCTGTCAGTGCCAGCCCCATCCCATTCTTCGCATTTTTCTCCTCATCAGCCAGATGAGTGCCCGTCTTTGTTCCTGGCTCCTCCTAACATCTGCTCTGGGCAATGACATTTTTCATCCCACCCCTCATCCAAGTTGTAATGAACTCCTCAGGTTTCACTTTATTACCAGCCCACATTTCATTTTACTGTGGGTTTCACTGGCCACGTTGTGTAGTCATTGTGTTGGGAGCTGTGTAGGGAAGGATGGGTGACGTGGTATGAAATATGCAGAGCTTGAAGCTCCAAACCCTGAGCCCAGGTGACAGGATGGCTCTTATCCACCTGATGCCCCACAGGGTGGCTCTGAGGTCTATGTCAGGCCATGACAAAGGTCTGTATAATTGAGTCAGGCCTGGGCAGGTCCAGAATGTCCTTATTGTACCCTGCCTACCCAGAAAGGGTCCTAGTGGGCCCCATGGGTGAGTGTCCCTAGCTTGGAGGGGGAGGTCATTGCCCTCTTCAGATTTCAGAGAAGACCTGGGAAGGAGGTGGATGCTTAGGGGTCATTTGTCTTAAAGTCTACAAAAAACCTTTAAAAATAATAAAATTTGCTGTTCTGTGTGTTGTTATAACAAATTATCAAACCTAAGGAAGGGGTCATGGGAACCCTCAACTTACAGCCAGTTGGTCAGAAGTATGGGAGATCCAAGGCTTGCTCCTGGTGATTAAGGTAGGGCCCCAATCTGGTCAGACCAGTGTCCTTCTAAGAAGAGGAAAATTGAAACCTAGCATGGTGGCACATGCCTGTAACCCCAGGACTATGAGAGGCTGAGGCAGGAGGGTCACAAATTCTGGCCCAGCCTGAGCAACTCAGCACCCTAGCGAGACCCTATCTCAAAATAAAAAGGAAAAATTGAGCTGGGATATAGCTCAATGCAAGAGCCCCAGGTACAATCCCCAGTACCCCCCACCAAAAAAAAAGGAAAGTTGAGGGCAAGGGATTTAGCTCAGTGCCACAGCTCCTGCTTGCCAAGTGTGAGGTCCTGAGTTCAATTCCCAGTACCAAAAAAAATCAAAAGTGCTGGGGGTGCAGCTCAATGTGAAGCCCTGGGTTTGATCCTTAGTACTGGACACACCCCAGGGATACTTGTCACAGGGGAAGGCCCATGGGCAGACACAGTAAGGAGGCTGCCCTCTGCCCTCTGAGAGAGGCCTCAGGAGAAGTCAGACCTGCCTATGTCTGCATCTTGGACTTGTACCTTCCAGCACTGGGAGAAAGAAAATTTCCATTGTGTGACCCTGGCCGGTGGTACTTTGCTATGGCAGCTCTGGCTGACATGCAGCAACTCCACTCCCAAGCCACAGAGGTCATTACTTCAGCCTTCGCTCTAGACTCATGCATATATAATCATATTTGGAGATTTACATGCATACATTTCTTTTTTAATATAAAAATAGGATTTGGCTATTCAGTGTTCCATAACTGCTATGATCTGTTTTTTCACTCATAACACAAGTGTTGTGTGGAGTACCCCCCACCACTGGCCAATTCTCCAGCACCCACCAGGGGTCCTACATATCAGTCCTGATACTGTCTACCGGGAGGTAACATCAGACCCCACAGGTTAAGGGGTCCATCCCTCAAGGCTGCTGCCATTTCAACTATCAGGAGCAAGTCCTGGGCCTCCTGTACTTCTAACCAACTACCTATAAATTGGGGGTTCCTGTGACCTCCTCCTAGGTTTAATAATTTGCTACAACAACTGACATGTCAGAAAACATTTACTTACTAGATTAGTGGTTTATTATGAAGGATACAACTTAGGAACAGCCAGATAGAAGACATGCCTAAGACAAGGTGTGGGGTCAGGATGGGGCCATCTTGGAGCTCCCATGGCCTCTCTGGGCACACCAGCCTCCCAGTACCTGCATGGCCTCACCAATCATTGTTAGTTAGGGGTGTTACAGGGGCTTCATTAATAGGCACAACTGATTACCTCATTGGCCATTGACCATCAATCAGTTTCCAGCCCCTTCACTCCCCAGGCAGAAGTGGGGAAGTAGGGTGGAGGGTGGAAAGTTCCAACCCTCTCATCAGGTGATTGGTTTCCATGGCTACTAGTCCCACCCCCACCCCTACCGCCCAAGCTGGAACGCAAGGGTGGTGGAAAAGGGCTTTTTTGGGGTAGAAGGTGGGGTATTGAACTCAGGACCTTGTACTTGCAAGGCAGGTGTGGTACCACTGAGCTAAATCCCCGGCCTTGGGCTCATTATTAATAACAAAAGACATCTGTCTTGTCCCCATCACTCAGGAAAGTAGAAGTTTTAAGGAGCTCTGTGCCAGGAACCAAGGATGGAGACCAAATATGCATTTCATACCACATCACAATATTGTCACTGGTTAGCATGCATCCAGAGCCACACGTAGATGGGAAACATACATGGGCCAGTTTTAAGGCTAAAATAAAACAAGTTTATTACAAGATAGAAACACGGCCAGCAGACCCACAGACAGTAGTCCCAGAAAGGACAGCCAGCCTAGTTAGGGACAGCAAACATGGCTCCTCTTCCACAGGCAGTGGCCCCTACATGGGAAGCATTTTACCTCCGGGTTCCTGAGCGCTCTGCTTCCTTATCTCAGGCAGAGCAGCAGTTGCCTCTTGGATTAAGCATTTGATTTCTTTCCTCTCTGATCATTCAAAAGCTCCTTCAGTTGCCTGCTTCTTTCCTATCAGGCTACTTCAAGTCCTGTTGGCTCTTTGCCTCAGTTATCTTCCTGGCCTCGAGTTGGGACTGTCTGGGTTTAAATCCCTATCCATAATTTTCTCGGTAGCTGTGTGGCCACTTGTTCATTCATTGAGCCCACTTTAAAGTTTTGCTAGTTTCCTGTCTCAATCTGGAAAGCAACACTAACTTTCTTCATTCTATTGTAGATAGCTAAGCTAGTTAGAAAATATTATAAGGCAGTTAGGCAAGGTTGGGCCCTCAGTACCAAAGACAGTTGTGGTCTGAGGCTCATTTACTAAAGGCGAGGATTCAAAAAAGAACAACTACACCCACATACTTTCCCTAGGGATGAGCAGCAGTGATTGATATTCTAAATACTCATAAATCACCTTGGGTGGGGACCAAACCTCCCTAGCCCATTCCTTCTGGGAAATCCTTTTTCAGTCCATATAACCTTGCTACGTGACTAGCTTCCCTATTTGATCCCCATTTAATCAATATTACCTAAGTGACTATACTTCTTATAGCCTTATTGGTTGATCGCAGTTTTGTCCCACCTCATGATTTCCTATTGGATCAATATTACTTAAGGGACTATACTTGTAATCGTATTAATTGACTGTAGTTTTGTCCCACCTTGAACCGGCCTCATCTCATGGCTTTGCTCAATAAAACACCTTTGAAAAGTAGGTTGGGTGGGCAACCCACTTTCCGGTCCCTCTTCTGTCTCTCTTAGACAGAAGCTATCTTTCTCTCAATAAATTCTTCTCCCCCCACCCCGTACCGGGGATCTAAGTCCAGTCCTTGCGCTTGTGCAGCAGGCAATGAAACCACTGAGCTAAATCCTCAGCCCAACTTCTTACTCTTAATCTCCATTGTTCCTAGAATTCATTCTTTGATTTTAGAGGATGTGAACTTGGCATTTTGGATATCTAGCAGGTTGAGATTTATGTTTCCCTTACATTATTTGGATTATTTGGAGGTTGTCTTTCATATGCCCTGTATCAGTTCCATCGCATATATGGGCAGGTCCAGGACACAGATCACCACAGGGACAGAGGACAAACTTTGGAGTGGGACATGACGAGGCACACTGGGATCCTAGCACTTTGGAGCCTGAGGCAGGAGGATTGCTAGGAGTTTGAAGCCAGCCCAGGGTATTTATAGAGTTAAAGGCCAGCCTGGAATACATAATGAGACTCCTCACAAAATGAAAGAAGAGTAATGGGTGTTTTCTTCTGGAGCAGTCAGGGATTTTTTGCTTAAAAAAATAACTCTTCACTTGTTCCCCAGATGCCCAATAGGTAATTAAAAATAGAACAAAGCTTGACCTTCATTTTGTATCTGTTTCCTTTTTTTTTTTTAATTTATTTTTGAGACTGTGTCTCACTATGTAGTCAGGACCGGCCTCAAACTCATGATTTTCCTGCTTCGGCCTCCCTAGTGCTGATCCATTATAATTTTAAACTCTGGGTCAGAAAGGATCTAATACTTGGCCTAGAAAAGAAAAGCAGAATAGGGAGTAAAGATGGCTAAGAGAGGAAGGTCACAGGGACCTTCCAGGGGAGGCCAAGGCACCTGCGGGGACTGCAGGGAGGTCAGCTTCTTCCATTCGCTCTTTCAACAGATGCTTAGCGAGCACTGGCTATGCCCCAGGCCCTGCACTGGGGCTGTGAAAATTAAAAATGACAAGGAAAGCAACATCAAAAGACATTCCAGCTGGGCACAGTGGTGAACACCTATAATCCCAGCTATTCAAGTGGCTAAAGCAGGGAGAGCCCAAGTTCAAGGCCAGCCTAGGCAATTTAGAGAGACCCTATCTCAAGATAAAAATAAAATTTGGCCTGGGGATGCAGATCAGTGATAGAGTGCTGGCCTCACATTCTGAAGGCCTGGGATTCGATCCCCAG
Source organism: Heterocephalus glaber (assembly GCF_000247695.1). The sequence continues at coordinate 22,124,625 of NW_004624767.1, read as the reverse complement.
CATAAAAAAAAAAAGCCAGGCCTAGTAGTGCATGCCTGCAGTCCCAGCACTTAGGAGGCAGAGGCAGGAGGATCAGTGTCTGTTGGAGGCCAGTCTGGGCTACATAATGAGTTCAAGGCCAGCCTGAACTACATAGGGAGACCTTGTTTCAAAAAAAGAAAAGAAGAGCTGGGAGTTTAGCTCAGTGGTTCTGGCGACTGCCTTGCAAGCTCAAGGTCCCAAGTTTGATCCCCGGTACCTCCCCCCCAAAAAAGAAAAGAAAAACAGCCTTTCAAAATGAAGTTGGGCTAGGCATGGTGGTGTAATCACAGCACTCTGGGAGCTTGAGTTGGGAGCAGTGAAAGTTAGGGCCCAGCAGGGCCATTCAGAAATTTAGTGAGACCCTGTCTCAAAAGAAAACATAAGAGCAGGGGATGTAGTTCAGTGCCTGGTGGCACACATCTATAGTCCCAGCACTTTAGAGGCTGAGGCAGGAGATTTAGAAGTTTGAACAATTTAGCCTGAACAAAGATCCTGTCTCAAAATAAAACATTTAAGGGTGTGGGGGGGTGCTCAGTGCAAAGGTCCAGGATTCAATCTCTAGTGTCACACACACACACACACACACACACACACACACAAGCACACACAGTCAGGAAGCCATTGGGAAATAAGACTCATGAAGGATACCAATTGATACTGCCAGCAGTGTGAACTTTAGTCAATGCTACCTGCTCCCCCTTTGGAGGGGGTGTACATTGCTAAATGTCAGCTGTGGATGTGATTACTCTGGTTGAGAATCACTACCTTGGGATCAACTTATTCTGACTGTATGCCTCCTATTCAACTGTCAGAAAATTTTATCACAGAAAACTGTGGCTTCTTCCCCAGTTGAAAAATTGTATTATTTCCTAGCCTTTGAGAATTCTGTCTCTCTCCTTTTTTTTTTTTTGTACCGGGGATCTAACTTGGGACCTTGTGCTTGTGAGGGAAGTGGCGCCACCACTGAGTTAAATCCCCGGCCCTCTCTGTCTCTCATTTTGATTTTGATTTTTTTTTTTTGCTTTGTTTTATTTTCTGTTTTTTCAGACAGGATCTAGCTATGTAGCTCAGTCTGGTCTTGAACTATGTAGCCTAGGCTGGCCTCAAACTCATGGTGATTCTCCTGCCTCAACCTCCCAAGTGCTGGGATTATAGGTGGGCCCACCATGTCCAGCCAACAGTTCTATCTCCTGCGTATCACAGCTCATGTTGAGGCCCTCCTTACTCAGCCATCCCTGGAAGGACCGGAGCTCCCCTCCCATCATACACCTTGCATAGGACATGACCTAGGAGTCCAGGTGTGTGTGGAAAGACAAGCCTGGAGCTTGTGCGCTTGCTCTGAGCTGTGGCTGGTACTCGGGCAGTCATCTGAGATGGTATCATATTCACAGCCAAGAGACTGCTGCGACTGCCAGGGAGGGGCTGTGGACAGTGAGGTCCTGGCCTGGGCTCTCTGGCTGTCCGATGAATAATTATTAGAAAATAATTATCATCGCTTTAGTCCTTGAAGCATCTGGCGAAGTGCCTGGTTCTCTGTACAAATTCACTGTAGCAAACAGAACTTTTTTTTTTTTTAATTCCCCACTAATCAAGATTCAGATTCTATTTTAGCAGAGACATGGGAGTTAGGAGCACTGAGTTATGCCAGGAATGTAAATATTCTATCGGAGTTGCCTAGAGGCCAGAATGAAGTCTGGCTTTCCCCAGGTTGTCTTCAATCCCCAGATTCCTGAGCTGCTACTGTTCCTTCCATGCCCATCTCAGCTGAGCTTCAGCTAGTTTACTTTTTCTGAGATTGAAAGAGCTTTAAAATTAGGAAGTTCCTCTGTAGAAAATTGGCTGCACACATTGGCCCTTCAGTCTCTCCCTTGCTGCTGGTACAGTGGTCACAAGTGGACGCTAATCCAGCCCAGAAGAGTGAGGGAGGCCTGGAAGAGTAGCGTGAGTCACCAGGGGCTTTCCGGTGGAGCACAGGAAGCAGTGGAGGAAGCCGGCAGGGGTGCAGGGTGCGGGATGAGCGAGGAGACACTGCCGGCCCCCTCCATACCTTCAGTCCCCTGAGTTCACCAGGAGGTGGAGGAAGCCCAAGGTGATGGAAATTCTAAGAGCTACCACTTCTGTGTGTTCAGAAGTTGCTTTACTGAGACACAGTGCCCCAAAAGCATTCCTTCTAAAGCTCCACATCTATTTATTAGTTGTAATTTTCCTTATCTCAAAGAGAGTTCACAAGGTTTTTGTTGTTTGTTTGTAGTACTAGGGATTGAACCCAGGGATTTCACACTGAGTTACATCCCCAGACCTTTTATTTTATTTGACACAAGGGTCCTCCTAACTTGCTAAATTGCCAAGGCTGGGCTCCAACTTGCAATCCTCCTTCCAGCCATAGCTTCCCAAAGCACTGGGATTACAGTCATGTACCACCATGCTCTGCTTCATTTTTTTTAACATGTGCATGTAGTGCGTACTCTACAGCCAGGCACTGTTCTTTACAAATTTGAAGTGGTTCTGCCGCCTACTTCTCAAGCACAAGGTCCCAAGATCGATCCCCGGTACAAAAAATCCCCAAAAAACAAATTTGAAGTGCTTTACAATATCAAGTCATTTAATCCTCATAGGCACTTTGATATAGAAACTTCTCCACTGAAGCATTGGGAGGTTAAGTAAGTTGCTCCAAGGGACAATGCTGATAGTTTCCTCATTAGAAAAGAAGTTCCATGCAAAGCTTCATCCTTGGGCTACCTTGTTCACTGGAGTCCCTGCCAGGGTCCCTGTACCCAGAACAGGGAGCCACACATAGGACCATTTAAAAAACATGTGTGGCAGATGAGACCAGGCCATAAGGTGGGAGGAAGAGGAAAGAAGTGGGGAGCCAGACTGTGGGGAGATGAGAGCAGGTCTGGACAGGCCACTCGGAGGAAGAGTTGGCTGGGACAGCAGTGTGGTGACAGACAGTGCCAAGAAGCGATGAAAGGTCTCGACACACTTGATACAGTGGGTGAATAAGAGAAAGGCAAGTGCCTCCCTCTTGACTCCTGCTTCCCTCATGCCTCACAACCAATGCATCAACAAATCCTTTTTACTTCTCCAAAATGCATCCAAGCCAGGCCTGTCGGTGCATGCTTATAATCCCAGAACTCTGGGAGGCTGAGGCAAGAGGATCACAGGTTGAGCCCAGCCCGGGCAATTTAGTGACTGAGTGAGACCCTGTTTTAAAAAGGTGGGGGTGTGTAGCTCAGTGCAAAGGCCTTGGGTTCTAAACCGAGTGGTGGGGAAAAAATGCAAAATCCAACCTTTTTTTTTTTTAAATTGCTTCTTTCTGGTGTTTGCCCTGCCCCCCTATTGAAAATGCTACACCAGGCTGGGGGTGTAGCTCAGTGGCACTGTGTCCGCCTCAAAAGTGCAAGGTCCTGAGTTCAATCCCCAGTACCGGGGGAAAAAAAAAAAAAGGAACATCATCCCCTTACCCAACAGTCTTTTTTTTCTTTTTTTCTGGTATCAGGAATTGAACTCAGGACCTTGTGGTTTCCAGGCAGGCATGGTGCCACTGAGCTAAATCCCCAGTCCTTGTCTTTTTTTTTTTTAATTGTCTTGAACTTTTAATATGGAAAATTAGCATCTTATCTCTCCATCCATTAATAAAATATATAATTTCATGCCAGGCACAGTGGCCCACACCTGTAATCCCAGCTACTCTGGAAGCTGAGGCAGGAGGATTGCCAAGTTTGAGGCCAGCCTGGGGAATTTAGTAAGATTCTGCCCTTAAATAAAAGGTGAAGTGGGGCCAGGGATTTAGCTCAGTGGTTCTGCTGCCTGCCTCGAAAGCCCAAGGACCCGAGTTCATCTCCGGTACCAAAAAAAAAAAAAACACCAAAAAAGTGAAGCTGGGTGGGGTGGCACACACCTGTAATCAATCCCAGCACTGGGGAGGCTGAAATTGTGAGTTTGAGGCCAGCTTGGGCTACACAGTGAGTTCAAGGCCAGCCTGAACTATGTAGTGAGACCCTGCCTCAAAAAACAAACAAACAAAATAAATAAATAAATAAAAATGTTAAAAAAGGACTAGGGATGTAGTGCAGAAACTTTAAAAAAAAAAAAAAAGTGAAAAAAGGGCCTGGGAGAAGGGGGTGGCTCATTGTGAATACCCTGGGTTCCATCCCCAGTACAGCAAAAAAACTAAACTTTTTAATAGTTAATCAACAAACTTTTAGATTTTCTTTTCCCCATAAAGTTCTTAGGCTTAACTTCTAGAAACTCTAGCTTTTCTCAACATTCTTTTCTTTTCCTTAGAAAGGTCTGGCAATGGTGCACCAGGGTAGCCTTGAACTCTGGACTAAACAGGTCCTCTTACCTCAGCCTCTGGTGGCCAACCTGGCTTCCCAATGCTGCTTAACCCCTTCCTGGCTTAATTCTCCACAGCAGACATACTCTAACTTTTAGTTTGTCTCTTCTACTTGAATGAGCACCAGCAAAAGTGATTGTTTTTTCTCCTTTTTTCCCAGTACTGGGAAATAAACCCAGGGCATTCCCACTGAGCTACATTCCCAGCCATTCCTTTCTTTTTTTTTTTTTCATTCCTTTCTTTTTTCTCTCTCTCTTTCCTTTTTTTCTAGTACGGGGGATCGAACTCATGACCTTGCCCTTGCAAGGCAGGGGCGGTGCCACTGAGCTAAATCCCTGGTCCCTTTCTTTGTTTATTTTTATTTTGAGACAGGACCTCACCAAGTTGCCCAAGATAGATTCAAATTTGTGATCCTCCTGCTTCAGCCTCTCAGAGTGCTGGCACTACAGGCTACATTCCCAGTCTTTTTTTCTTTTAAATTTTTATTTTGAGACAGCTTCTGGCTAAATTGCCCAGGCTGGGCTCAAATTTATGATTTTCCTGCTTCAGCCTCTCAAGAGTGCTGGGACTCAGCACATATGCCTGTAAGCACTAGACAAATAACAGGGCATTCAATGCTATTTGATGTAGCCGGGCATGGTGGCCCCGTCTGCAATCTCAACACTCAGGAAGCTTAGGCAGGAAGTTGCTGAAGAGTTCGAGGCCAGTCTGGGCTATACGGTGAATTCATTTTTTTTTTCTTTTTCTCTTTTTTTTTTTGGTACCCGGGATCGAACTCGGGACCTTGTGCTTTCGAGGATGGCGCTGGAACCACTGAGCTAAATCCCCGACCCTATATGGTGAATTCAAAGCCAGCTTGGACTACATATCGAGTCCCTGCCTCAAAAAAACAAAAAACCCCACAAAAACTGAGGAATTCATGAATGCCAACTATGTGCCAGGCACTGGACAGATTAAGCCCCCACTGACCTGACTGGAACTGACAGGGAAGTAAATCTTTTGATTTGAGGGGTCGCATGCTATGCCAAATGCTATGAAAGGAAGTCCTCAGTGGACAGAAATTAGAGCGCTAGGAAGGGGCGCTGGGGAACGGCTGCCATCCTCGTCAGCCTTAAAGATGGGCAGATAAGCCCCGGCAGGGGAACAGAGTGAAGGGAGTGGCCTAGTTCAAGAACACCAAGAACACCGATGTCACTGTGGCTGGAGTTGGCACTGGAGAGGGAAGGACAAGGTGTAGGTGGGAAAGGCGAGCCTTCAATTCCCATCCCAAAGCCTCCAGGGGAGAGGATTACTAGGAATGGGATTTGTTGCCTTCTGAATTGCTGAGAATGGAAGGGTGTCAGCTGGGATGAAGAGGTTGCGAGAGCTAATGGCATGAAGGGACATTTTAAATCCTGGGCGAAGCCAGGAATGGTGGTGCACACCTGTAATTCCAGCACTCTGGAAGGCTGAGACAGGAGGATCCCAAATTCTAGCCCAGTCTGAGCAATTTAGAGATACCCTGTCTCAAAATAAAAACAGGGCTGGGATGTAGTTCAGTGCGAAGGCCTTGGATTCAATCCCCAGTACAGGAAGCCCTGGAGGATGCATTACCCGGAGATGGAAAGTGGGGACACACAGGGCTCCAAGAAACACCTCCAAGCCCTTGGCAGCCCCTTCCAGAGGCTCGTTCGCGTCCAGGAGCCCCACGCTCACCGGGAAGCAAAACCAGTACTTTAACTGGCAGGCATGTCTCCTTCCCGCCCTAGGCCTTCCCGGACCCTGCTGGTCTTCGCTGGCCCGAGGGGCAGCGCTTTCCTTCCCTGGGGCGCCTCCTGCACGCGTCTCCTGATCTCTGCTTCTCCTCAAGTAGGGTGCGCGGCTGCCCTAGACACCAGCGGGCGCCCGGTCCGGCCCAAGCCACAGCTCCGGGCCCCGGCCAGTGCTGGAACATCTGGAACCTAACAGCCCGCCCGCGGGGAAGGCAGGGTCGGCAGGGTCGGCGGCTGGCGCGGGGAGGAGCGCCAGGCAGGAGGAGACCTCACAAAGTCCGCAGCCAACCAAGTCCCGAAGAGTGAGCGCTCAGCCTCACACTCCCTAAACCAGGGGCGGGGCGACCCGGCGCTTTGCAGGGCAGTGATTTAAACCTATCATCGCAGAGCGTCGGCAACTCCCCGCCCAATTGAGATACATTTTTTTTAATTCTGAAGGCGGTTCCGTCATGGAATCCTGCAGCCCAATGAAACAGGTGGAAATTTCCAGAAAGAACAGGACCAATGGGCGCGGCTAGCTGAGCCACGATTGGCGGACCAAGTGTCCAATCCAGGTTGCAGAAGTTCGCTCCGCCCTCCGATCGTAGAGTCTGGTGTGGGCGGGGTTTATTTGGGATAACCCAATCCCGAGGTGGGGAGAGAGCAGCGTTGAAGAGAGTACTCTCTGATGCCCAATGAAAGGGAAGTATACTTGATGGGCTTGACCTAAAGCCAATGGAAGGGGAGTACAGAGAACCTAGCCCAGAAGAGTTTGACCAGTGAGCAGGCGAGGAAGGGGCGGGAGCCGAGGTCCCGGCAGCTTCTAGTAGGTTCCAGAAGGCGGCGCGTGCGGTTGGTAACGCGGAGCGGACGGGTTCGATTCTACGAGGTTCCCGGCCCGGCTATGGAGCAGGTGAAGGGGGAGGGGCGGCGGGGCCGCCCGTGGCCAGGCCGTGGTGGAGGGGCGGGGTGGGCCGGGGCGGCCAGAGGCGAGGGCGTGGGGGCCGCCGCCGGCGGGCAGGAGCATGTCTGCGGCGGAGGCCCAACCCGGAGAGCCCGTCGCCCCCTGGCTCGGTGAGCAGGGCCGCGGGAGGCCTGGGCATAGCGAGAAGCGCCGAGGGCTGGGTTGGGCGGCGCGGGGGATGGTGCAGGCCGCGTTGGGAGGCTGGAGGTGGGCGAGCGGCCCGGGGAGGCCCAGAGTGCGGACGGAGGAGTCGGCGCGTACTCGGCCGCGGTGAACTTGGAAGGAAGGAGCGGGGACCGCAGTACGCAGGAGTAGTTGCGGGATTTAGCAGCCTGAGCCGCAGTGGGGAAAAAGATGTTTCCGAGAAGGTCAGGGTGGGCGCGGGTGGAGAGGAGACTCCGGGAGCAGGAGGAGGAGGGAGGCGCGGGTCCCGGACGGAATCCGCCTCTGTCCGCGATTTCCAGATGTGCGTGCGGCCCTTCCCCCTATAGTCGGCGACTGTAGGATGACCCAGGACTGACACCTCTGGAAAGTCGGTGTCTGATTACACAGGGATTGGTAGCTTTCTTGCATGCAGTGAGAAGTTACTTGCCTCTGCCCAGCATTGGGGGGCCCAGTTGGAGCTGTTGGTCTTGTTCTCAGTGACTCAGTTCGGTCCACGGTGGCCTGCAAGCTGTGAGAGGTCTGGGGATCTTTTGTTCCATTGGAAGCTGTCATTGAACTGTGGTGATTCATCCGGAAAAAAGAGAAAACAGCTCACTTTTTGGGGGAATGATCTACAAAACCAGACCTTTTGTTCTAGTACAGTAACTGCCCTTGGTGGGTAAAGCTCCTTGCTAACTCGATGAGAAAGAGTGGTATTGGAGAGGTGGTTAAACTTTTTGTGCCTTGTAAAAATTAAATTGTAGCTGGGGTTCATGGTTATAGTATAGATATAAGAAACACTCTGCTGTTATAGGAACAGAAAAGGCTGTTTTGCCTTTTTTTTTTTGTCCTGGAGATTGAATCCAAGGCCTCAAGCATAAGAAGCTCATCCCCTGCCACTGAATTATACACTCCACCCCAAAATAGTTTTGTTTTTTTGTTTTTTGGGGTTTTTTTTAGTTTTTGTTTTTTTAAATCACATCAGCCATTATAGAAATGTGTGTACAAGTAGACTGTAAAGTAATATTAAACTCAAGGCCACAAACTTACACGACAGTTATACAAATGATTTTATTTTTTTAATTTTTGTGTGTGTGTTTTTTTGTTTTATTTTTTTTTAGTACCAGGGATCGAACTTGGGACCTTCCGATTGCAAGGCAGGCGCCAGAACCACAGAGCTAAATCCCCAGCATATACAGATGATTTTAAAGGGGGCAGTGCTGGGGATGAAACCCAGGGGTTCTTTCTCTACTACCTACCATTGAGCTATATCCGTATTCTCAGTCTTTTTTATTTTGAAATAAAGTTGCAGAGGCTGGCCTTGAACTTTCTTTTCTTTTCTGCACTCCTTTATTTTCTTTCTTTCTTTTTTTTTTTTTTTTGGTACCAGGGATCAAACTCGGGTCCTTGCGCTTGCGAGGCAGGCCGTGGAACCACTGAGCTAACTCCCCGGCTCTTTTCTTTTCTTTTCTTTTTAACGTGGGTACTGGGGACTGAACTTGGGACAATGCACTTTCGAGGCAGGTGGCAGAACCACTTAGGTAAATCCTTGTAGCCTTGAACTTTCAATTCTCTTGCTTCAGCCTCCCAAATTCTGGGATTACCAGTATGCATCACCACATCCTGCATAATGAGTTCCAGGCCAGCCTGGGCTGCATAGTGAGACCCTGTCCCCAAAAAACCATATTTATGGTCTTTTTTAAGAGATGGGGTTTCACTGTGTTGCTCAGGTTTGCTCTGACCTCTTGGGCTGTGATCATCCTTCCTCAGCCTCCTGAATAACTGAGAACACAGGCCCATACCTCTGCACCTGACTTGTTTGCATTTTCAACTCCTTTTTTTTTTTTTTTTGGTGCCAGGGATTGAACTCGGGTCCTTGTGCTTTCGAGATAGGGTCTTGCTAAGTTACTAAGTTTGCCAAGTTGTGTGCAAACTTCACAACTTTCTGCCTCAGCCTCCCAGAGTGCTGGGATTATAGGTGTGTACTACCATGTGCAGCTTCTACGTGATATTTTTATGTGTGGGGTTTTTTGTTGTTGTTTTTTCCTTTTTTT
>NW_004624767.1:22076755-22115273 GCF_000247695.1 Heterocephalus glaber | reverse complement strand
TTTTTTTTTTTTTTTGGTGCCAGGGATTGAACTCGGGTCCTTGTGCTTTCGAGGCAGGCGGCGGAACCACTGAGCTAAATCCCCAGCCCTCAACTCTTAATTTTGTATTTCAGTGTCAGGAAATACTCAGATTTCTGAATATTTAAAATTAGTTTTTTCAGCCCAGTGTGGCAGCAGTCATCTGTAATCCCAGCACTGAGAAGGGTGAGGCCGGGGAAAAAACTGAGTGGAGGCCAGCCTGTGCTACATAGTGAGTTCAAGGCCAGGCTGAACTATATATACTAAGACCCTGTCTCAAAAAAATAAAAATAAAAGATAAAATTATGTTTATAAAAATCTTTCACACTACACAGTAATATAACTTTTACATTTGACCTAATACAAAATGCAACTGTAAGGGCTGGGGATTTAGCTCAGTGGTGCTACCGTCTGCCTTGCAAGCACAAGGTCCTGAGTTCGATCCCTGGTACCAAAAAAAAAACAACAAAAAAAAACTGTGTAACATTTTTTTTGACAATGGTGGGAATCGAACCTAGGGCGTGTTAAGCAAGTGGTCTACCACTGAGCTACACCCCCGTTCCCTGTGTGACACATTCAGCAAAACAGTACTATTGTGTGCACTGTGTGATGCTATGTTCTGTTCCATTTGATCTTTTAAAATGCTACTCTGGGACAGGGGATGTAGCTCAGCCGTACAGCACCTGCCTGGCAAGTGCAAGACCCTGAGTTTGATTCCTGGTACCAAAAAACCAAACAAACAAGAAAAACCCAAATGCTTGTGTAGGGGCCAGGAGGTGTATTGTAGTGGTACAATGCCTACGTAGCCTGTGTGAGGCCCTGGGTTCAATCCCCAGTACAAAAACCAATTAAACCACAGAATTAATATTTCTGTCCCACTATAGGTTAATGCTTGCTTTGAAAAATGCTTTTCTAAGCCAGGTGTGATGGTACACACCTGTAATCCCAGCACATTGGGTGACTGAGGCAAGGGAGTTGCAAATTCAATCCCAGCCTGGACAACTCAGCAAGACTGTTGTGTCAAAAAGAATAGGGACGTGGGGATTTAGCTCAGTGGTGCTGCTGCCTGCCTTGAAAGTGCAAGGTCCTGAGTTCGAACCTCAGTACAAAAAAAAAAAAAGATGGGAATGTAGCTCAGAACCATCCTGCCCCCCCCAAAAAAGAAAGAAAAGTGCCCCCCGTGCCTCCCCCGCAATCTGGGATGGAACTCAGGACCTTGTGCTTGCAAGGCAGGTGACGCTGAGCTAAATCCCCAGCCCTAAGAAAAGTGCTTTTCTGTAGGATAGGCAAGAACTTTAAAAAGCTGTTCCTTAGCTACCCCTTCACCCCTGCTGCGTTTGTAACTTTTTGCCTTCCAGGCTCTTACAGTTTTCATCCTGCCAGGGATGGTGGTGCAGGCACCCGTGATCTTGAGGCTGAGGCAGAAGGATTGCCAACCTGGGGTACATAGTTCAAGACCAGCTTGGACTACATAGGGAGACCCTGTCTCAAAAAACATAATAACTAATTAAAGAAATCAACCAATTACAAAAAAATTTCATCCTTGGCTTAGAAAGTTTTGGCAGTTTCCTTCTGTCTTTATCTTCATTCTCCCTCACTGTGAATTGAATCCAAGAGCTACATCACCAGCCCTTTTTTTTTTTTTTTTTAATTGAGGATCAAACTTGTGACCTTGGGGCCAGAACCACTGAACTAAAGCCCCAACCCCAGCCCTTTTAAAATTTTGTGACAGGGTCTCTAAGTTGCCTAGGCTGACCTTGTACTTGCTTCAGCCTCTGAAGTAGCTGTGTACCACTGTGGCCAGCTTCAATCTTAAGATCTCTGGTTGATGAAAGTTCCTGATTGGTGTGCCTCAGAGTTCCAGAATCATTTCACAGACTTTGTTCTTGTACCAATACACTGACTGAATCATGAGTGGATGTTCAATACAAAGAATAGTGTAGCAACTTAAATGATGTAGCTTAATCCCACAGAATGTGTTTGTATTGGCTGGGAATGTAGCTCAGTAGTAGAGCACTTGCCTAGCATTTGCAAAGCCATACATTTGATCCTAGCACCAAGAAAGAAAGAGTAAGTTAGCATATTGAAGGGAGCTGTGGAGGTATGGGCTGCTGTGGGGCACCTGACCTTTTGTGGGATAGCCCTGGTAGATCTGAAGTTTGGACTGTGTGGCCAAGTCTCCCTTTGCTCCCCCACACACACTCAGGGTGCTGGGGATTGAACCCAGGGCCTTTGCACTAAGCTATATCCTCAACTCCTTTTTTTTTTTGGTACAGGGAATCGAACTCACACCCTTGCGCTTGCCAGGCAGGTGCTGTACCATTAAACTACATCCCTGGCCCTTTTTTAATTTTTTAGTTTGAAACAGGGTCTTGTTTGGTTGCCCAGGGTAGGCTGGAACTTGAGGTCCTCCTACCCCGGCTTTCCAGAGTGCTGGGATTACACACATGCACTGCTATGGTTTCCCTTTATTTTTCTAAACTCTGGTGTGTGCCATCTTTTTTCATAGTGTTTGAAAGGATAGAAAAACCACAGTCGTGTTTCTTTGCCCTTCTCCATCTTTGTGATACAGTAATATTAAAGCTCTAACCATTAAAGATCAGAGCATTAAGTTTATCATGTTGCTACACCAGAACATGGCAAACGGCTCTTTGATAGAAGGTGGTAGATCAGCTTAAAAGGTGGATACTTGGAGTAGTGGCTGGAGTTCTTAGCAGTCCACACAGAAGCCAGTGAAGAGCAGAAAGATGGGGTTCTTACTCCTGCTTTGTTAATTTTTGCTGTGGTGATCCTCTGCACTGAGCTTCATCCCCAGTTTCTTTTTTTTTTTTTGAGGTAGGGTCTCAGTAAGTTTCCTAGGAAGAACTAAATTTACCGTCCTCCCTCAGTACTGTTATTACAGGCATGTGCCACCATACGTGGCTTCTACTTATTTTTTATTGCTATCTCTCAAAGGTGTAGAAAACATAAATGGGGCCGGGGATTTAGCTCAGTGGTTTCACCGCCTGCTGTGCAAGCGCAAGGACCCGAGTTCGATCCCTGGTACCAAAAACAAAAAACAAAACAAAACAAAAAGAAAACATAAATGCATTAACCTTTGATTTCTCTCAGCTTGTAGTATTGGGGATTGAACCCAAGGTTTTACACATGCTAGGCAAGTGCTCTACCGCTGAGCTATACCCACAGCTCCAATTTCTCACTTCTAATCCATAAAGTAATCTGTTTGTTGATAGGTGTGGAAAAACTTGAGAGCAAACTGGGCGTGGTGGCACACGCCTATAATTTGTACTTACAAGGCTGAGGCAGGAGGATCACTGCAAATTCACGGTCAGCCTGGAAGACACAGTGAGACCTCTCTCAAAAAAAACCCCAAAAAACAGAATACTTGATGACAAAGTAAGCATATTATGGAGAGAAACTATATTGGCTCCTTTTCTCCTCAGGTGAATGAGCTAAAGGAGAAGGGCAATAAGGCCCTGAGTGCTGGTAATATTGATGATGCCTTACAGTGCTACTCTGAAGCAATTAAGCTGGACCCCCACAACCATGTGCTCTATAGCAATCGTTCCGCAGCTTATGCCAAGAAAGGAGACTACCAGAAGGCTTATGAGGATGGCTGCAAAACTGTTGACCTGAAGCCTGACTGGGGCAAGGTAAGCTTGGGGGAGTCAGGGTCTTCAGATTTACCCCAGAAGTGCCTTGGGGTCATCTGGGGTACAGCACTTCCAGGCAGGCCCTCCTGACTTGCCTAGTTGTCTGTCCAAGTAGATTGATTATTTACCTACTTACCTTTCCCTGTGTGACTGTGCCCTTGGAAGTAATGATACTTTTTACCAAATCTGTTACCATCGGTTGTAATACAGGCCTTTTTTTTGTACTGGCAAGAATAAAAATGCTAAGCTGTATGTGGTGGCACATGGCTGTAACCCCAGCACTTGGGAGACTAAGGCAGGAACATTGTGAGTTCAGGGCCAGCCTGAGCTACATAATGACACCTTGTCTCATTAAAAAAAAAAAAAAAAAAATTATTTATTTATTTTTTTTTTTTTGAAAAAGTGCTGCCATAGTGACAGGCCTTGGTTTTCAGACAAGTCAGGATAGGGAAAGTGGTCTTTCGTATGTGGCAGGATCCACCCTTGGGGTTGTGTCCTCCTCCTCCCTGATTTCTCATCAGCCTTCATATGAATATACATTTTGATCCATAAAATGTAGAACATGTTTTTTAGTGTATCTGCATTACCTCTAAATGTCCTTTATTTTGTCTCTTTTTTTATGGGTTTAAGGGCTATTCGAGAAAAGCAGCAGCTCTTGAGTTCTTAAACCGATATGAAGAAGCCAAGCGAACCTATGAGGAGGGTTTAAAACATGAAGCAAATAACTCTCAGCTCAAAGAGGGTTTACAGAATATGGAGGCCCGGTTGGCAGGTAGGTACCACATAGCTATCTTCATTATTTTCCTAATGGGGTTGATTTTGAGCCAGCACCTCCCCCTCCCCATATTGCATAGGATATAAGGGCACCAGAATGCAAGTAAGCAGTGATGCACTTTGATTTATTTGGACAGAGAGGAAATTCATGAACCCTTTCAACATGCCCAACCTATATCAGAAGTTGGAGAACGATCCCAGGACAAGGTCACTGCTCAGTGATCCTACCTACCGGGAACTGATTGAGCAACTACGAAACAAGCCGTCCGACCTCGGCACGTAAGTAGAGGCAGCAAGTTGAGTCTGGAAATGTGTAGAAGGCCTGTGGCAGAGTTACCTGGCCAGGCTGCAGGGTTTGTGCCCTTGTGTTCTCCACTGAGTGGTAGGGATTTTAAGGATCGGGCAAGCAGTCATTTGAAATGTTCTAGTCTGCACAGGCCTCTTCACTGCTAGGCACCTAGAATTTTTATTTTAAGTGGTGCTGGGAATGGAACCCAGGGCCTTGTACAGAGCATGCTTTATGGAGGTGGGCTGTAAATCTTAAACTGGGGTTTGTCACTGAGTCCTTTGGCCCTTGAGGTTAGATAGTCAGGTATACCTGTGATGACTTATTCTGCATATCTGCCACCCTCAGGTAGCACTTCTGACCTCTGAGGCTTCATTTAGAGTTTTGAAGGGTTGAACATTCTCTAGGTGTAACCTAAATGGCAATTTAGCCATCAACAGATGGGTGAGGAACTTCTAGGCACAGGAATCTGATTGGTAGTAGTAAATGGGGGCTTAAGATCTGTTGTAGCAAGGAATAATTTTCTCTTTTTAAAAAAATGAATACTAGGAAACTACAGGACCCTCGGATCATGACCACACTCAGTGTTCTCCTTGGGGTTGATCTGGGCAGTATGGACGAGGAGGAAGAGGCTGCAACACCACCTCCTCCTCCTCCTTCCAAAAAGGAGACCAAGCCAGAGCCAATGGAAGAGGATCTTCCAGAGAATAAGAAACAGGTAACATTTTCCTTTTTCTTGTCCTGTTTATAAACAACTAAATGAACTAGAAATCTGTATGTTGAATGGGAACATGTATAGACCTCTCAGATAGCTGTGGTTATTTTTGAATGCTTAATATGCGCTGTGTCGCTGCTTGAGCCCAGGAGTGTGAGGGCCACCGAGGCAACATATAACAAGACTGTATTTAAAAAAAAAAAAAAAAAGTTATATAAAAATAACTTGGAAAATCAAAAAAAGAAAACTATTTCTGAGTCGAAACATCTCAGATGTTTTAGTACCCTCTCCATAGTCACCACAGCTGCTGCAGAGCTGTCAGCGTGAGAGCTGGGCAGGGCAAGAAACTCATGAGTGATCCAGAAGGGCAGGTCCTTAGGCTTCTGTTCTGCTTCCTGGCTGTATGTGGCATATGGTTGAAAGTTGTCCACTTAGCAACATTGTCTTCCAAAGCAGGAGGCATGTGCCTAAATGATTTTTTTCTCTTCTTGAAAACTCGAACAGCAGATTGTTGCCAAATTTAGTACCTTTTAATGGGTGAGTGTTGGTTGTTCAGGGTGTCTCAGCTGGAAAAGGGCCCTTAGTGTGGTTGGTAGTGAGCTGTGCTGAAGACTCCTGCTGCCACTCTGCCCCTTCTCCCATCTCTCACCGCCCCCTCTGCTGGCCTTCTAAGACTCAGACAGCCATGCAACAGGAACTGGGCTTTTGGCCATTTTCAGTAAACCTGGCTCAAAGTTGCACTGTTCTCACCAGTTGCCTTGAGTTAAAGGGGTTTCTTCTTAAAGAAGCCTTCTTAACTTTCCTGATAAAGACCCAGGATGGTAGGTAAAAAAGGAAGTTTCAGAGTATGCTAATAGATGGAGAGGACTTTGGCATGAAGAACTTGTTTCTCTATGGATGTTAAGTTTTTACCTATTTCATTACTGTGACAGATTGTAAGCTCTTGCTCTATTTGCTATCCGGGTTGGATTTGCCCAAGACTTGCTTCTTCTAAACCCCATCTAGGCACTGAAAGAAAAAGAGTTGGGGAATGATGCCTACAAGAAGAAAGACTTTGACACAGCGCTGAAGCATTACGACAGAGCCAAGGAACTGGACCCCACCAACATGACTTACATTACCAATCAAGCAGGTGAGGCTCAGAAACCAGGGGCAGTAAAGTTGTTAGGCATTGCTGAGGGACAAAGTGAGCACTGACTGTTTTTTTAACCATCCTGCCTGGCAGCGGTATACTTTGAAAAGGGCGACTATAATAAATGCCGGGAGCTTTGTGAGAAGGCCATCGAAGTGGGGAGAGAGAACCGGGAAGACTATCGACAGATTGCCAAGTATGCTTGACCTTGTGGAGTACCTTGAGTAGAGGGTTTGCTTTCCAAGGCTTAAATGTCTGTGTGGGGCGGAGGGTTGCTGACCACCAAACGTGCATATTAAAGAGGGGCTGGAAAGGAAGCCACTAGAGCCAAGACAAAGGTGTTGAAAGGGTGGAGTGCCTCAGCAGTGGTTCAGACCTTGTTTCTAGTTGCAGGTATAATTTCTCTGCAGGGGCCAACCTTGTGTCTGGCTCTGCTCTCAGCAAATTAATTCTCTTTTCTTTATCAGAGCTTATGCTCGAATTGGCAATTCTTACTTCAGAGAGGAAAAGTACAAGGATGCCATCCATTTCTACAACAAGTCTTTGGCAGAACACCGAACCCCAGATGTACTGAAGAAATGCCAGCAGGTGGGTCAGATAAGGATAAGAAGTGCTGTTTTTGCAGGTCTGGGGGTGAAATCCAGAGCTTCATGCATGCAAGGCAAATGCTGTACCCCGATTCAGTCCCCAGTGCCATTGTGTGTATACACACATACACACACACACACACACACACACACACACACACACACACACGGGAATGAGTAAGTAAAAGCTGGGATATAGCTCATTGCAGGGGCACTGGGTTCAAACCCTAGTACTGCAGAAAAGTAAACTCAGAGTTTGTTTAAATAGTGCTTTTGGCCATCTTACATGATTTTGGTTCTGTCAGTTCATGATGACATCATGTAGAAAATAACCTGGTGCTTTTGCAGTCTTTTGGAGGTGGGAGTAATGCTGGGGATTGAGCTCAGATCCTCAAGCATGCTAGGCAAGCTTTTCTACCATTGAACTATGTCCCCAGCCTTAATGTTTTTATTTGTTTATTTTTGAGACGGGGTCTTGCTATATAGCTGGCCTTGAGCTCACAGTGATCCTCCTGTCTAAGCCTCCTGAGTGCTGGGATTGCAAATGTGTGTCACCACGCCCAGCCTGCAGCCCTAGTGGTGAAGCCCCGCACAGCGGTACACACCTGCAATCCCAGCTAGTCAGGAGGATAGGGTCACTTGTGTTCTTGTGTTCAAGAGTTCAAGGGCAGCCTGGACAACATAGCAAAACCCCATCTCTAAAAATAAAAATTAAAAAATGGGTTAGAGGGCTGGGGATTTAGCTCAGTGGTTCTGGCGCCTGCCTTGCAACCTCAAGGTCCCGAGTTCGATCCCCAGTACCAAAAAAAAAAAATGGGTTAAAAAGTTAACTGCTATTGCTGGGCATGGTAGTGTATGCCTGTAATCCCAGCACCCAGGAGGCCGAAGCAGGAGGATTGCCATGAGTTTGAGGCTAGCCTGGGGTACATACTGAGTAAAGGAGTGGCTACACTACCTAGTGAGACCCCATGTCAAAAAAAAAAGAGGGCCAGGGATTTCGCTCAGTGGCACTGTGCCTGCCTCGAAAGTGCGCAAGGTCCTGAATTTGATCCCTGGTACCAAAAAAAGAAAAGAAAATTAACTGTGCTATCAAGTTAATTACATATCATTTTCGTGTAGGGCATGCTTTTGAATCATGTATAGCGCTGCTGTTCACTTTGTTTTGCTCTGTACCTTGCTAATGATATATGTAAAATTGTGTGTGTCTCTGTCTGTCTCCCTGTCCCTGGGATTGAACCAGGGCCTCAAGTGTGCTAAGCCACATATATTCTGTAGCACTGAGCTACTTCCTCAGCACAGGAATGTAAAATTCCTTAAGCAAAAGTAAATCTTGCCAGCAGGACTTTGAAAATTAGTATCTCTAATTAGGCTTTTCAGCCCACTATTTAAATGTTCATGGGAGTTTAAATTACTATTCCAAGAATCTTTTTTTCTTAGGCAGAGAAAATCCTGAAGGAGCAAGAGCGGCTGGCCTACATCAACCCTGACCTGGCTTTGGAGGAAAAGAACAAGGGCAATGAGTGTTTTCAGAAAGGTACCTCATCTTCCCTGTTGGGCCCCTTTGGATACTACTGTGTGGATGGCTTCCTGTGCCTGACTACAGGGTACATGTGGCCTAGAGCTCCAAAGAGGTGGCTTTTTGCTTTTCAAACAGTAGTCTTTGTTTTCCTTATCCAGGAGACTATCCCCAGGCCATGAAGCACTACACAGAAGCCATTAAACGGAACCCACGAGATGCCAAGCTGTACAGCAATCGAGCTGCCTGCTACACCAAACTACTGGAGTTCCAGCTGGCGCTCAAGGTGAGGAGCTTAGGCAGGTGGGGCCATTGATACATAAACCTCTGAGGACAGGGTGCCCCCCTCCCTGTTCCTTCTTGTTTTTTTTTCATTTGAAGGTTGATGATCTTTCCTTGATTCCAGATTAGATTCACAGAGGTGGTGCTTGTGTGTATTGAAAAACAGGGCCTATGTGCACCTGGCCTACTCTGTGGGGTTAGAAATTGAGAGTACTTGGGAAAGTGGATGCTTGCCACCTTCATTGAGGACTGTGTTGCTTTGTTCTCGTTGTTTATCTTTTTTGGGTTTTTTGGCCATACTGGGGATTGAACCGCAGGGTGCTCTACTACTCAGCTACATCCCTAGCTTTTGTTTTTTTGCTTTTTTAAAATTTATTTTTAATTTGAGGCTGTGTCTTGCCAAGCTACCTGGGTTGACTTGAACCTTGGCAGTCCTCCTGCCTCAGCCTCCCAGAGTGTTGCTTTTTAACCATTTTACGTGTACACTTGGTGGCATTAAGTATATTCACATCTTTGGGAAACAACTACAGGACTTTTTCACCTGCCTACACTGAAACATCCCCTGGTGACCACTGTTTCTGTTCTTTGAGTTGGACTGCCACAGGTACCTCAAGCATGGTCACTGCAGTATTTGTCCTTTTGGAACTGACCTGCTTGACTTTATATAATGTCTTCAAGTTTGATGTATGTCCCAGCATATGTCAGGGTTTCTTTCTTTTCTTTTCTTTTTTTTTTTTTTTTTGGTACCAGGGATTGAACTTGGGACCTTGTGCTTGCAAGGCAGGCGGTGGAACCACTGAGCTAAATCCCCAGCCCAGGGTTTCTTAAAGCCAAATAATATTCCATTATATTCACATGCCATGTTTTGTTGGTGTATTTGTCCATCTGTTGATGTTGGTTTGTTTCCACCTTTCAGGTTTTGTGCATAATGTTGCTGTTAAAATGGATGTACAAATAAATACCTGTTAATGTCCCTACTTTAAATTTTTTGGAGAATATGCGCAAAAGTAGAATTGCTAGATCAGTAGTTGTTTATAGTTTGTTGAACCATATTATTAGGATGACTATACTATGCTTCCTTACATTTTTTTTTTCCTTCCCCACTTTTTTAATGTTTAGTTCTATAGTTCAGTTATAGGCAGGTCTGCTAGCCTGTCATATACAGTATGGTCAAGTGTGACTGTGACACTGGAGATTTAATCCCCATCTTTATGAATATGATCCACTCTTATACCTCTCTGTGATGTGTTTGTTATTCTCTAGCAGACCAGCATACTGTGAGAAGGTGGCAAAATCTGATGGATCTAGAGATAAGTTCTGGGCCCATGTTGGTATTTGTGTTTTTGATTTTTTTTTTTTTTTTTGGTACTGGGGATCAAACTCGGGACCTTGCACTTGCAAGGCAGGCACCGGAACCACTGAGCTGAATCCCCAGCCCTTGGTCCCCTATGTTTTTGATTTCTTTTTTTTTTTCTTTTTTTGTTTTTGATTTCTTGAGACAGGGTCTTGCTTTTCTTCAGTTTGGCTTTGAACTCACTATATAGCCCTGGCTGTCATGTTCTCTTTCTCGCAAAACTAGAAGTGTTACCACCTTTTCTGTGTTTGTCATAAAATCAGGCTTGTGAAGAGTCAGGCTGTGGGATGGTGATCTATCTGGAGTTGTCTTTCCTGGGGCCAAACCCTGGCTTTCCCACTCTGTCTTCCTGCTTAACCCAGGGCCAGCACTGGCATGAGCGGCAGAGGCAAAAGCTAAAGCCTCTGGCACATCCGAGGACATGATCAAGTGGTTTGACTGAGTCCCTCTAAGGAAAGAGCCTAATTTCTTTCTGCTACTTCTTCCTAGGACTGTGAAGAATGTATCCAGCTGGAGCCAACCTTCAGTAAGTGCCTTTCCCCACCTCTCTCTATCCCCTACTCTGCCAAAAAATTGAGAGAAGTAAAGAGCAGGGACCTTGGCCTGTAGATCAGCAGGCACAGAGCTTGGGGAGCTGTGAGCGCTGTGTTTCAGATGGTGCCTCACCTCCTGTTTGTCCATAGTCAAAGGTTATACCCGGAAAGCCGCTGCCCTGGAAGCCATGAAGGACTACACAAAGGCCATGGATGTGTACCAGAAAGCACTGGACCTGGACTCTAGCTGTAAGGTGAGTTCTGCTGGCCTTCATGGGCCCACCCAGGCCTCTTTCGCCCTCAAGTCTTCCCTCTCCTTGCAGTTCCAGTCCTCCTCACTGGCTATTACCCTGAACTTTCTAGAGAAGTGAGCCAGGTAATGCTGACACTCTCCCTTTTGAATACAGGAGGCTGCAGATGGTTATCAGCGCTGTATGATGGCTCAGTACAACAGACATGACAACCCTGAGGATGTGAAGCGACGGGCCATGGCTGACCCTGAGGTGCAGCAGATAATGAGTGACCCAGCCATGCGACTTATCCTGGAGCAGATGCAGAAGGACCCCCAGGCGCTCAGCGAGTAAGCCAAGTTCAGGATAGCCTTTCAGAGAGTTGGCAGGGTGTGATTACCTAGGAAGGGTGGTGTAATCTTTCTTAAAACTGGAAGGATTGAGCCAAATGTGGTGGCACCATACCCATGATCCCAGTATTCTGGGAGGCTGAGGCAAGGAGATCACAAGTTCAAGCCCATCCTGAGCAGGTTAGTGACTTAGCAAGACCCTATTTCTAAAAAAAGGGCTGGGGAGCTGGACATGGTGGCACATACCTATAATTCTAGCACTCGGGAGGCTAAGGCAGAGGCCAGCCAGAACTACATGTGAGACCTTGTCTCAAAAAAAAAAAGAGAGGGGCTGGGGATATAACTTGGTACAAAGGCCCCTGGTTGAATCCCCAGTAGTCTGGGGGAAGGTGCATTGTGCATGAATTTCATTTACTTGTTGGTCCTGACAGCTTACACAATCGGTTGGAAAGACCGGTTTTGGAGGAGAAAGGTCTTGCCTCATGGCTTTCCATGCACACAGTAGGCCTGGCAGGTTCTGCACAGTAGAGAAGACCTTTGCCAGGTCTGCCTGGCACCTTCACCAGACCTCTTCCTGTACCCTGTCTAAGGCTCCTTGGGGTTTTGAGCTGGAGCTTGTTCTAGAAGCAAGGAATCTGTCTCTGGGGGCAAGTTTCATTCAGCTCACTTCACCTTTTCTGTTTTAGACACTTAAAGAACCCTGTAATAGCGCAGAAGATCCAGAAGCTGATGGATGTGGGTCTGATCGCAATTCGGTGATGACTCATCTCTTCCCTTTGCCCTCATGTGAAAAGACACTGGGATGGCGGCAAGCAGCACAGCAGAGGGAGAGGGGAGAAAGAACAGCTTATCTTTATATTTATACATGCCTACCTGGAAGACACAGACTTATACAGCCGCCGCCACAGGCCCTCCCAGCACACGCATGGTCTCTTCACTGCAGCCCTCAAGTTTCGTGTCTCCTTCCCCTATGCCCCAGTCGCTGTCTCAGCTACTCCCCCATAGTTGGTTATTTTTTATTTGGGGCAGTGGGCAATATGAGGAGGAGAGGGTGTTCTTCCCAACCTGGGGTCCCAGCTGTCTTCATATTGTTATCTCCACGTCCCCATCTCCAATAAAAAAAGCCAGTTGGACGTGGTTATATGTTACTGTGGCCTTTGAGTGATTTTTTTTTTCCCCCTCAAAGACTGACCTTTTTGTCTTACTGGACTGGGGGAAGTATTGAGTGTGAGCTCAGTGGGTTGGGTGTAAATGCTGCTGGGGTCCATGGCTTTGACAAAGGTGACCACTAGGTGGTGCTGTTATTCAGCAGAAGGGAACCTTCGTGAAAGTGCCCCTTGACCAAATAGCATCAGCTTCAGATCAATTTTATTTTGTTTGTTTGTTTATTTATTTGCTTGTTTATTTGTTTTTGGTACCGGGGATCAAACTCAGGACCTTGCAGTTGCGTGGCAGGTGGCGGAACCACTGAGCCCTCAGATCAATTTTAGAGTGATCCCCATACTGTTAACTCTCCATATTCCAGCCTCAAAATCAAAAACCAGGGCCAGGGCCAGGGCCAGAGATTTAGCTCAGTGGTTCCGGCGCCTGCCTTCTAAGTTCAAGGTCTCGAGTTCGATCCCCAGTACCAAAAAAAAAAAAAAATCCAGAGAATACTGGGTTCAACTAAGAAATGAATCATGAGAAAAAACTGACCTGTAGAGACCCACTTGTCCCTGTTAGGTGGAGTCATTTTTAGAAACTCCACTGTCCCCTGAGCTGACAGGGCTGAGCTTTATTCATACTTCATGCTTGCATCAGAGTGTTTCCTGAAGCCCTCTTCCCAGGCTGGGGAGGTATTTGGGCAGCAGTTAAACTTCCTCATTTGTCCCAAGAGTGTTGCTTTCTGGGTAGGCAAGATGCTGAGGCTAGCAGCAGGCCATATTTCCTGCTCTTCCGGGTTTGCATGAGCTGGTTTTTCCCTGGGAGTTGCCGCAGGCCTGCCCCGTGTGGGTGGCACAGTTCAAATAGCCTCACTTCCAGTGTCATCTGCTGTTGCTTGGGCTTTTGCCTCCCAGCCCAGTTGATGAACTCTGGAAAGTCTGAGTGTGCTCAGCCTTGCTCTGTGAAAGCTTATGTCCCAGGACAGAAGATAGGCAGAGGAATATTAGGCCACCAGAGATGGTCTGGTTGATGCCTGAGCAGGAGTGGTTCTGGGGGACGTGGGAAACAATGTGTCATGCTCGAAGTTGAGACCAGTGGGTCAAGGAAAAGGGTTGTGAGTGTTGGGGAGATCTGTTCTCTGAATACCTGGGCAGCAGTAAGACAAAATTTTGCCCTATTTGGGGGCAGGAAGAACTAAAGCACCGGGCCAGGGATTTAGCTCAGTGGTTTCACCGCCTGCTATGCAAGTGCAAAGACCCAAGTTCGATCCCCAGTACCAAAACCAAAACCAAAAAAAAAAAAAAGAACTAAAGCACCTTTCCTCCTGGGGCCTTCAAAGATCTTTGGTTGGCAGGGACAGTGGGGCTTATGCTGGTTTCACCTGCCAAGGCCCTAAAGGCCCAGGGTCCAGCCATTCCCTTTCCTGGCTGTCACTCCTATATCTGTGGCTGGTTTGTGACCCAGGGGACGCCTCACAACAGGCTGAAGATGAGAGGTGGTCCTAATGCTGACGGGTGCCCTGCGCACAAATGGTGGCTCCTCTACTTTGAACTAACAGGAAGGAGGCTGTGACTGTAGCATTGTACCCACAAGTCCTGTGCTCTCTTGCTTCCTGTGCTCCCTGGGGACAAAGGCAGGGCCCCACTGGAGCCTTCTGCTCACTGGCAGTGTGCTTCCTGCACCCAGTGCCCGCCCTGGGGCGGGGCCAGCCCGCCCTGACCCTGATAAGGCCACAAGGGCTGTCCTCTGAAGGAAGCTCAAAAAGAAAGCAGGCGAGGAAGCACTCAACCTCTGCAGGTGTGTAGCCTGAGGCCAGGAGTGGCTGGCAGTCTCCTCACCACCCACAGCCCCAGTTCTTGGCAGGCCAGGTAAGCTCCAGCCAGTGGCTCCAGACTGAGGACCCTTCTCTCCCCTGCCCCCAGAGCCTCTGCCCAGCGTCCCTCTTGCCCTGTCGCACGACAGCTGGCACTTTCTACTGCCGAAAGGCTCCAGTCAGCTAGGGTGCTTGGGTCTTCGCTAGGTTTGCCCTGCCAGTGAGAGTCTGGGGCTGAGGTGAGAAAGCAGCCTGGGTTGGGACCCAGCCCTGCACTGAGCAGGGTATTCTTGAGTGAGCCTCTTAGCTTGCCTTAGTCTCCTGTCTGTAGGATGGGAGTATGCTGGACAACATGGTCTCAGAGTCCCTTCAGCTCAAGCACCATAACAGTGAGAGGGTCACCCTGGCACCCCGAATCTTTTTTTTTTTTTGGTACCAGGGATCGAACTCGGGACCCTGCACTTTCGAGACAGATGCGGCGCCACTGAGCTAAATCCCCAGCCCCTGCACCCCAAATCTTGCTGCTGCCTGTGCATGCTGGCCTCTGGCCTGCTCCTTGCCTGCCGCCTGCCGCCTGCGTGGGGCACCATGGGGCTTGCTCACCTCCCTCACCCTCTCAGCAGAAGCAGCCACAGCCATGGCAGGGATGAAGACAGCCACTGGGGACTACATCGACTCATCCTGGGAGCTGCGGGTGTTTGTGGGTGAGGAGGACCCTGAGGCTGAGTCGGTCACCCTCCGAGTCACCGGGGAGTCACACATTGGCGGTGTGCTCCTGAAGATCGTGGAGGAGATCAGTGAGTGTCCTGCTGCCCCCACTTCCCCAGCTTGGCACCCAGGCGGCTGCCACAGTGTCCTCCAGTACTTCCGGGCCACCCCTGCTGCACAGCTCGCGATAACCATGTCACAATGACTCAGGCATCTCTTCTTTATCATTTAGTTCCAAAAAAGACATTTCCCCAGCTTCCCCTCCTTCCTATACCCCTCCCTTCCTCCCACTCCAGCTGCTTCTGCTGAGCCCCCTCGGGCAGATGGCCACTCACCCATTTTTCATTTTGGGATGAGGAGGCAGTACTGGAGATTGAACCCAGGGTCTTGACACTGAGCTACTACATCCCCATCCCTTTTCTTAATGTTATTTTTTGAGGACCAGGGACGTAGCTCAGTGGCGCTGCGCCTGCCTGGCAAGCCCAAAGTCGAGTTTGATCCCCGGTACCAGAAAAAAAAAAAGGATTTTTTGAGACCAGGTTTCATTAAATCACTAAATTTCCCAAGCTAGGCTCAAACTTTCTATCCTCCTGCCTCAACCTCCCAGAGTACTAGAATTACAGATGTGCACCACCACACCCAGCCTCTATTTACCCACTGATAAGGGCAGAAGGGGAGGTTTTGCCTGGGGAGGCCAAGGTCAAGTTTGTTCCTGAGGTATGAGAGAGGGTTAAGGGCTCCTGTTGACCTGGGGCCGGCTCCACACTTCCTCCCAGGTGAAGCCCTCAGCGGCTGGTAACAGGCCCCATCTGAGTGGGATGGCCCTGCCCCTGCCCCTGCCCCTGCCCCCACAGGAAGTTACAGCAGAGCAAACTGCGGTCTCAGTCATGGCAGCTAGACACAGGCCCAGGGATATGAGGACTTCTCATCATCCTGCCCTGTCTGATGGAGGCTGCCCTTCCTGGGAGGGCAGCAGGAGTACTCCAATAGCCAGGCCAGAGGGCAGGCCACAAGAATCTGGTCAGGAGTGTAAGGCCTGGGCCTTCCAGGGGAGACTGCCTCAGACCCAGCCAGCTGCCATGTGCAGCCCAGGAGGGCTGTCAGCATAACCCCATGGTAGCACAGCCCCAGAGCCCAAGCAGGGAGGAAGCCTCCAGAGGCAGGACCTAAAGAGGCTGTGAAAGCAGAAGTGGGGAGCAGAGGCTCCCTGGGGAGACTAGGTGTCAGACCAACTCTCGGCAGGCCTGGGTTAAGGCAGGACATGAGGGGGCCTGAGAACCAGGTTGTCCACAGGGCACAGCTTGTGAGTATTCCACCGCTGATGGGCCTGGGACTTGGCAGCTCACTGCCCCTGCAGTGAGGATATTGCCCCCACCCACCTGACTCCTAAGTGTGTCTAATGTGGGCTGTCTCCTGGTGCATGACTGGCTGGTGAAGCTGGACCCTTCCTGCCTGGCCCAGTGCTCTATGCCAGCTGCCACAGGAAAGCCACCATAGGGCCCTAGAGCCCTGGAAAGGACACTTCCCAGGAGAGGCTGCTTAAGACAAGTCCTGAGAGGTGGGGACAGTAAGGAGGAGCTGGGCAGCAATGGTGGGGGACAGGGATTCTCTGGGTTAGGGCTGCTGGACATAACAAGACACCGGCCTTGAGGCCTCAACAGGAGCCTAGACCTCCCCTTCAAAGTGCCCAGCATTTTCAGCAGGATAGGCCATGTTGCAGTGGATCTTTTTATTTGCGGGGGGGGGGGTGAGATAGTGTCTCACTATCTAGTTCAGGCTGGTCTTGAACTCACTAGCCCAGGCTGCCCTTGAACTTGCAGTAATTCTCCTGCCTCAGCCTCCCAAATGTTGAGATTATAGGCATATGCCACTAGTCCAGCTGCAGTGGACCTTTGGGCTGAGACCTTGTGCAGCCAGTGGGGCTGGAGTGAAGGCAGGGAGGCCCCGAGGAGGCCATCTGAGTTATCCTGCGGAGAGGAGACAAGGCTTCCAGAGGTGAGACAGAATGGATGGAGAGAAGGTGATTTGGGAGGACGCCGATTCAAGGTGAAAAGCATGGTGCTCGGAACTCTAGAACAGTCCTTGTCACACAGCCCCCAGGCTGGTGTGGAGGGGCTCCCTGGGGAGGAGGGGCACCTCTGTCCAGAACAGTCTGAGCAGAGCGCTTCAAAGACTGGGACTAGGAGCCACTGTGGCTATTGTCCCAGTGCTGGGCACATGGCTGGGTGAACGGAGGTGTCAGGAATATAGGACGCTGGAGACCTGACCTAGCCGGTGCCATGTGGGCCTGGCCAGGGCTCAGGGAAGGGTCTGGAGCAGAGGTCAGTGCTATGGGTGCTCCAGGAAGAGGGTCCCTGACTGCACCTGGGGAAAGACTAGAAGGGCCAGGTCAGAAGAGAAGTCCGAAGAGGACAGGGCCAAAGCAGAGTCAAGAGAGGAAGAGGGGAGGCAGCCCAGAGTGAGGGCACAGGAAGGAGGGGGTGAACCTGGGGAGAAGTGAGCCAGATGCAAAAAGGTTTCTCCCAGGTTGGGCCACACAGGGACAGTAGGAAGGATGGAGGAGTGAGTGGGAATGGGGATCTAGACAACCCCCAAGGAGGGCCTGGCAAAACCCCAGAAAGATGGGCTCTGCACACCCAGACGGACAGCACACCCACAGCAGCTTCCCATCATGCTTTGCTTCCAAGCTCAACTCCTGCCGCCTGCAGGGAGGACAGAAGAAGTTGTGTCATCCACTCCTGTGTCCAATTCCTAGCTGAATGTTGAGTGATGGATTCATATTTTCAGCTGTGTATGGTTGTGTGTGCATACATGTCACCAACACGTGGCACTTATCAGGTAGCAGGGGGCATGGGTCATGTTACAAACAGGAAAATTGAAGCCCAGCCAGGAATGGCAGTGCATACCTGTAATTCTAGCACCCTGGGAGGCTGAGGCAGGAGGATGGCAGTTCGTTTGAGGCTGGCCTAAACTACGTAATGTGAGACACTATGTCCAAAAAAAAGACTTGAGATGTAGCTCAGTGTGAAGGTCTTTAGTTCAATTCCACTGCTAGAAATAAGAAAGGAAGAAAGGAAGGGAAGAAGGAAGGAAGGAAAAGGAAGGGTGGGAGAAAGGAAACAGGCCCAGAGAGGTTAAGCACTTTGTCCAAGTTTTTACAGGGAGTCACAGTAGATGTTTAGAGTGCTTGCTGGACAAACCCCAGGCCCTGAAGATATACAAAGTATAGTATCTGCCTCCTAAAGTGCCAGGTATATTCAGGGAGCCCACTGGGCTGGCTGAGGTGCATAAGGTGGGGTCACCAAGCTTGGGGCATTCAGATTCTGGGTTTGGAGCCGAGCATGGTGGCACAGGCCTGTAATCCCAGCACTTTCAAGGCTGAGGCAGGAGGATCACTGTGAATTTGAGACCAGCCTGATCTACAAAGTGAGACTTTGTCTCAAAAACAAACAAACAAACAGGTTCTGGATTGGGGACCCCCAGGAAGTGATATAAAGACTAGCCAAGGGCCATTCCCCTGTCCTCTTGGAGGTGGCCCTAGCCCTCAGCTTGGGGACCTGGACAGGGCCCACCAAGAAATGGTGTACACTGTGACCCCCACAGATCGAAAGCAGGACTGGTCGGACCATGCTATTTGGTGGGAGCAGAAAAGGCAGTGGCTGCTGCAGACACACTGGACGCTGGACAAGTATGGGATCCTGGCTGATGCCCGCCTCTTCTTCGGGCCACAGCACCGGCCGGTCACCCTGAGGCTGCCCAACCGCCGCACACTGTGCCTGCGTGCCAGCTTTTCCAAGCCCCTCTTCAAGGCCGTAGCCGACATATGCCGCCTCCTCAGTGAGTAGCCCACCTGGAAGGCCTCTGCAAGGGGCAGGTCCCCTCCTTTCCCAGGCCCAGCCCCTGTCAACCTTGGTCCCTGACCCTGCCTCCGAGTGCCCAGGAGCAAGGTGAAGTCATGGTAGGAGCTCCCCACAGGTATCCGGCACCCTGAGGAGCTGTCTCTGTTGCGGGCTCCTGAGAAGAAGGAGAAGAAGAAGAAAGAGAAGGAGCCAGAGGAAGAGGTGTTTGACCTGACCAAGGTCGTCCTGGCTGGCGGTGAGCATGGGCCAAGCAGGGCATCCAGGAGGCCCGGCCTGGACAGGCCTGCTGACCCTGCTGTCCCTCAGGTGTGGCACCAGTGCTCTTCCGGGGGATGCCGGCGCACTTCTCTGACAGCGAGCACACCGAGGCCTGCTTCCGCATGCTCAGCCGCCCTGGCCCATCACCTGACCCCGGGCTGCTGCAGCGCCTACCTCGGCCCGGCTCCCTGGCCGACAAGACACAGCTGCACAGCAGGTGGGTGCTGCCACCTTCCCCATGCCCGCTGGGTCCACCTTGCACACCCCTGACTCTGGCTTCACCACCCCCAGGTGGCTGGACTCATCTCGGTGCCTCATGCAGCAGGGTGTCAAAGCTGGGGACATACTCTGGCTGCGCTTCAAGTACTACAGCTTCTTCGACTTGGATCCCAAGGTGGGCTGGGCACAGGGGGATCTGGGGGCCAGGGCCTTGAGACAGGGAGGCCTGGCAGTCAGAGTCTGGGCTCTCCCGGTGGGAGAGCCTCTGGCCTGGGCTCCAGGACACTCCCTGGAGGGGTGGCAGTAAGGATGGGCTCTGGCCACCTCCTGTGCAATCTCTCCATGGCCTTGCAGCCTGCAAACCAACTTCTGTGCACCCTCTGTATCTACAGAGCCCTTTCTGGGGCACTCTGCCTCCTCTCCTGGGCTTCTGTGGCTGCCCTTTGGCCCTCCCTCACCCCTTGGCCAAACCTACCCTGGTGACATCTGTCCCTGTCCATATAGAAGTACATCTGTGGAGGTGGCCGTCTGTCATCTGTCCTGTGTTCCTTCCCACCCACGTCTTCTTGGCCACTTGAGACCCAGACACAAGTGACCACCCTTCCTGTGAGAAGAATTATCTTCCTCTCCCAAGTGTCTGTGGTCCACTCATTTCCGCGTCTGTCTCTCCCAGGTTTCTATCCAGCATTTTGGCTCTCATTGCTCCTCTCCACGGCCTCCATCCTGGGGCTCCTTCTTTCTCCCAGAATGTTTGAGTCTCATGGCTTCAAACGTCACCCATGCTCTTTAGGACTCCTAATTTATAACCTCCAACCCAGCCTGCCCAGGGTCCCCTCCTACTCTTCCTGCATCCCTTGCAAAATCCCTGTACTTAAGGAGTTCCAGGTTCTTCCCCAGCCGGCCCACCCGATGCTGCTTAGAATCAAACCCTGAATCCCCCGCTCTTCCATGTTCCACCCATGGGCACCTCTCCAGCAGGTGCTGCAGCCTCTCCTTCTGGGCCTCCTCTCATGGCTGCTCAGCCTTGGAATGAATGTTTGCAAAAGTTCTTCTGGGCCTATTACCCTATTTAAAGGGCTCCTGTGGCTGCTGAGGTCCCTTCCATGGCCACAGGCCCTGCCAGCCCTGTCCCTGAGCCCTTCTCTGTCCTGGCCACTGCCTTCCTCTTATGCTGGCCTCTCTACTCCTTCCATATCCTGTGCCCCTGCTCTTCCTGGGGCCTTTGTTGTCCTTTTTTTCCCAGTCTTCTCTTGGATTGAGTAATTTTTACGATTCCTTTTTATCTCCTTTGGTTTGATTTATTAGCTTTTCTTTTTTGTTTGTTTTTTTTTGAGACAGGGTCTCACTAGACAGGCTGGCCTTGAACTTACTATGTAGCTAAGGCTGGCTTCTCGGTGATCCTCCTGTCTCAGCCTCCCAAGTGGTGGGATTAATAGGCATTCATGGGTAGTTTAAGAATTTAAAATCCTTGGGCCAGGGATTTAGCTTAGTGGCACTGCCTGCCTGCCTTGCAAGCGCAAGCACAAGGTCATGAGTTTGATCCCCTCCCCCGTACCAAAAAAAAAATTTAAAATCCAGTGGGTATGGTGCTCCTTGCCTGTAATTTCAGCACTTTGGGAGGCTGAGGCAGAAGGATCACAAGTTCCAGCCCAATCTGGGAAATTTAGTGATTTAGTGAAACCCCATCTCAAAATAAAAATATAGGGTTGGGGATTTAGCTCAGTGGTTCCGCTGCCTGCCCCTCAAGCACAAGGACCAGAGTTGGATCCCCGGTACAAAAAACCCAAAAAACCCAAAAACAAAAAAATAAAAATATAAATAAGGGCTGGGGATGTAGCTCAGTGCAAAGCACCTGAGTTCAATCCCCAGTACTGAAAAAATAAAATTAGAAAAGGCAGGAAGTCTGATTAAACGTGAATTACAGATAAAGAACAAATAACATTTTAGAATGTGTCCCAAATATTGCACAGAACACACTTACACTTCATGTGCCCTCCCTGCCTTGGTGTGCGGCTTCCTGCACTTGGCTCTGAGGCTGGCAGGCCCAGTGTAGGTTACTACCATCCTTGCCGTGCTGAGCACAATGGGAGCTGTACTGAGGAGCAGTTTCCACACACAGCCCACCCCTGAGCATCCACAGTGTAGGATTTTGGGAGTGTTCACAGAGTTGCCTCCATGAACCTTTAGGACGTTTTCACCACCCCACTCCCAGCAGAGTCACTCCTCATTACCTCTTTTTTTTTTTTTTTTTTTTTTCAGAACTGGGAATTGAATCCAGGGTGCACTGAGCTATATCCCTGGCCCTTTTCTCTTTTTTATTTTGAGACAGGATCTCAGTAAGTTGCTGAGTTGCCTAGGTTGGATTCAAATTTGCAATCTTCCCGCCTCAGCCTTCCATGTGTTGGCATTAAAGACATGTACCGCCACGCCTGGCCTTAGGTTTTGTTTGTTTTGCTTTTTTGGCCTTAGTTTTAAACAATTTCCTTACCATGTGTCTTTGGTTTGCTGTGGTTTCTTATGTGTATGGTACATTGAACTTCTTTAACCTATATGTTTACAGATTTCATTAAAATTGGAAAATGTTGGGTTGTGACTTTTTCACATACTTTTCTGTCCCCCTCTTTTTTGGGGACTCCAGTTACATTACTATTGGACTGCAGCTCACTGATTGTCTGCTCATTTTTTTGGTCCTATTTTTCTGTTTCATTTTAGTCTTTTTTTTTTTTTTTTTTTTTTTTTTTTTTTTTTTTTTTTTTTTTTTTTTTTTTTTTTTTTTTTTTTTTTTTTTTGGTACCGGGGATCGAACTTGGATCCTTGTGCTTGCGAGGCAGGTGGTGGAACCACTGAGCTAAATCCCTGGCCCGTCTTTTGGTTTTTTTGAGACAGGGTCTCACTGTGTAGTCCAGGCTGGCCTGGAACTCAAGAGTGCTGGGATTACAGGTGTGCACTACCACACCCAGTTTACAGATTAATTTTTCTTCTGCCAATGTGTAATCTGCCACAAATTCCATGTCTAGAAGTTCAAAATTGAAGGATTTTTTTTTTTTTCTCAGTGCTAGGGGAAAAATTCTGGGCCTCATGGCCATTAGACTAATGCTCTACCACTGAGCTGCATCCATAGCCCTAGAAGGTCAGGTTTTTTTCCTCGCAATGCTACTGGGTATTGAACCCAGGGCCTTTGCACTGAGCTACATCCCTGGGCCTCTTTTATTTTGAGGCAGGGTCTCGCTAAGTCACTAAATTACTCAGGCTGGGCTCAAACTTTGATCCTCCTGCCTCAGCCTCTCAGAGTACTGTGATTATAGTGTGGGCCACTATATTGTCCTAGCAAGTTTATAACAAGAACTGCATTCCCAACCCAAGCTGTTACATTTTCATTTGTTTCTAGTAAATGTCTGTCTACAATAGTGAGACCCCAGAAGGCTACCTGGACATTCTTTGTGTGGCTGTGTTTGTGGGAGGGCCTTTGTCAGTGGCATGTTCCCTGCCCCAGTTCTCCTTAACTTGATTTTTTCTTTTTTTTTTTTTTCTTTGCTATGGGGATCGAGCTCAGGTCCTTGCGCTTGCACAGCAGCTGGCAAAACCACTGAGCTAAATCCCTGGCCCCAGTTCTTCTTAACTCTAGGGATTGTAAAGGTTTTTTTTGGTACTGGGGATCAAACTCAGGACCTTGTGCTTGCTAGGCAGATGCTGTGCTGCTGAGCTACATCCCTGGCCACATTGTAAATTTTTATTCCAGTATTTACTTCCCTTTTTTAAAGACAAGGTCTTGCTATGTAGCACGGCTTGCCATAAACTGGCCTGTGATCCTCCAGCCTTAGCCTTTTTAGTGCTGGGATCACAGTCGTGTGCCACT
Source organism: Heterocephalus glaber (assembly GCF_000247695.1). The sequence continues at coordinate 22,091,986 of NW_004624767.1, read as the reverse complement.
TTGCCTGGTTTTATTCTTTTTTTTTTGGTACTGGGGATTGAACTCGGGACCTTGTGATTTCGAGGCAGGCATCGGAACCACTGAGCTAAATCCCCGGCCCCTAATTTTTATTTCTATATAACATGCTTCTATTTCTGTTTCTTTTTTCTTCCTTTCCCTTTTCTTTCTGCCTTTTTTTAGAGACAAGGTCTTTTACTATGTTACCCAGGCTGGCCTCAAACTTCTGAGCTCCAGTCATTCTCCTTCCTCAGCTTCCTAAATGGCTGAGACTACAAACTATTGCTCTGGTTTTCTATTTCTTGCTTTTGGAATTTCACACATTAGCTATTGACTTTGTAGGAAAGATGATTGCATAGCTGTTTTACACTGTCCCTCTCCTACATAGCATACACATTTCTTTGTATCTTTTTAGTTGAACAGTGTTTATAGTCTTAGGTTGAAACAACATGACAGCTGGATGTGGGCACACCCCTATAATCCCAGCACTTGGGAGGCAAGAGGATCTATATGAGTTCAAGGCCAGCCTGAATTACAGAGTGAGATCCTATCTCAACAAACTAACAAACAAACAACATAAATAAATAAAACATGACTATGGCTATAAATAGCAGCATATATAAATAGCATTCTAGGAGGGCTGGGGATTTAGCTCAGTGGCACCACACCTGCATCACATGCACAAGGTCCTGTGTTTGATCCTTGGTACCAGAAAAAAAAAAAAAGCATTCTAGGGAAACCTAGAATAGTTATCCTTATATATGTCCTTATATCTTTTTTTTTTTTTTTTTTGTGGTGCTCGGGATTGGATTGAACTCAGGGCCCTCACACTGAGCTACAGCCCTTTCTAAAAAAAAACATTTTTTTTTTTGAGTCAGGGTCTTACCATGTAGTCTAGGCTGGCCTCCAACTTGACATGATCCTCCTGCATCAACCTTCTGAGTACAGGTATTACGGGTGTGTGCCACCACATCTGGCTCTAAAATTAGTTAAAGTTTTGAGGCAAGGCTTCATTATCTCACCCAGGGTGTGCTGGGACTTTCTATCCTCCTGCATCAGCCTCCTTTGTAGCTGGGTTTATAGGTGTGAGCCAAACATTGAGCTACATTCCCAGCCCAAACTGTTCCGTTTCACTGATCACTAGTAAGCACCCTTCTGCCCCCGTGGGCAGTGTGCAGAAAGCTGTCTGGATATTCAATGGGGCCTACACTGTGACGGGCAGATGCCTCGCAGAGCCCACCATGGGCTCCTTCCATAGTGGTGACCACACTGGCACATCAGGCAGGGTCTTTCCTTCTTGGAACCTGGGACTGCTTACAATCTAGTCCCACAGCGTGACTGTCATTCTTGGACATCCCTTCACTATTTTCCTGGGAATTTCTACATTGGGAATTTCCTGCCTCCAACATGTTCCTCTTCCTTTTCTTTTCTCTCTCTTTTTTTTTTTTTGGTGGTGTGGGGGATGGAAGAAGGGCCTTGTTCATACAAGGCAGCGCTCTCCACTGAGCCACATCCCCCAGGCCTCTGTGTTCCTCTTTCCTCATGATGCCCTCCTTCTGGTGGAACACATGCTTCAGTTGCTTCCTCTAAAGTGTGCATGGGACATAAGCCTTTTGAACCCTGAATGTTGCCAAAGGTCCTTATTCTAACCCTGCTGGCTGGATGTTGAATTCTAGGTTGGAGACACTTTCCTGACATCTTTCTATTTTCTTCTCAACTCCACTGTGGACACTGAGAAGTCTGGTGTCACTTTTATTTTCCATCCTTCTATGTGACCCTTTTATTTTCTCTTTACAGTGCAGCAGAGGTACCAGAAGCTTCCAGAATCTTCTCCTTATCCCCTCAGGTTCCAAAATTTCTCACTAAAATGGGCTAGCCTGGGTCTTTCTTCATTCTTTAGCTTGTATACTTGCCTGGCTCTTTCAAATCAGAAACCTGGGTACTCCAGTTATGGGCAAATGCCCTGTATGCATCTATTTAATCATTTCCTCTGCTGTCACCATTTTTCTGTTCATTCCTTCTGAAACTACTTAGTGGGTAGTGGCCCTTCTGGATAGATATTCTCTCTTTCTCCTTCCCTTCGTTCCTCTCTCCCACCCTCCTTCCCTCTTTCCCACCCTCCCTCCTTCCTTCCCTCTTCCCTCTCTTTCAGTACTAGGATTGAACCTAGGACCTGACACCACTGAGCTATATTCCCAGCCCTTTTTTATTTCATTTTGAGCAGGGGGTCTTGATAAATTGCCCAGGCTGGGTTTGAATTTGCTATCTATCTTCCTGCCTCAGCCTCCCAGAATGCTGGGATTACAAGTGTGCACCACCATGCCCACTTCAAATATTTTTGATCTGTAGATGGTTGAGTCCTCTGATTGGGATCCTACAGATAAAGAGGACTGACAATGTGACTTTTGGTGATCATAAAACAAAAAACAAAACAAAACAAAAACAAAAAGTTTACTACACATTGCCATTAATCCCCCAAAACAAATATTCCCCCTTGCTTCAAACACACTGATCTCATCATTCTTGCCACCTTTCCTCTCTCTCTCGCTCTCTCTCTCTCTCTTTCTTTCTTCTTTCTAAGACAGGGTCTCACTATGTAGTTCAGGCTGGCCTTGAACTCACTATGTAGCCCAGGCTGGCCTTAAACTCTTGGTGATCCTCTTGGCTCAGCCTCCTGAGTGCTGGGATTTCAGCTGTGTGCCACTACACTGGCTATCACTTTCTGATGAAGTCCTGGAAGTCCTCTTTCCTGAGTGTCTTCAGTTGTGTTGTTGTGACTGCCTCAAGATCTTGAATTAATTAAAAACATTGACCTTTTATGGTCACTTTGGCTTTGGGGAAGAGCAGCAGTTGCATGGTGCCAGATTTGGTGAATAGGGTGTAAAGAGGACACATTGTCCTGCCTTTACCAGCCTGTTGTTGTTGGATGGCCTTTGGTAGCAGCATTCACTGCATTGTTTATTACGTTTTGTAAAGACACTCATGAAAGTGGATGTCCAGAACTGCTTCAGAAAGTGGCAAGAGTGATGAGATAAGTGGGTTTGAATCAAAGGGGAAGATTTTTGAGGGGGATTAATGGCAATATGTCCTTTACTGTAAGTTTTTTAAATTATTTTTTTATTTTGGTATTGAGGATCAAACTCGGGACCTTGTGCTTTCAAGGAAGGCAGTGGAACCACTGAACTAAGTCCCTGGCCCCTTTTACTATAATTTTTTAAAAATTTAAACATTCACCATACAGTTTGATCATCCCTGGTACAGTATGATCATCCCTGGTCCATCCCCAGCCCAATGTTCAAGGTTTTTTTGACAGTTTTTATATTGAACTGTTTTTCCTTTATATATTGTAGACATGAAAATTTGTCAGATAAATATATTGTGATGTCTTTTTCCACTCCATGTTTCAGCTTTTCATTCTCCTTAGGGTTAACTTTTTTTTTTTTGAGACAGGGTATTGCTTTGTAGTTCAGGTTGGCCCTGAACTCACTATGTAGCACAGGCTGACCTCAAACTCGTGATGATCCTCCTGCCTCAGCCTCCCAAGTGCTGGGATTACAGGCCAGTGCTGGGATTATAGGTGTGCACCACCATGCCTGGCTCATTAGGGTCCCCCCTCCCCTCTGGGGATGAACTCAGGACCTTGCACTTTCTAGGCAGATGTAGCACCACTGAGCTAAATCCCCGGCCCTGTCACTTGGGTTTCTTTTGATAAATAGTATGTTTAATTTTAATATAACTCAATTGATATTTCTTTTTTATTTGTTTTTTAGTAGCTTTAAAATGAAACTCAGCTGGGCATGGTAGCGCACACATGTGATCCCAGCACAAAGGAGGCTGAGCAAGGATTACTATGAGTTTGAGACCAGCCTGGGCTATATAGTGAGGCCTTGTCTCTAAAGAAATAAATAAAAATAAAAATTAAAAAAATAAAATGAAACTCACCAGGTATGGTGGTGCACACTTGTAATTCCAGCACTCTGGGTGCCTGAGGCAGGAGGATCATAAGATCACAAGAGTTTGAGCCCAGCCTGAACTACTGTACATAGCTAGACCCTGTCTCAAAAAAAACAAGCAAAAGCAGGCCATGGTGGCACATGCTGTAATGGGAGTGCTGCAATCCCAGCACTTGGGAAGAGAGGCAGGAGGATCATTGCAAGTTTGAGGCCAGCATAGGGTACATAGATTCAGCTATGAACTATATGAACTATATATGGAGACCCTGTCTCGAAAAACCAAAACCAAAACCAAACAAAATCATCCTGGACAGCCATGGTGGTGCATCCATGGAATCCCAAATTTGAAGCTAGTCTGAGCAATTTAGCAAGACCCATTCTCAAAAGAAAAAAAAAAAGGGCTGGGATGTAGCTGAGGGCAAGGCCTAGTTTCAGTCCCCAGGACTGAAAATAGAAAATCTGGTTTTGATTTCTAAGTGTGGAATTTTATCTATAAGGGTTTTGATTTACATGTGAGGAGTTTTGTTTTTGTTTTTTTGCTCCCTACTGGGTCTTTGTCTCTTCGGAGCTCTATTTCTTTTTTGTCCATCATGGTCTCTGTAGTCCAAGCCAGCAGCTGTCCTCAGCTGTGTGCAACCCTTGCTGTCCAGTTCTGTTTGGATGCCAGGCTCCAAGCATCTGCATGGAGATGGGTCAGGGCTGTCCTTCTGGAGGGTTTTGCTGATTGCTTGGTGTCTTAGTGGTGACCCCTCTAACTGCTCAGCTGGGGCTGGAGACTCCCTGCCAGTGTCTGGGTGGCATGTGGGGAAGGCCAGGGTGGCTATCCCTGCTCAGTGTGGGCTTCCACTCCACCCATTCAGTTCACACCTGGTACTCTCCCAGCTGTGCTCAGGCCACCAATGCAGGGCTCTCTCTAACTCAGCAGCCCCAGGGAGAAAGTTTCAGGTTTTTCTGGGTGTCAGCATGGGTCACCTTACTGCAGGTTTCTGGGGAGGGACCTGACTCTTTTAGATTTTCTTTTCCTTTTGTGTGTGTGTGTGTGTGTGTGTGTGTGTTCTAGGGATTAAACCCAGGAAGCACAGACCTACATCCTCAGCCCCTTTGTTTTTTTGAGACAGGGTCTTGCTAAGTTGTTAAATTGTCCAGATTGGGCTCCAACTTGAGATCCTCCTGTCTCGCCTCCCAGAATGCTGGGAGTATAGGTGTCTTGCTTGGGTTTGCATTTCTTATTTATTTTTTTTCTTTTTTTGGTACCGAGGATCAAACTCGGGACCTTGCACTTGCAAGACAGGCGCCGAAACCACTGAGCTAAATCCCCATCTTATTTATTTTTTTAATGAATATATGTTTGTAGTACATACATAATTACATTCATCATGGGGAGTTGATACATATACATAACACATCTAATTCCTTTTGCTTCTCCTTACTCTCCCCTTTCTCCCCCTCTTTCCAACTCTTGGTCCCCTTCCCATTCACAAATGATCTACCTCCCTGTTTCCTATTATCTATCTTTTTTTTATTGGTACCAGGGATTGAACTCAGGACCTTGCGATTCTGAGGCAGTCGATGGTACCACTGAGCTAAACCCCCAGCCCCCTATTATCTATCTTTTATTTTGCTCTACAAGTTATTTATACTTTGTATTTTTCATATAAGTGAAACCATGTGATATTTAAGCTGATTTATTTCACATTATTAACATTGTGGTCTCGAGGTGCATCTATTTTCCTACAAATGACTCATTTATTCTTCTTTATGGCAGAGTAGTATTCCATCGCATGTAAGTGCCACATTACATTTTCTTTATCTGTTCATATGTTTATGGGGATATAGGCTGTTTTCAAGATTTAGCTATTATGAGTTGTGCAGCTATAAACATGGGTATGCATGTATCATTGTGATATGACATCTTTAACTCTTTCAGGAAAATAGCTAGAACGGGAACAGCTGGGTCAAATGGAGTTTCTAGTTTTAGTTCTTTGAGGAATCTCCACACTGATTTCCATAGTGCTTGTACCAGTTTACACTCCCATCAGCAATGTAGAAGGGTCCTTTTCCCCTCACACCCTCGCCAGCATTTGTTATCCCTTGATTTCTTGGGCCTTGGTTCTCAGTTTCAGTGGGCCTCAGAAGATGGCTTCCATGGACACCGGGACTTCCTTGTGCCTTTGCCCTTCCTGATCCTTCTTGCTGGAATTCTCTTCCTTCACTCTTCCCATTGTCACCCTCCAGGTCTCTGTTCAGGTCACCTCCTCACACCAGTGTTGCCCTTGACTGAGGGATCAGGGCACTGGCTGGGGGAGATATTTGTTTTCTGGACTCTGGGGCCGCTTGACTTCGGGCTTGGACATCCACCAAGCATCAGTACACCAGGCAGAGTGCACAAGGTGGCTGCCTGGGTGTGCAGACCCCTTGGCAGCGTCTGAGCAGCGGTTCCCCACCCACTGCAGGCTGACCCCGTGCGGCTGACACAGCTGTATGAGCAGGCACGCTGGGACCTGCTGCTGGAGGAAATCGACTGCACTGAGGAGGAGATGATGGTGTTCGCCGCCCTGCAGGTGCCTGGGCACCCAGGGTGGCCGGGGTGTGGACCCTGGGCAAGAAGGGCCTTCTGGAGTGGGGCCCATGTCTAGGGACACCCAGCCTGGGGCCACCACTGGGCAGCAACTGGACTCAGTGTTCCCTGGCCATGCATCCCCAGTACCACATCAACAAGCTGACACAGAGTGGGGAGGCCGGCGAAGTGGCCAGCATGGACCCGGGGCTGGATGACCTGGATGCGGCCCTGAACAACCTGGAAGTGAAGCTTGAGGGCTCGGCGCCCACGGATGTGTTGGTAAGGGCTCAGGCTTCAGTGGGTGTCTACACCAAGGGAGCCCTGGGCCCCTCTGACTCCCCCCCTCCCTCAGGATAGCCTCACCACCATCCCAGAGCTCAAGGACCATCTCCGAATCTTCCGGTGAGTCTGCCCATCCGGAGGAGGAGGCTGTGTGTCAGGGTGGCCATTCACACCCTGCTTGCTCTCAGGCCCCGGAAACTGACCCTGAAAGGCTACCGGCAGCACTGGGTGGTGTTCAAGGAGACCACACTGTCCTACTACAAGAGCCAGGACGAGGCCCCGGGGGACCCTATTCAGCAGCTCAACCTCAAAGGTGAGGGAGCAAGGGTGGGGACTGGCAGGGCCCCCTCTTCCTTGGGAACCAGGGAAGATGATCTCTGTCGGGAGGAGGCTGTGCAGGGCTGGCTTTCATGTGGGGCCCTCTCAGGCAGGCCTCCCCCTCCAAGGCCCTCCAGACACCCCTTATTCCTGCAGGGTGCGAGGTAGTCCCAGATGTCAATGTCTCCAGCCAGAAGTTCTGCATCAAACTCCTAGTGCCCTCGCCTGAGGGCATGAGTGAGATCTACCTGCGGTGCCAGGATGTGTGTGAAGTTGGCAGGGATGTGGCAAGGCTGGGGCCAGGCTGAAGTGGGCACTCAGGACAGAGGTGGGGTGGGGGCAGAGCCTGGCTGGCTCCTCACCGTCCTTGTCCCCACCAGGAGCAGCAGTATGCCCACTGGATGGCTGGGTGCCGACTGGCCTCCAAGGGCCGCACCATGGCAGACAGCAGCTATACCAGTGAGGTGCAGGCCATCCTGGCCTTCCTCAGCCTCCAGCGGGCAGGCGGTGGGGGCTCAGGCAACCACACTCAGGGCCCTGATGCCTCTGGTGAGGGCCTTAACCCCTACGGCCTTGTGGCCCCCCGCTTCCAGCGAAAGTTCAAGGCCAAGCAGGTAACAGAAGATAGAGGGTGGGAATGACCACACCATTTTCCTGGCTGCCTTTGATCCCTGGGTCCCACAGAGCTTCTCAGGAGAAAGCTAGGAAGAAACTTGCTCCCTCTCCCAGGCCTCTGAAAGGATCACAGTCCAAGGGCCCCTGTCCACTCAGGGCCTGGCTCAGCCCACATTTGTCAGGCAGTGAGAGGTTGCACTTTGGTGGCTGTGTTAGGCATTGGGCCTTTCCCAGGCTCAGCATCCTGTCTCCCTGACAGGGAAGGCAGGAGTCAGAGGGACTTTGGGGGAGGGGAACCCTCACCAGCTCCTCACCAGTATGGCTCCACAGCTCACCCCGAGGATCCTGGAGGCCCACCAGAACGTGGCCCAGCTGTCATTGACTGAGGGCCAGCTGCGCTTCATCCAGGCCTGGCAGTCCTTGCCTGATTTTGGCATCTCCTACTTCATGGTCAGGTATAAGCCCTAGTCCAGCCATGCACTGCCCTAACTGCTGCTTGCTGTTCCATGCACCACCCTCAGCCACTCCCAAGAAGTCTCCCTCCTCGCCTGTTCTCTGAGGGCAGATCTTACAAGGGGCTTTCTGCACACACCCCACCACTCTGCACCCCTACAGGAAATACAAGAGGCGGAGCCCGGCTGGGAAGGCAAGAGACAGTGTCTTTCCTGGCTCTGCCATGAACCCTTCCCTCTCTGGGCCTCTGTTACTATTCTGGAGGACATGGCTGACCTTAGATGCCATTACAGAAGTGGCCCTCTATTCATTTCCCAACCCTGCAGACACGGTGATGGACAATGATGATGATATATACACTATTATCACCACAAACTATTTCCCAGTGCTGTGAAATGAATCCACCAAGTAACCCCCATTTTCCAGCTGAGGAACTCAAGCCCTAGAGAACCTAAACGTCTTCCACAGGGTCCCACAGCAGACAAGCAGCAGAGCTGGGATGTGGGCAGTTATGTCCTCCCCCATCATACTGGCTGTGGACATTGTGCCACGCCGTCTGGGTGGGCTCTGGGGCCATGCACTGGGGAGCCCCTGCTCATACACCCCCTCCCACCCCGGCAATCAGGTTCAAGGGCAGCAAGAAAGATGAAATCCTGGGTATTGCCAACAACCGACTGATCCGAATCGACTTGGCTGTGGGTGATGTGGTCAAGACCTGGCGCTTCAGCAACATGCGCCAGTGGAATGTCAACTGGGACATCCGGCAGGTGGGCCCAGTGAGGACAGGGTGGGACAGGGGACAGACGGTGGAGGCTTCTCCTTTATCCTTCCTGCCCACTGGCACCTGACTACTCGTCCCACAGGTAGCCATTGAGTTTGATGAGCACATCAATGTGGCCTTTGGCTGTGTGTCTGCCAGCTGTCGAATCGTGCATGAGTACATCGGTGGCTACATTTTCCTGTCCACTCGGGAGCGGGCCCGTGGGGAGGAGCTGGATGAGGACCTCTTCTTGCAACTCACAGGTGGCCATGAAGCCTTCTAAGGGCAGTGTGACTACCCATGCCCTGCTCACCATCAGCCACAGCACTGCTGCACCCCCACTCCAGGCATGCTTTGAGCTGGGCACTTTCACCTCCTGGGCCAGACTCAGCCTTCGTGCAGGCTGGGAGGCGAGAGGTGGGCCTGAGTTCGTACACAGCCCGCTTTCCCTGTCCGCATGGCCAAGGCCAACACCCTTGACCTATGTGTGGCACAGCTCCCTGAGCACATAAGGAAGACCAGATCTAGGCAAAGGATGAGAAATCCTAGTTTCGAACTGGAATTCTTTTCTTGTTACTTTTTAAATTTTTTAAATAAATATTTTATTGTTTGATCATCCTTCCTCTGGGGCTGTGCTTGGGGCCACTCGGACACTCTGTCTCTTTATCACCAGGCAAGGAGAGGGGTTTTCCTGAGATAAAGATGAAAGTTTCTTAGAGAAAGGGAGATAGTCAGCCTGGGTTGGAAGCTGGGAAAGAGGCAAGGGCAGAAGGGCACAGGCATATGGGATTGCAGTTCTCACGGGCAGGGCACAGCTGCAGGGCCTCCTTGAAGTACTTGGGAAGCAGGAAGCCATCAGCATCCCCTGGTGTCAGGATCACCCCATTGGCAGAGCAGAAGAAGGGGATTCCATCTGCCGACAAAGGTATCGATGTGACTCATGCCCCCTCCCTAAAGGTCCAGCAGTCCCTTCTGTGACCACACACACCTGCCAGGGCCAGGGGTCCATTGATGAGCACGGCTACTTCACAATTCCGGCGCATGCCTATAGGGACAACCGGAGCTGGGGCCTAGGGCACGTGGGAGGCAATTAGCAAACCAGGACAGAGGTGGTCCTAAGGTGAAGAGTATGGAGGGGTATGATGCTGTGCAAGGCTGAGGGCAGCCTCAGACAAGGGAGGCTGTGACCCTTGGAGGAGTCCTGAGAGGACAGAGTGGGTGGGAATAGGTGGGGAGAGGGGGCACTGACCACTGATGATACCAGGGTCCCCAGGCAGTCCTGGGGCCAAGTGAATGTGTGTCCTTCCCTGGCAGGACAGGCCCTTGAGCAAGATGGATGGCCAATGCTTCCAGAATGTACCATGGACTAGCATCCGGGGCAGGGCCTGTGGCGTCTCAAGGGGCACCAGTTCCAAATCAGGCACCTGAAATGTGTGGTTGAATGGGTAGCAGTAAGACCTCCCCAGTGGACAGGGGTCCCATCTGGCTCTCCTACCTGTCTCTTTGGCACCCACCTGCAGGGAATGGCCTTGATTAGCCCGGATGAGGGGACCAGTGCTGGGATCTCCTGGCCGAAGGGTGAACCGCTGCTTCTCATTGGTATCCACCACATGCTGCACATCTTCAGCAGAGAAGCTGTGAAACTGGGGCAGCTGCAGGAGGCTGTGCAGGGGCACAAAGCCATCTGCAGGCAGACAAGTGCTTAGGTGCCAACCTTGCTATGGCCAGGTCATAGTTCATGGGGAGCCACAGCCAGAACAAAGCCTGGGCCTGGAGATCACACGGGCTTCACTGTGTGACCTCTAGGAACACTCCCCTTTCTGGGCCTCAGTTTCCTTAACTTACACAGGAAGAATAGCTCCCTCATGGAGGTTCACACAGATAAAGTGCTTAGTATTCGCCCAGAGGGGATACCCAGTAAACATCACTTGCTGCAAGACTCCCCAGTACCCATCCTTGGGGCATTTACTGGCCATGTGATTGGCAGGAAATCACCAGAAAGGCCACTTGGCTGGACATCAGGCCTGGCCCAGACAGGTTCCTCTCCCAGTAGACATGACATGGGGCTCTGGGCCCAGTCTTCACTGTGCATGGAGCGGATGTACCTGCTGTGCCTTCCTTATGGTGCAGTGGTGGGAGCCACAGTGTATGGGGCACAGATAGGTTCATACTGTTTCCTGGGTGCCAGCCACTCCTTCCCAGGCCTCCGAGATCCTCACTTACCAGCTCCCATGGGAAGCCCCAGCTTCAAGGCTCCGTGACGGAGGGTGTAGGACAGAGCCTTAGACAGCTGCACATCTCGGTCCTAAAAGAGCTCAATGGTGGCTTGGGTCTCCATAATTGACCCTCCCCTGCTGCCCACTCCGAAACTGGAGTGACCTGCTGGAGAGGGAGAGGAATCCCCTCTCCGGGACCAGAATAACCCATGAGTCCCCACTCTACCGGGAAGCCAGGGCTCGGAGTCCCCTCCCCTGTTCTCCCCCAGGCGGGTGAGGGTGAGGAAAGGCACACCTGTTGCCGGGGTCTGGAAGCCCTTCTACCTTTGGGTCCTGCTGCCTCCCGGCTCCTTCCTCCAGAGGAGCTCATACTCCAGACCTGTGAGGGGCAGCGACTTGTGGAGACTGATTTAAAGATCTTCTCCTGTCCCCGCCCTGCCCGGAAAGTCACAAAGGCTCAGGACCGGAGAGCTGGGTGGTGGAAGTACAGCTCATGACATTCGCCGCCCATCCTCCAAACGCGGGTGCAGACAGGGCAACTAAGACCCTCGCTGGCGAGACTTGCAAGGTCACAATGGCAGCCACAGGGATAGGGGAGCAGAAGCCTGCGCTTTAGGAGGGCCACAGCGCGCAGACTGATCCTGGGGAAAAGGCTGTGAATAAGGACCTAAAGCTAGCTCACCCGCAGCCGTCTGCTGCCCGCCAATGAGAAGACGCGGAAGAAGGGGCGGCACTACTTCCGTTTCAGGGGAGTAGTGGAACGTGAGGGCCGGAGCATGTGGCTCTGCCAATGAAAAGGCATTGAAGAAGGGGGTGGGCACTTCCGCTTGGGGGAAGGGGCGGAGCCTGTGGGCCCAGCTTGAGGGTGAGTTCTAGTTCCGGCTGAGACTGGAGCTTCTACATTGTGGGAAGCGGTTCTCTACGTTTCTTTGGCTGGAAGCAGAATCTCTGGGTTTGGAGGATTTAAGTATTTGGGGGGCCCAGGACTTCTGGGCGGTAGGGATGTCCAGAAGTCCCAAGAATTTCTGGCAGCAAGAGCCCCTCCCCACTCCCCAGCCGACACTTGAGGCTGTTGCTGGTATAATAGGATACTAACTGTCCAGGCGTGGTCAGGGAGGTTGGAAAGGCTGGGATACGTACCCTCAGGAAGTCTGTGGCAGAATCTGGCAGAACTGGGCCGAAGGGTGGCTGTGTGCCCTCCATGGTGACAGGCCCGGCCGTGTCCTTCTCTAGAGCTTCCTTGTCCAGATCATGGACCCCGAGGTGACCCTGCTGCTGCAGTGCCCTCCTGGGGGACTGACCCAGGAGCAGGTAGGAGTGGAGCTGAGCCCAGCCCATGATCGTCACCCACTACCAGGAGGAGATAAAACCATCATTGCCATCTGGGAGAGCCGGCTACGGACCCAGCCCTGGCTCTTTAATGCCCCTAAGTTCCGCCTGCATTCAGCCACACTGGCACCTACTGACTCTCCAGGACCACAGCTGCTCCTGCGTCTGGGCCTGACTTCCTACAGAGACTTCCTGGGCACCAACTGGGCTAGCTCAGCCTCCTGGCTTCGACAACAGGGAGCTACTGATTGGGATGACAAGCAAGCCTATCTAGCTGACCCACTGGGGGTGGGTGCTATACTAGTCACAGCTGACAACTTCCTTGTCTTCTTACGCCGCTCTTGGCAGGTGGCCGAGGCCCCTGGACTGGTGGATGTTCCTGGTGGGCACCCTGAGCCTCAGGTGAGATGCCAGTCTGGGTACAAAGGCACAAAACCCCAAACAGCTCAGGGGAGCTGGACCTCTATGCCCTCCCAGCTCAGGGAAAATCAGCCTGGTGTTTCTCTGGGTCCACTCAGAGCAGCTGTGCAGCCTTCCCTGCTACAGTGCCTCCTGGATGGCTGACCTGGGAACAAGCATAGGCCAGCCTACACAGTCATGCTAGAAGGGGACAATGCACTCACTGGCATCTGGAAGACTTTGCTACAGGCCTAACCTGCAATAGAACCGTGGGAAGCAAGTGGGAAGGGGAGTAGGCAGAGGAAGAAGATGCCTTACCTTCCTCGTTGTGGCCCCTTCTGAGCTGGACTGTTGGTTCTCCACCTGGACAAGGGGGGCCTGAGTTAGGGGATCATTAAGACTCTTACACTGTCTACCTCGGGCCACCAGGACCAGCAAGGGGGAAGACAGGGTGGGAAGGGGTAAAGAGCAGACCCTGAGCCTGACCTCTCATAGGCCCTGTGCCCTGGTGACAGCCCCCAACACAAGGACCTCCCGGGGAAGTTGGTGGTACAAGAGCTCTTCTCCAGTGTCCTGCAGGAGATCTGTGATGAGGTGAGAGGTGGTTCTGACAGCCTGGTGGGCATGAAGGGAAGAGGTAGAACTTGCTAGATTTCCACAGGTCTGGGCTGGTGGGAGGTCTGCATCGACCTGGATGGCACTGAGGAAAGAGCTTGGCTTTGCAGGTGGGTGTACTCAAGAGTGGAATTCTAAACTGGGTGGGGTGGTGCCCTCCTGTAACTTCAGCACTCAGGAGGCTGAGGATTGCCTCAATTTCAAGGCCAGCCTAGGCTACATAGTGAATTCAAGTCCAGTCTGAACTACAGAGTAAGACCCTGTCTCAAAAGCCAATTTTAGCCCTCAGGCTCTTCCTCTTTACAGTTTAAATAGTGGTAAATGTCTCCCAATGTCACACTCCCCATTTGCCCACTCTGCAAGTTTGTTGAAAGAGGAATAAATGGGAGTCTCAGTTACTAGATTGACTTCCCTGGGAAATTTGTTCAATCCCTGTACTTTTGGTTTTCCTGTCTGTAAAATGAACATGCCCAAGATCTGACATTTTGATACTAGGCGCTTGATCTACAAACCACAAAGTACTGACAGGAGTAATAGGCTGTTCTTTGTTGAGAGGGCAGGGATGTAGCAGTGGATACTGATAGGTGGGATCCTCTACCCCAGGTGAACCTGCCACTGCTTACCCTGAGCCCACCCTTGCTGTTGGGCATTGCCTGCAATGAGACCAGCGCTGGCCGAGCCAGTGCCGAGTTCTACATCCAGTGAGTGAACTCTGGGGCACAGTGGCCTGGGTCCTGGCAGGGATGGGTGTTGAGGGCTGGGGCTGAGGCAGCTGGGGTTTCACAGGAATCCTGCAGGGTGGACATTCCCAATCCACCACCCTCATGTCCTTGTCCAGGTGCAGCCTGACTTCCGAGGAGGTGAGGAACTACTACGTAGGTGGAGGACCTGAGGCCCACGAGTCTACAGGCATCATCTTTGTGGAGGCACAGGTGCAGGGCAGGAGATACATCTTCCTTGGCCTACAAGCAAGGAGTCTGCAGAGAGGCCTAGTCGGGAGAGGGTGGCTGGGTCAGACAAGGGATCCTAGGCCTCTTGGAATTTTCTCCAGAGTTACAGGCTTGCCTTCTAACCAAGGGAAAGGTTGGGGTCTGTGGAGCCCTGGTAACGTCTCCCTAGGCCCCATACAGTGTCGAGGGCTCTGAGGCTCAGGAGTTCTGGGCACAGCTCCAGCAGGAGGCAAGGGCTGGATGGATATCTGGGTCTCACTTTCTTCCTACAGAGGATGCTGGGATTGCAGGATACTGAGATGTGGGCGGAGCTCTGCCCCTCAGCCAAAGGTGCCATCTTCCTCTACAACCGGGTCCAGGGAAGTGCCATCTGAGTTGCCTGGGGGTCTCAGCCCAATCTACACCTCTGAGGAAAATAAAGGACTTTATTCTTGGATTCCATTGGCGTCTGCTGTTTCTTTCTTCTTTTGTTTTGGTACCGGGGATCAAACTCGGGTCCTTGCGCTTTCGAGGCAGGCGGCGGAACCACTAAGCTAAATCCCCGGCCCGGCATCTGCTGTTTCTATATGAGAGAGGGGTCGTTTGGAGAGGCCTGGTGGGTGAGAGAACACGTAGCGGGAAAGGGGAAAAAGCAAAAGCTAAAAGCGCAAGAGCCCAGCCTCAATTTCTCCCCCAGCGAGCTGGGAATGAGGGCCTGAGGGCCGTAACTCCCACGCCAGGCACTGATAAGGCTCCTGGGTATCTATGGAAGCAGCTCTGTGAAACATGTCGCGAACGGGGGGGG
>NW_004624767.1:22056285-22075790 GCF_000247695.1 Heterocephalus glaber | reverse complement strand
AAAAAAAAAAAAAAAAAGACTGGAGATGTAGCTTAGTGTGAATGCCGAGTTCAATTTCCAGCGTGGGGGGGGGGGGCAACGTCATACAGCAAGTTAAGTGGCACATCAAAAATTTGAGCCAGGCTGGGGATGTAGCTCAGTGGTGCCTCGCTTGAGTTCGATCTCCGGTATCAGAAAGAAAAAAAGAAAGAAAGAAAAAATTTGAGCAAAGGGCCAGGGATGTAGCTCAGCAGCACAGAAGCTGCTAGCAAGCATGAGGCCCTGAGTTCCATCCCCAGTACGGTACCCAAAACAACAACAAAAAAATAAGCCTAGGTTAGGGCCGGGGATTTAGCTCAGGGGTTCCGATGCCTGCCTCGAAAGCGCAAGGACCCTAGTTCAATCCCTGGTACCAAGAAAAACAACCAAACAAAAAAATGAGCCCAGGTTAAACTCAGTGCTTTCCGCAGCTCTTGTGGTTGTCAAGATCACTGTGTGTAACCCACTGAAAGGGAGGAGACTGAGTACAAAGATGCAGATTCCTGGGCCCTGGGAGTTGAACCCAGAGTCTTGTGCACAGTAGGTAATCTCTCTACCACTGAGTGGCATGTCTCCAGCCCTTTTTATTCTGTGGGACAGGATCTCACTAACTTCACCAGGGTGGCCTTAAATTTGTGATTCTCCCCTCTCAGCCTCCCAAGTAGCTGGGATTACAGGAATGTGACAATGAACCCAGCTGTTTGTTTTTGACATGGGATCTTGCTGTATTGCCCAGGCTAGTCGTGAACTTCTGGGTTTAAGGAATTCTCTTGCCCCAGCTTCTCAGGTAAGGCTTGGTAATCTCTTCTCTTTTATTTTGATACCGGGGATCAAACTCGGGACCTTGTGCTTGCAAGGTAGGTGGTGGCACCACTGAGCCAAATCCTGGCCCTGGTAATCTCTTTTAAACAAACTTTTCATCTGGGCATGGTGGCACACCTGTAATCCCAGCGCTCAGGAGATGGAGGCAAGAAGATTGTCATGAGTTTAAGGCCAGCCTGAAGTACATAGAGTTCAAGACCATCATGGACTATGTTATAAAGAATCCATTTGTCAAAAAAACAGCCTGTTTGTCGTGAGAAAAAGAAAAGTTTATTCCAGTGAACAGGGACTAAAATCAAAGAGATTCTAGCAGTTAGTGGGGAAAGATTTCATCTGTGAGTGGACGGGCTAACCTTGGAAGAGAGAGATAGCAGCCAGCAGGGAAGGAGGACTATACTTATATAAATTTGGGGGAAGGAACTATAATCATAAGGAATTTTTATTTTTTATTTTTTGGTACTGGGGATCGAACTCAGATCCTTGCACTTGCGAAGCAGGCAGTTAAACCACTGAGCAAAATCCCCCAGCCCCATCATAAGGAATTTTTATGACTTGGGATGCCCAAGGATGGTCTTCTCATGTGGGTATACAGTTACTGGACTTCTCAGTGCCAGGGCGGTTGTAAACCACATTTTGAGTCCATTTGCCCTATTTACTAGGAAGCTGCTGTTGTTTGCTGAAAGCACCCTGTTTGCTTTTTCCTGTTGGTTTAGGGCAGGCCTGACAGACTATGCAGCAAGACCCTGTCTCAAAAAACAAACAAACAAAAACAAAGGAGCTTTCAGTTGTCTGTGGTGCCAGGGTCTGAGGACTACATTTGAGAACTCCTGATCTGGACAATGCCCAAAACACCCCCAAAGGGAAGAGTAATCTGGGGATAGCTGTATTTTGGGATCTGCCTCAGCCAACACAACTCCTGAAGGCTGAATTGAAGGGTGTGGCCCAATCCAGTCCCAATGCATCCCCACCTGGGAGGGATCAGGGCAGGGTTACCCTCAACCCCTGCAAGTTTGGGTCTCCCTCCACAGGTCTGGCCCCAGTAATTATTATGAACTGTTGGGTGTGCATCCTAGTGCCAGCTTGGAAGAAGTTAAACGAGCTTTCTTCACCAAGTCCAAAGAGGTATGAGTCCTCGAGAGGTGGAGAGGGAGGAAGAGGACATCTGAGCCAGGCAGGGGTGCACTCCAAGTTCCCAGGAGTAGACCTGTGTTTCTGGTGGGAGCCACATTCCCCCATGGGGATGGAAGGTGCTCAAAGCTCTGCCTAAGCAGGAGGAATGGCTGGGTGCAGGAACCAGGGACCCTGCCTCATGGCTGGGCTTGCTTTTCTGGACTTCTGCTCTTGAGAAACCTCTACTAAGACATATGGAGACAGCAGGGGGCTGGCAGTGGGGAGAGAGCTTAAATGAGGGGAGAGGGCAGGTGTCTGTGCTTCTTGATGTTCTGGCTGTCTTGAGGGGTCAACTAGTCTTAAGGGTGAGGGATCATTGCCCAGACAAGGCCTTTGAGAGTGATAGAGCCCTTTTGGGTAGATCTCATCAGGATGGGTCCTGGGAAGGGACACGGAAAGAGAGATAAGGGAAGTCCTGCCCCATCCCAGCTGCACCCTGACAGAGACCCTGGGAACCCAGCCCTGCACAGCCGCTTTGTAGAGTTGAATGAGGCTTACCACGTGCTCAGCCATGAACAGAGCCGCCGAAGCTACGACAACCAGCTCTGTTCAGCCAGCCCCTCAAAATCACCAGGGACCACAGCCTACCCCAGGTCTGCCAGACAAACACACAGGTACAGCAGTCCTGCCCCCACTTGCTGCTACCCCCAAGTCTCCTGGAGAGCCTCATCTCCACATGGTCCCCCCTCTGCTTCCCAGCAGCTCCTGGGCACCCCCCAATGAACAATACTGGGCCCAGTTTCATGGTGTGAGGCCACAGGGGCCTGAGTCATGGCGATGGCAGCAGAAACACAACCAGCAGGTGCTGGGGTACTGCCTCTTGCTCATGCTCGCAGGCATGGGGCTGCACTACGTTGCCTTCAGGTGAATCCCTGTCCTCCCCAGGGTGGTGGCAGAAGCTGGAAGGTGGGGGAAGCCTAGTGTGGTCAGCCAGCCAGCCACAGCATGCTTCGACCTGCATGCTGTCTCTCAAGCTAGGATTGCATGACCTTGCTATTTGGAGCCTCTCTTTACTTAGTAAAGGCAGTACTGCAAGGAGGGCTAATGTCATTTTCAGTTTTTCATAATTTGAATGTAAATCTTTGGTGCTAGCTGCCAGGAGGGCTGGAGTCAAGTATTATGCAAAGAAGCAAATGCATTGTGACTGAGCTTCCCCAGCGGCAGTCCTCATGTTTGTTGGTGTCCCCTGCCACTCTCTCATGTACACCATGATATAGATTAGTAAATCCAGCAAAGATAATCAGAAGCCAGCACCCATTGCCAGTAGCCTGACCAGTTCAGTGATAGAGACAGAGGCAGGACTCTTTTCTGGCCTCGAGGGGAGACCACCCCCACGACCAGAGCTGCTTCAGTGCCTTCAGCAGGACAGCCAGGGACGTAGGGCGCAATGAGACCCTGGAAGGCCCCGGCTATTCGGTGCTCCTCTCCTCCCCACAGACACACACCGGGGTCCCTACAGATGGAAAGCTGTGAGAGACCCTGGAGAGGGCAGCACTTGAGGGATAGCAGGGACCACAGAAATTGAAGTCCTTGGTTAACGGCAACCCCCTTGCAGGAAGTTGGAGCAGATGCACCGCAGCTTCATGGATGAAAAGGACCGGATCATCACTGCCATCTACAATGACACACGGGCCCGGGCCAGGTCTGTCCCCACTGTCCTGTCCCTGCCAGTCCTGGCACCACCCTCCTAGCTCCCCGTCCCGACCGCTCTGGTGCTTTCTCCTGCAGGGCCAACCGAGCGATGCTCCAGCAGGAGCGGAATCCGAGGCTGCACTCGCCGCCCTCTGGGGCTTCCCCAGGCGCCGGGTTCGTGCCCCCTGGCGCTGGCCCCTGAGGGGCTCTCTAGGCCCGCAGACGTTCGCTCCTCGCTGAAGCCCAGGCTTGGCCTATTCCCACGGCGCGTGCAATAAAGCAGTTCTCAGAGCTGTGGTCTGGTCCGCTTTTTCAGACCCCTTGCCCGCGCCCCCCGCCCTCCAGGGCGGCTACCCCGGAGTCCGGCCTCCTGGGCGGTACGTCCCCTCTCTGCTCCGCCCCTCCCCGCTCCTGGTGGGTAGCGCGTGTCTGGGTCACATGAGCCACCCGCCCTTCAGCCCGGGCCGATTCCCCGCATCCCCGCCGCCTCCGTTGCCCGCCACCGTCCGCTGCCCGCCCGGCTCCTCTGGACGCCGCCGCCGCGCGGGCCGCGCTGCGCTGCCTGCGCTCAGGGATTGGGAGGGGGCTGCGGAGGAGCCGCCCCCTGCGCCTGGCCCCCGCCCTCCGTGCCCTGGCCGGCGTGATGGGGCTCGGGCCGCCGCCCCCCGCACTGCCGGGCTAGGGCAATGCGGGTGCCCCCGGCGCGCGGCCCCCGTGGGCGCCATGCGCCCCCTGCTCCGCCACCTGCTCCTTGCCGCGATCCTGCAACTGGCCCCTGCCCAGGTACGCGGGGCCCCGACGGCCCGCCCACCCCACCGTGCCCTCTCAAGGTTGGCGGAAGTGGGGAGGCGCCCAGAGGCCTTGTCCTCCAGCTGGGACACTCGGGGGGCCCTGGGCATCCCCTGGGAGGTGCCCCTCCAAGCCGGCTGGCTCGCCCGCCCAGCCCTGGGCCACTCCTCCGCCCCACCCCTTCCCTTGGGCACCGCCACGGGGCGGAGCTGCCTTGTTGCCTACAGGACCTGGTTCGTGCCCACTGGGCCCTCTCTTGACCAGACCCGCAGGCCCCCAGCAGGTCCCAAGTGGCCAGGAGAGGACAGGTAAAGCTAGTAGTGAGGCCTTTGGGACAGAGCAATCTGGAAAGATGTCAGAGAGGAGGTGAAGCCTCCAAATTCCAGGGCAGAGCCCCAGGGTAGGCATGGGGCTAGCCCCTCCTAGAGTGCACCTGGGGTCCAGGTCTCTTCTCTCCACAGGCCCCGGTCTCTCAGCCTGATGGCCCTGGCCACCAGAAGAAAGGTAATAGTTACAGTAACTTGGCATCAGCCAGTACTAAGTGGTTTTGCCCCATGCCCTGATTCCAGGCTCTGAATGCCTGTCATCTTGCATAATCACAATTCTCCTGTAAGATGCAGACTATTATTCTTTCTGCCCATTTCACAGAGGAAGAAGTTGAGGCAGAGGGGTTGCTGGGTTCTCAACAAACAGGGCTGGGAAAGACAGGTGAAGAGGGCAGAAGAGGGGGTAGTTGAGGGTGACCCGGGGACTGGGGAAGACAGGTTCTGGGAGCAGCTGCAGGAAATCCAGTGGGGATTTAACCCTTATGGGTCTGCCCACAGTGGTGTCATGGATAGATGTGTATGCGCGTGCCACCTGCCAGCCTCGGGAGGTGGTGGTGCCCTTGACTATGGAGCTCATGGGTACTGTGGCCAAACAACTGGTGCCCAGCTGCATGACTGTGCAGCGCTGTGGTGGCTGCTGCCCTGACGACGGCCTGGAGTGCGTGCCCACTGGGCAGCACCAAGTCCGAATGCAGGTACCAGGGCAGGTGGGGCAAGCAGGCTGGAGGGACAGTGGTGCTCTGGGGGCTGGGCCAGCTCAAAGAGCAGCACACAGGAGGCTGGAGGTTGGCCACCAGGGTCCTGGCTATTGGAGGAGCCATTCTCTCCAGCCCACAGCCTATCACTGTCTGTCCATGTTCTTCTCCCGAGCACAGGTCCTCATGATCCGGTACCCAAGCAGTCAGCTGGGGGAGATGTCCCTGGAAGAACACAGCCAATGTGAATGCAGGTGCCAGCCAGGCCCAGCCTCTGAGCTTGCAGAGTACAGGCATGGGGGGTGTCGGGCGTGGCAGTGCCCCAGTGGGGACCAGGTGTCTAAGTGGAGCCAGAGGTAGGTCTGGGATCTGGGGCCAAAGAGCAGGATGCTTGGATTTTCTGATCTTTCTCCTCTCTTTGTCTTTGTCTGTCTTTCTTACTTTTCAGACCAAAAAAAAGAGAGAGTGCTATGAAGTCAGACAGGTGAGTCTCTCAGGCTCCTGTAGAAGTGGAGTTGGAGCCCAGGCCTAGCACCCAGGATATGATGTGTGGGTGGGCCAGGGGGTACACAAGTGAGTCACGAACCTGTGGTCCCCTCCCCTGTGTTACCCCCAACCTGTCCTCCCCATCTCTTCCTCTACTCTCCAAATCTGTGCACCCTGCCCAGCCCTAAGCTCCTGGGAAGATTCTTCCTTCTCTCCCCATACGTGTTGCTTCTCCTCCTAGGGCTGCCACTCCCCATCACCGTCCCCAGCCCCGCTCTGTTCCGGGCTGGGACCCTGTCCCTGGAGCACCCTCCCCAGCTGACATCACCCATCCCACTTCAGCCCCAGGCCCCTCTGCCCACGCTGCAGCCAGCGCCGCCAGCACCCTGATCCCTGGACCTGCCACTGCCGATGCCGACGCCATAGCTTCCTCCGTTGCCAAGGGTGGGGCTTAGAGCTCAACCCAGACACCTGCAGGTGAGCAGACTGGGTGGGGGTCGGGGGGGGGCACCTTTCTAGGAAGGCATTGAAGCCGTGTCCTAGGGTAAGTCCAGGGTGAGCCTGCCAGTGGGAGGAGGGCCAGGAAGGAGAAGCTGCTGAATGTGTTTAACAAATATTTACCAACTGTCTGCTGGCACTGGGGTCAGTGTAACACCAAGGACTATAACCTCTGCCTACATCTGAATTGGCAAATCAGACACAAAAGAGGTGATGCTGGTGCAGGATGCTGGGGCCTGTGTCGGGACCACTTGACATCATCTCTGAATGGCCAGACATCTCCTGGAGGTGGGGACATCTGCCTAGAATAGAAATTTGCAGAGCACTGGACCTTCTCAGGAGCCCCTGTGACAGACATTGCTCCACTGGGCTCTGAGAAACCAGGGGATGTGTTGGAACCTTTGGGCACCTTTGTCAGCAGTGTTTCTCAACACCCTTGTGTTCTTCAGTGAGGCCATGAGGTGGCCTCAGGCCAGCGGGCTTCCCAGGAGCATCAGGAGAGAATGGGGTTGGCAGAAGTTTATAGGAGTCCGTCAACAGGTGGTGGGGCTGAGCTCAGCCAGTATGAACAGATCTCTTCCTCCCCTCCGCAGGTGCCGGAAGCTTCGAAGATGACACATTGCTTTTCAGACTGTGAGGCCTCTTGCCTCATATGTTACATCCATGAGAGAAGAAAGGGGAACCTGAGACTAGCCCAACCCAAGACCTGATCCTGTTGGAAGCTAGGCCTGGGCCTCTCAGAGGACTCTCCTGCTGTCCTTTATCTCCCAAGGCTGCCTTCTGACAAAGTTGATGAGATGTGGTCCCAGTTTGGGGAGAGGGTGGTGTGCCGTTTCCATTTTCAACCACCCTGTGCATGTGACCATCTTACACCTGGCTCCTGCTTCCCTCCCTAAGAAGACCCCACACCTCTGCAAATCACAGGATTTGGGCTTTGGTATGAAAACTGTGATTTCCCCCAACCCTGATAAAAGAGGTGGAAGGAGCTATCCCTGTGTCACTGTTTGTCACTATCCAGGCTGGCTGGTTTGCATCACTGCCTCCTAGACCTGGTTTTACCCACTAACTGTGCTGATGGAGGAAGTGAGGCCAAAGGTCCCCCAGCAGATTCCAGTAGAGCCTGGGTCATGGATTCATCACTTCCCTGGTAGCATCAATGGGCATGGGAATCCTTACACCCTGCTTATCACAAGGGTTCTGCCCATTGTGGCCAATAAACTTGGGGTAGGACCCCAATATGCTGAGTGACCTTGGTTCTTACTGCCTTTTGCTTGTTTGTTTTGAGACAGGGACTCACTATGTAGACAGGGGCTAGTAGCCCAGGCTGGCCTTGAACTCAAGGTGATCCTCCTGCCTCAGCCTTGTGAGTGCTGGGATTACAGGTGTACACTACCACACCCAGCTCTTTTTTTAAATGTATTTTTTTGTGATATGGGAGATTGTATCCAGGGGTGCTCTACCATTGAGCTATATCATTAGCCTTCTAAATTTTTATTTACTCATTTTTCAGTGCTGGCATCGAACCCAAGGCCCTGTGTATACTAGGCAAGGACTCTACCTTTTTATTTGAGACAGTCATGCTAAATTGCCCAGGCTGGCCTTAAATGTGTGGTCTTCTTGCCTCAGCCTCCTAAGCAGCTAGCATTACATGAGTGGGTCACCATTCCTGGGTGCCCCTTTCTGAACCTCAGTTTCCACATAGGCAGATGGAGAGAAGAAGTGATTGCTGTGGTCAGGGTTGTTGGGCTCCAGACAAGTTCAAGTCTGTCTTTACATAGTAGAAAAAGACCATCTGTTTTCCCTGCTGGGTAGCACTTTTAAGTGTCTCTTGCTTTAGCTCCCTGCAGTGGGGCTCTAAAGCACACACCTTCCTCGCCCAGCCTCACTCCGTTCTACTTTAAAGGGAAGTACCAAAGGTCTTTCTGTGGCTAGTGGGTTTGGTTTAGGAGACAGTCTCCTCCCACCTCAACCCACAGTCTTCACCTTCCCCTCTCTGCCACCTCCAGGCTCCTTCACCTGATGCTGCTTGACTCCTGAATTGTTTGACCAAAGCTTACCCTCCAACTTCTCCCTGTGGCCTCCAGTGCTGGGGGCCAGCCACCAGGACTAGTGCTTGGCCCTGCTAAGGCACAACCTGGAATAGTTAGCCCAAAAGGGCTGGGGATTTAGCTCAGTGGTTTCGATCCCAGGTACCAAAAAAAAAAAAAAAAAAGCCCAAAATAGCCACCCTAATGGAGGCTTTCCCCGAAGTGTTGGGTTTGGGGATGTGCTTGTGATCTTGGTGGGCCCAAGGGAGGGATTTGGGTTAAGCTTTGAGAGACAATGATTGATAGTGATCACTTTTAAATCATTTTTGGTTTGGTTTCTTTTTTTTTTTGGTACCAGGAATTAAACTCAGGGCCTCGAGCTTGCCTGGTAGGCACTGGGCCGCTGAGCTACATCCCAGCCCACTACTTTCAAATCATTTTCTCAACTTTAATGGTCATATGGACCTACAGCTAACACCTGTGCACCCACTTAACCCCTAGACAAACTTGCACAAAGGTTCTCATGTATCTCCTGGCTTTATCCTCAGTTCTGATGTCCAAGGTCCAAGTTGTGATTATCCTCCATTTATAACTAAGCAAATAGGCTCAGAAAGGCAAAATGGTCTGGGGCCTTGCCTCAAGTTGCCTCCCTAGGAGTCAGCACGGGATTAGCTGCCTCTCAAGTTTGTTACATCAGTTAATGGATGTCTACAGTAATGGGCACTGGTGCACGCTGAGGTGCCTGAAAATAACTGGTGTAGGAAGTGGCCCGTCTGACCATTACAGTCCTGACCATGCCTGCACCAGGCCTGCGTGCTCAGAAGGGAAGGGCCCCCCACTCCAAGGCAAGGCCTGGAACTACACTTTGGCTCAGCCTTACAGGGGACCTGTCGGGTGGGTGCCTTCAAGCACATTTACCAGAGGCAAAGGAACATGGTCAAGGTCGCACAGCCAAGCAGTGACAGACCTATTATTAAAACCCGGCTCTTTCCCCAGCAGCCAACGGACCCTGAGGTAGGCAAGGTAGCAGTGGGAGATACTGGGGGCGAAATAAGATGGCGTCTCAAGACCCCCTCGGGGAACCCACGCCTGCTTGAATGTCCTCTCCGTCCGCCCGAGGTGTCTTTGGCCCTCTTCAAAATCACATTCTTCGAACCACGCAGAGTGCAGTTCCAGCGGAAGTGTCGCAAGATCACGGGGCGATACGAAGGCGGAGCCAAGGACTAAACCGCGCAGTAGCGGGTTTCCCAAGATCCAATGAGGGAGGGCGGCGTAGCTCGGCCGGTGGCCTCGAGGACGCGCCTGCGCAGAGGCGGCAGCACGAGCAGGGTTGACTCCGGGGGCGCGGCGAGGAGGTGAGAGGGGGCCACAGCCCGGGCTGGGGGGAGCCGGGGTGCAGGAGGGCAGGCTGGATCAGGCCGGGCAGAAGCGGGCCGGTGCTCTGCATGCCGACGGGGGATAGGTGGTGAGGAGACGGGAACTGGGTTCGGAGCTGTCCGGAGATGTCGCAGAGGGAGGGTTCTCACGCTTCACGGGGCGGAGCCCTGGCACTGGGGGCGGGACGTGGGACTGAGCCTGTTGGGACATCTGAGCGGGTGAAGGTGGGAGGAGCTCGGCAGCTGGGGGGCGCTGCCTGGCCCTTGGAGGAGCGGGAACTGGTGGAGGGCGGAGCCTCGGGTTTGGAGACGGAGGGGGGCGGGACTCAGGCACTAGGGGCGGGGCTTCATCTGGTGAGTGGCGCGGCTCCGGTTCAGGAAAAGAGGTCTAGTTCAGCTGAGGGCGGACCTGCGGGTCAGGGGGCGGGACTTCGCTCTGTAGGGGGCGGAGCCAAGGAACCTAGCGAAGGGTTACGTCCGAGTAATGCCCCTGGACGTCCGCGCGGGGGCGGTCTCCGTGGTGGCCGTGCCTGGGGACGCGGTAGGCCGAGGACTCCTCCGGGAGAGGTGGTGTGGGTGGAGCGGGCTCGGCGGCCAGCGGACACGGGCCCAGTTTGGGTGCCCCGACGGCCCCCGAGGGCCCAGAGCTGGGGAGGCGCCCCAGGCGGAGACAGTGGTGCGGGCTGGGGGATACCTCCGGAGGAACGAGGTTCCCCGGAACCGCCCAGCGGGGATGTATGGGTGCCTCGGGGTCGACCCCCCGCGGCAGCTGCAGAAGTGTGGGTATGCTGGGCAGGGGGCAGCTGGGTGTGGCGTGAGTGGGGCCGCCCAGTTAGGGCAACTGCTGTGCAGCCAGATAGGGTTTGGACTTTGCGTAAGGGGACAGGTGGGAACTGAAGAGCAGAGGTGGAGACCAAGAGGGAGGGAAGGTCTGGGGGTGAGCAGAGGGGCAGGGCCTTGGCTGCTGTGGCCTCCCCTGACCCCCTCCCTTCGCTGCTGCTGGGGTCTTCGGCCAAGCCCCCTTCTCACTGCACTGGTAAGTGTGGCCATGGAGTCCGGGGGAGAGGGTGGTAATCTGGGACGAGGGGATCCCTTGGGCAGGCAAGGTATGGTGGGGTTCAGTCTTCCAGGATCCTGCTTGTGTTCCATACCCTCCTCCCGGTCGGTCGGGGTCTATGCCCACAGAAACATGAGGCTGAGCTGGGTCCTGACAGTACTGTCCATCTGCCTGAGTGCCACGGCCACGGGGTCCGAGGGCAAACGGAAGCTGCAGATCGGGGTCAAGAAGCGAGTGGACCACTGTCCTATCAAATCGCGCAAGGGAGACGTCTTGCACATGCACTACACGGTGAGGGGGTGGAGCTTCTTTGGTGGGTGGGGCTTATGGGGACCAGAAAGGACTTGGGAGCCTGGTTTGTCACCCAACCAAGTGGGTGATGGTGGGCAAATCCTCCATTGCTTCTAAGCCTATTCCCAGTGTTCACCACTGTCTACTTCCCAGGGTGGGTACCAGTAGGCATGACGGTACTGTGAGCTGTCCAAGGCTCTGTCTCCTACAGGATTATAGCCACCAGTGCTATGGGGGCCTGCTTGGTGGGGAGAGCATATGAATGAGGGGTGTCAAGAGTAATTCCTCATCATTAGTCTCTCCATCATCCCACAGGGAAAGCTGGAAGATGGGACAGAGTTTGATAGCAGCCTGCCCCAGAACCAGCCCTTTGTCTTCTCTCTTGGCACAGGCCAGGTCATCAAGGGCTGGGACCAGGGGCTGCTGGGGTGAGTCTGGGAGTGGGCCAGGGTGTGCATGGTCCTGGTTGAGGAGGTGAGCTGGGAGGCAAGCCTGGGGCTGGGGCAGGGGGTCTGGGAGCCTGGGTTTTGCCATATGCTAAGGATGTGTTGCTCTGCAGGATGTGTGAAGGGGAAAAGCGGAAGCTGGTGATCCCATCTGAGCTGGGTGAGAGGCTCTTCCTGGGGGATGGGGGTTAAGGGTGTGTTGAGGGAAGGGTGAAGGTGGCTTCAGCCTCACTGGTTTCCACTCTATCCATTCACTATAGTACATGCCTCTTCCAAGGCTAGCTTTGTCTAGCAGCAGGAACAGGGCAAGATGGGGCACTCAGGTGTAGTGCCTGTGCTATAGCTGGCCCATCAGACTCTTGACATCCCCTCCCATTTCTGCCCTACCCTCCACTCTGGCCCTCTCAAGGGTGCAAGATCACCCCTCCCTGCTGAGCTATAAAAGGGGGCCTGGCCCCACCTTACTTTGTTTCTTTCTCTTTTTTTGACACAAGTTCTCACTGTGTAGTTCAGGGTGGCCTTGAACTCACTATGTAAACCAGGCTGACCTCAAACTTGAGTCAGTCCTCCTGAATGCTGAATGCATGCACCACCATACCTGGGTTCACTTTGTTTCTTGTGCATCTCTCACAGGATATGGAGAGCGGGGAGCTCCCCCAAAGATCCCAGGTAATACCCCTTCTTATACCCCCATACCTCTCACTGGAGCCCAGGTTCCAGACTGACCCCACCTCTCCCTCCAGGTGGTGCGACCCTAGTGTTCGAAGTGGAGCTGCTCAAGATTGAGCGCCGGTCAGAACTGTAGCCAGCTTCAGAGGGGCGGGGGTGGGGGGGCATGAGGGACCAGACTGTTTAAAAAACAAAACAAAACAAAGCCCTTAAAAGCCCAAAAAGTGACCATGTGTTTCTTTGTGGGCCCTGAGAGACTTAGGTTAAAACCACAGCTTCAGGGGTAGGGTATAACTCAACTCAGTGGCTAAAGTACTTGCTTAGCATGTACAAGACCTTGGATCTCCCCCCCCCCCCCAAAAGCCTCAGCCTCCCCTCTGACTGCAGAGCCTCAGGGTCTGGGCCTACTGGCATAGCGACCCTTGTCCAGAGAGAATAAAAGTACTGAGGCCTGCCTGCGACACTGCTCCCCAGCCGCTTCCAGTGCCTGTCTGGTAGCCAGCTCTGGGCTATCGCCATGGCTACATGGCCCTTGAAGGCCTGCAGGCACCTGGGGAGAAGCTGAGCTGACAGCAGTTGTAGAGCAGCCTAAAAGACCAGCCAAAGGGCCAGGGATTTAGCTCAGTGGTTTCCTCGCCTGCTGCACAAGTGCAAGGACCCAAGTTCAATCCCCGGTACCCAAAAAAAAAAGAAAAGAAAAAAAAGAAATTCGTTCTGGGCCGGGGATTTAGCTCAGTGGTTTCACCACCTGCAGTGCAAGCACAAGGACCCGAGTTCGATCCCTGGTACAAAAACAAAAACAAAAAAAGACTAGCTGAGCCTGTAATTAGCTGCTCCAAAGGCATATCCTAGCTTTATTAAAGGGTCCACGCCGCAGAATCAATATAAAAACACAAAAAGTCCCATCAGTTTAATAACAATAAAAAACCCCAAAAATGGAAAACTGAGGGGCAAGGGAAAAGACCCCTAGGCCAGGGGCACGGAGAGCCCTGCTCATGGCACCAGGCCTGGCTGCAGGGTCCCCCGTTATTGCTGTTGCTACGAGGTCAAGGGGCAGCGATTGTCCTGTGGGAGCCACTGTTCATCTGGGCCAGGGACCCTCACTTCTTCTGGGGTGTGCTCAGCTTCTGCATGCCCCGGATCTTGTCTAGCAGGCCAGAGATGAAGGCCTAGATAGGAAGGGGGCATTAGGGAAGACTGGCCCCCAAGCTCCCCTCACCCCACCATCTGGAGAAACCACTTACCTCAGTGGGTTTGTAACAGTCAACCAGCAGCTCCTGGGAGTGAGGGGATAAGTATATAGTGAGCTCTCAGGGATGTAGGCCTAGAGCTCACACCACTTCCAAGGAGCTGGGGTCACCTGCAGCACAGGGGGGTCCTTGCTAGGCAAGGACCATCAGCCCTAGTTTTCAGAGGCAGAAGTTGAGGCCCTAGGTCCCAGAGCAGGCAGATCCAGACCAAAGGCAGCCTGGTTTGGGGCCTTGCTTCATCAAGGTACAGTGCCTCCTGGCAGCACCCCACCCACTGTCCCTACCCCCTAGCCCTTCTCTTACTTTGACCCTGGCAGCCCGGGTATCGTCACTTTCCATGTCCAGGAGCTCGTCCACATCAATCTCCAGCTCTGGGATCTCCTCTTCCTGGGGTGGGGGTGGGGGAGGAGGGAGACAAGGGCTTGAGTTGGGAGAGAAGGTGTGAGGGGCTGGCAGGTTTCAGTCCCTGCCTGTTTCAGGAGCAGACCAGCCCTTTGCCAAGCAGATGATGGCAGCTGCTCTGAAAAGGAAAACAGATCAGGCCTGTGCCAAGGCAAACTGCCTGATGTGGGGGGGGACTTCCTGTCCCTGCCATTGGGCACCCAGGGTGCCAGACAGCCAGAGCTGGGGACCTTGGACTGGGAACCCAGCAGATGTGTCTCCCCAGCATCCGGGCCCCCATCTCACTAAGAGCACTGGTAGTGCCAGCTGTCCCAGTTCATCACAGCCCCCCTCCCCTCCCCCAAACACCTGTCACAGCTTCCTGGGAGTGAGGAGGAAGTGAAGGGTGAGGGGTCAGGGGAAGGACCCATGTCTGGTAAAGGGGAAACAAAGAGCATAAGCTTTGGGGGAGGGAGGGGATGCCCACCACCCCTCCTCCCCAGGAAGCTGCTACCCTGGAGCCAGCTGCGTTCCACCTCCAGGCTAGAGCAGGGTAGGCAGCACCGGGCAAGCCCACTCCCCCACCCTGCCCCCTGGGGCCTGAGTCACCCTCTGAGCAAATAGGGAGTCATGGGGTGGAGAACCAGAGCCCAGAGCTGGCTGACCTGCCCCCACAAGATGGAGTTCCAGGCTAGCCCATTTAAACAATCGAGACCCTCCACAGTACCCCCACCAGCGCCTTTTAACTGGGGTCCAAAGCTGACTCCAGGCAGGTTACACCTCCTTCCACCGCCACCCAGGCTGGCCCTGCCCCCTGTCCAAGGCCAGGCAATCCGTCAGAGCTTCTTTGAGGACAGCTCGCTTGACTTGGGGAGTGGCACGAGGGAGGCTGGGTCTGAGAGACTTAAGTCAGATAAGAAAGAGCACACGCGGGGCGGGGGTTGGTGCGGAGAGCGGTTCCTGCCGAAGCGGGACACCCCGACTCGAATGACAGGCGGGCGGAAAGCAGGGCTAGGAGCAGGCCGGCTCAGGACCGACTTTAGGGTGTCGCGCGGGGTGGGGAACATACCTGGCAGTCGTAGAGGCGCGTGAGCTGTTCCAGGATCCACTCCTCCAGGTTGAGACGCTTCCGCAGCTCCTTGCGGTCATACTTGACTGTGACCTTCCCTTGGCGTCTCACTGGGCCCTCGTCGTCCGCGTCGCCCGAGCCCTCGCCCGCGGCCCCCGGGGGGCTCTGAAAGTACACGCGGGGGCCGGGGCCGCCACCGCCCGGCCCGGGGGCCGGGGCTGCCAACGCCGCGCCCCCTGCGGGGCCGCTGTCCGCCATGGCGGCCGCCGGGGCCACGTGCGCGCGTACGGCCCCTCCCTGCGCCACCGCCTCCCGGACGCCCGCCGGCCGGCTCCGGACCCTTGGCTCCTGCTAGGTTGCGGGCTCGGGTCCGCGCGGCTCCGCGGCTAGGGCGGCGGCGGGGGCGCCCGGGGGCAGCTGCAGCATGCGGAGCCCCCGGGCCTGGCCGCGCCCCGCCCCTCCCCGCCGATCCGCCCGCCCTTTGTCCCCCACGGCCGCCGCCCCGCCGCCGCCGAAGCTGCTTTCCCGTCTCGCTCCTTCCTCCGCCCCCGACCACACCCCCTTAAAGGGCCAGCCCTGTCGGGGCCCCCTCATTCTCACCCCGCCTCTGGAGAGGGACCCGGGCGGGCCTAGTGGGAAGGGGTCTCCGCCTGGCTCGCCTGGCTCTCTGCACCCCTAATTTAATCTTCTAGCCACAAACTAGGTATCCTGTGCGCCTGGGGGTTCGCGCTTCCGCCAGGACCCTAGTCCTTGAACCTTGTCTCTGTCCTCCGTGCAGCAGGAACTGGGGCCACCTAGGTATGGAGGGACGTGGGCACTGTGTGTAGGGCAGGGTCTGGGGAGCAATCTGGGAGACTCCGACATCTGGGACCCCCGACCCCTGGCCAGCAAGGGGCGAGTGCTCTTCTCTGCGCGGGCAGACACGTGTACGCAGCTCCACAGAGGGGCAATGGGAAGGCGGGCAGGACCTGCCCTGGTGCCCGACGACCTACTTGGCGGGGTCCCATGCCCTCCCTGAAGAAGTCCCGCGTGGAGGTGCCCCCCCCCTCATTTGAAGGGCCAGCTCCGGGCAGCCACCGCCCACCGGCCGAGATGGCGGCGGGGGCGGCATTGTGGGAAATGTAGTTCGCGGCCGGGCCCCGCGTGGCCGCCCTGCACCCGGTGGAGCCGCCCGGGGAGCACACTTGTGTGTGGGCCCCCTCCCCTCCCCGGCTTGGCATACCGAAGCGCGTACAGGGAAGGAAACTCCGGCGCAAAGAGGTGGTGAGCCGGGGAGCCAGGACTCAGGATAATGAAGGTAATACTCTGGCCCAGAATTCACGTTTATTCGGACCCCCACACAGTCCGCAGCTGGAGCTCCCGAAGCCCCTCTGTCTCGCACACCACCCTTAAGCAGGCTGTGCACCCTATTCCCTACCCCTTTGACTGTCTGCATCTTTAAAATGTCTCATTCATTTCTTCATCGTGTCTCCCACTTCTAGGTGGTGAGCTGCAGGAGAGAAGAGAGCTAGCTATGTGGACTTTGCTGACGCCCAGGCTTTGGTCTGCCGGCTCCCCTTCAAACCCACGTGTGTTAGGAAATTACCTGGGGCCTGCAGAAACCGGGCACCTAGAACTGTCAGTCTTAGAAGATGCTCCACACTGTTGAAACAAATAACTGAGTGAAAGAATGAGTAGGCAGGTGTGGTGAGTTGCGGCTAGATTGCAAATTCATGCTAGCCAGTGGGAGCAACTTAGCAAGACCCCATCTCAAAATAAATAAATAAATAAATAAATAAATAAATAAATAAATAAATAAAAGCAAGCCAAAATGACTGACTTCCTCAGAAGTGGCAAGGATTAAATAGGAAAATTTGGGGGAAATCGGATTGCTATACAACAGAGATTAATTGAGTCACAGGGTTAGATAAATGGGGAGCTGAAATTTTGAGCTCTATGAATCAACCCCCATCATCCCACTCAATTTAAAGTCTCTACTCGCTCCCTCTCCATCTTCCCTTGGACTCAACTGGCTTGTGCAGCCCAGCCCAGGCTGTCTCCATAACAGCAGGATCACCCTCTGGAGTTCCAAACAAGGTCTCAGGATCCAAGAGGCAGAAAGTCCCAGCCCCTCACAGATACCCTTTCTCTGGATGCTGGAGGAAGAAGTCCTCATTCAAGCAGAGTTCAGAGAGGGTTATAGATCAGCCCAGGGTCACACAGCTGGTCCTGCATCCAAACAAGAACCCAAGACTTTAGGCTCCTCCTTTACCCTATAGTGGATGAAGAGAAAATAGACTGTGAACAGTATATGTCAGGGTGAGGTGAGCTTCTTAGGCTTTAGCCAGAGAAGGGCTGACCCTTGCTCTTGCTAGTTAGGCAGGGCCACCCAATCAGAGCCTGACCTCCTGCTCCAATCCCTGCCTAATAGCATCTCTTTACCCAAGTCCAAATTTCCCACCATGCCTCACCTCACCCTGCCAGGGCAGGGCAGCTCTTTCTGAATCCCAGTATTGACTTGGGCCTGCAGGTGCTCATGGACTAGAGGAGGGACACACATGAATTGTCCCTTATGCCCAGCAGCTACTGTGGGAGTGGGTGACCCTGAGAACTGAGCTTCCTGTCCCCTGGGGGTGGTGTGAAGGTCTCCAGTTGAGTCCAACATGAGGTGCTCCTCTGAGGGCTCTCTGGAGCATGTCCTTTCTGCCTTTCCCTCTAGCATTTCCATGCCACCCCCAAGGCACACCCAAATTCCTGGGGCCAACTCCCCTGACCATCCAGTGCCTTCCCATGGCACTCACCCCAAGAACAGGGTACAGATGGCATGCTGGCTCGAAGCCTTGGAGGTGGGGCTGCTCCCTCCAAGAGCCTTAGTCTTGGAGTGGAAGGCCTGGGTTCAGATCCTGCCTCTGCCCAGTAGCTGGGCCCAGAGCTCACTGCATAGCAGCGCCTACCTCCCAGGCTTTGTTCTTCCTCCTGGACCCTCCTGGGACTGAAGTGTGTGGCGCTGCTCCTCAGCCTTCCAGCTTCAGGCTGTGGCTCCTGAGCCCCACCCTCCCAAGTCCTGGCCCCCTCCCACTAGAATGTGGCTAAGGCCCTGGAGAGGATCCCGTGGGCCACAAGCACTCCCTTAATCGAGGGTAGAGGCCGGAAGGGCTGCCTTCCTTCCACCATTACTGCTTGCCGAGAAACCCCATTACCATTAACAAGGCTAGGAGAAAAGTGTCCAAGGAGGAAGAAGCCCTCTAATGGGGGTGCTGCCTTGGCCTCAGGAGACATGGGGGTGGAAGGAAAAAGAGTCCCAAGCCCAGTCAACAGGCTACCCGCCTGTTTTCCAAGGAGCTGCTGCCTAATGCTTCTATGAAGTTCCTGTGTCTGAGGCTGAGGGTCCAAGATTCAGACCCACTCAACTCAGACCCTGGCTGTGGCTGGAAAGGTCCCCTGTCTTGGGGCTGGCTGGTGCTCTTTCCTTTCCCCCTCATGACACCATAGCTTTCCTCATGTCAGACTGTGTGTATGTGTGGGTGTGTGTGGGGGGGATGGAGTTCTCCCACCTATTTGCTTATTTCATCTTCTGCCAACTGCTAGCTTCTGGACAAGGAGACTAAGGCACAGAAAACACATTGTGCCATCAGCAAGTGCTGGATTTGAAGCCAGGCCTGTAGGAGCAGAGGCCAACCTTTCCCCTGCCCGACTGTGTTCTTCCAATGAGATCTGGTGGTCCCTGGGTCTCTGAGGGGTATGCCTCTGCCCTGGTGAGAGAAGACAGGGATCACAGGTCCTGTCTCCCCAACTGTCTCAAGCACAGGAAATGGAGACAGAAAGTCAGAAGGTTGAAATCCTCCTAACAAGTTGTATGACTTTGGGCAAGTCCCTTCCCCTTTCTGGGCCTCAAGTGTACATAATAATCACACCCCACAGTGCCAGGGCCAAATGCAAGCAGAGTCACTAGGTTAGCATTGGATAACAACATGATGGGGATCTGGGAGAAGGCTGAGGTCACAGCACTGCCTGGGAGGGTGTGCGAGCCTGGGGCAAAGGGGCTCAAAGGGCCACTCCTCCTCTGCTGACCCCTCCTCCCCCAGAACCAGCTCCATCTCTTTCTGGGTTTCTAGGTGACTTGGCTGGCCCCTCTGGATGAGTTCTACTTTAAACCTGCAGCTTGCCGCCGCCTCTGTATTGGGGGGGCTCCCACAGGGGCCCCCAGGCAGGAGCCCCCCCAGCCAAGCCCTGCGGGAGGGGCCACAGCCCCCACCCATCCCAGTGCCCATGCGCCTTACCCTCCTCCCAGCACTGGCACACAGATTTCAGGGCACCTGCTGTGGGCCAGGCACTGCTGAGCCCCTCCTTTGGGGACGCCCAGAAGGCTCCTGGCCCCTCTGGGCAAATAACCAGCCTCCTCTTCAAGCACATCTCAGTAGGGAGCCCACAGAGACAGCTGGGGTCACAGGGTCTGCAGCACCAAAGGTGGCCTTCCAGAGCTCACTCAGGGTGCCTGCGTGGCGGGGGGTGGGGTGGGGGTGG
>NW_004624767.1:22037443-22056185 GCF_000247695.1 Heterocephalus glaber | reverse complement strand
GGCGCCCAGCCTTTCAGGGCTGGGACGGGGATGGGCGCCTGCTGATGGGAGGCCCATTAACAGACTAAGTGCTCCGGGGGAGGGGGAGCCGCGCTGCTGCAGTGGTGTAGAAGCAAAGCGAGGGCACAGGATGGAGGTGGCTTTTCCTGCACACAGCTAAAGTGCAGCAGAACCGGGGTGGGACCAGAGTTCTGCTTCCCCTGGTCCAAGTTCTGACCTCCAGTCCCTCGTCCAGTCGGTCTTGAGCAGGTCCCTGGACACTCCGTCCCTACAACTGTATTCAGTAGGCGCAGGGCCCCAAAGAATGGGTTCTTGAAGAGTCCCTCTCACAAGCCCCCACCCAACTCGGGCAGGTAGCCCCGCCCCGTCTGCCTCTGGCTGCAGTCGCCGCCCCGGCCGCTAGGGGGAGCCGACACGAGGTGGGCGGGTCTGGGCGGGGCGGGGGCGGGGCTCGGCGCCCAGTCTCTGGTCGTCCGGGACAGACAAGCGGGCGGGCGCTGACGCCGCGGGGCCGAAGCGGGCCGCGCGGGAGCGCGCGGAGAGAGTGTCGGCGCCGTCGGTCGCCGTCGGGGATCCGGGGGTCCCCGATCTGCTCGTGGGTCTGCTATGGCGGGCGCCAGGCCCGGCGTCCATGCGCTGCAGCTGGAGCCCGCTACTGTGGTGGAGACCCTGCGGCGGGGGAGTAAGTTCATCAAATGGGACGAGGTAAATGTGGCGGCCCCCCGCGGCGCCCAGATCCGGGGACTCCCGGCGCGCTCCGTTCGATGCTGGGGACCCCCACGCCAGCCTCGCCTGGCTACGGCGCCCCCATCCCAGCCCGGCTGCACTCCGGAAACTTGAGTCCC
This sequence comes from Heterocephalus glaber, assembly GCF_000247695.1. The sequence continues at coordinate 22,055,340 of NW_004624767.1, read as the reverse complement.
CAGTCGTCCTGGTCATGAAGACTTTGTCCCCCCCACCAACCCCAGTTCCTCAGCTCGGCGAAATTGGCTATCCATACTTTGAGCCCCGGTAAATCCCGCTCCTCATTTTACTTGCTCTTTGCACCCCTCCCTGCCACACTAATTCTAGGTCCCGGACCCTGGCCTGGTCCCCAGATCCCTGCGGCGCTGGACGCCCTGGCGGGCTCAGGGGTCCCTCGTCCTGGGTGGGTGCCACTGCGACCCTGCTGTCCTCGTTGCCGGGCCCTAAGAGAACTTCTCCATTCATCACTTCACCCTCTCTTGGCTTTCGCCCTGTTTCTGGTTCTCAGCCCAGCTCCCGGGTCAGGTGGGAGCACCAAGTCACCCCCTCCCCAGGGAAAAGTACCCCCGTAATGTTCCTCCACCCTTGGAAACTTTGCTCTCCACTCCTTAGCCTTGGGACTTTGAACCCCAATAAATCGTGGCCTCCCCTTTCTACCCCCCCGCTCCTGGTACCTCCCAGATGCTCAGGCCCCCACCTGCCGCACCCCATCTTGGTCCTGTGCCCCACCCACGTTTTCACACTGCCCCCTCCTCTCTCCCCAGGGCCCCTACTTCCCCGGGGCCTCTACCCGGCCAGCGGCCAGAGCTCCCTTGCTGTTCCTCCCGGGGTCAGGCCACAGGCCTGGAAGACGCTGGGCTCCTTTCCGGCTGGGTGGGGCTGAAAGGCGTGGGAGCTGGGGGGAGGGGCTGGGGGCGTGTCCTGGGCGCAGGTGTTCGGGTGAGGGGTACCTTGGCGCCCCCCCCCAGGCCTAGGAGACCCCTTCCTCCAAGGCCAGTCTGAAGGGAAAAGTTCCCCCTTTTCTTTCCCGTGTGATAAACCCAAATAAGGAAGTGGGAACAGGGAGAGGGCCCTGGGGGTGGGGGTGGGGGTTGCTGACCAGGCTTGGGGCTGGAGAGCTAGGGACCAGACCCTGGGGAGGGGCCAAGGAAGCCCTAGGCATAGTACCTTCTGACTTCCCCCTCCTCACAACAATGGGGAACGTAAGCTGGAGGACTGTGTTGGGAATCCCCTGGAGGGGCTGGGACTCCGTGTCAGCACACTGGGATGGAGGACCGTGCATCCCAGCTTTGAGGGCCTCCTGTTCCCTCTGTCCCTAGATCAGTTGCTGTCCTTTGTAAGCGAAGTCTGCAATGGGTGGGGCTGGTGCAATCTCCATTCTCCAGAAGTGGAAACTGAGGCCTGACAAGTGGGCTTAGCTTAGGACCTACTGTGGGGCTGTGGCTGAGCCCAGGACCGTGAACCTGTGGGTACCTTGGTTGGCTCCCTGCTTCCCAGGTCACAGGACACTGTAATGGTACATCCTGTAAATCCTGGCTTCTGTTCTTGTCCTTGGGCAAGCCCTAGCCGTCCTGTGCCTCAGTTTGCTCATGTGTAAAATAGGGATAACACACAGGGTCGTTAGCAGGCTTGGAGCTACTAAATGCTTAGAGCTGCCCCTGGCCCATGGTGGGGACACATGAATGTGAGTTGCTGTACATTTGGTGATGGGATTGTCCACCAGACAGTGAGTAGCAGTTTGGGAGTGACACACAACATGAGGTGGGGGCCTCTTTTGACTGGAGAGGAGTTCCTGTGACCAACTAGCCAGTTGGGTCCTGGCCAAGTCTGAGCCCTTGATGACAGCCCTCTTGAGTCAGAGTCCTCAGTTCCCTAGGATGGCCCTGGGAATGTGCCAGGCACTGGGCACTCTTCAGAAAATGGGGCCGGTGTGCTCTTCTTTCCCTACCCCCTCCAATCACAGGGCTGTTTGGGAAAAGACAGCTCACTGCCCCAGCCCTGGACAATTTGTGCCTCTGTAAGATGGTGTGAGCCTGTAGGACACGAGGGTCCCCTGAGGTGTAAGATGACAGGTGCTGGGCTTGGAGGCAGAATGAAGGGTGGCTGACTAACCATCATGAGGCCGCAGGGGGAAGGGCTGTGGGGCCAGACTTCCAAACCCTCTGGTTTCATCCCACAGATGTCTACTTCTATAATGGGCTCAACTAAGGGGGCTGTCAGGTGAGGGCTCCAACTGTTATGGAGCTCTTGGGGCTTCTGGGAAAACTGAGCCCAGCACAGAGTCAGAGGAGGCCTCCCGGGCAGGTGGGTTAGATTTCATGGGTAGAGAAGTAAATGATTTCCCTTTTTTCTGGTACCAGGATTAAACCCAGGGAATATCTACCACTGAGCTACATGCCTAGACCATTTTACTTTATTTCTGTGGTGCTGGGACTTGAACCCAGGGCTTTTTTTTTTTGGTACCGGGGATCGAACTCAGGTTCTTGCACTTGCACAGTGGTGGCGAAACCACTGAGCTAAATCCCCTGCCCAAGGACTTTCAAACTGAGTACATGTCCAGTGTATTTTTTTTTTTTTTTCCGGTACCAGGGATAGAACTCAGGACCTTGCACTTGCAAGGCAAGCTCGGCACCACTGAGCTAAAGCCCCAGACCCTTTTCTGTATTTTTATTTTATTTTATTTTATTATTATTTTTTTGGTACTGGGGATCAAACTCCAGACCTTGCACTTTTGAGGCTGGTGCCAGAACCACTGAGCTAAATCCCTGGGCCCGTGTATTTTTATTTTTTATTTAAAAGGTTTTTTTTTTGGTACTGGGGATTGAACTCAGGACCTTATGCTTTTGAGGCAGGCAGCAGCACCATTGAGCTAAATCCCCAGTCCCTGTATTTTTACTTTGAAACTGAGTCTCACTAAATTGCCCACAAGGACTTGAACTTTCGATCCCCCTCCCTCAGTGTTGGGATTACAGGGATGCATCACACTGCCTGGTTAGGGGATTTCCTAGCACAGGGAATGATATGGCAAAAGCTGGGAGATGGGGAAAGAATAGGTAGTGACCCATGTGACAGACTCCTGGAGCAAAGGAGGAGAGGCTGGGAGGGATGGGGCCAGTACACTAAATGCCACACTGAGGACCTTGGGCCGTAGACAGCCACAGTGGACCTGTGGGTGCTAGATGAGGCTGGCAGGAACATTGGTATTTCTACACGAGTGACAGCTAGAAGAGTCCAGGGCCCAAGCCTCCTGCAGCTCTCCCTGAACCCTGCTGTAGCCCTCCCTGAACCTTGCTGTCCTGTGCTATCTCCAGGAGACCTCCAGTCGGAACCTGGTGACCCTACGTGTGGACCCCAATGGCTTCTTTTTGTACTGGACAGGACCCAACATGGTGAGGGCAGGTGCTGGTTGGGCCATTACAGGGCCAGGCCCCTCTGCCCTGGGGGTTGGACCCGGCTACTTGCTGATCTCTCCCATGGCTCCCCAGATAGTGCTAAGGGCAGGGGCTGAGGCAGAGGATGCTACTCCAGCCTGGGTGGGGATCCTGGGGGCTTCTACTCTGGCCCTGCAACTGCTCAGCCATCCTAGGGTATGGTTTCCCCAGGAAGTGGACACACTGGACATCAGCTCCATCAGGGACACACGGACGGGACGTTATGCTCGCCTGCCCAAGGTGCATAAGGTGGATGGGACTAAGGGAAGGAGGGGCTCTAGGGGCTAGGATACCCCTCCTCACCCTTGGCTTTTGCTACTCAGGACCCCAAGATCCGGGAAGTGCTTGGTTTTGGGGGTCCTGATACCCGGCTGGAGGAGAAGCTAATGACGGTGGTGGCTGGGCCAGACCCAGTAAACACCACGTTCTTGAACTTCATGGCGGTGCAGGATGACACAATCAAGGTGGGCTGGGGCTGAGGGGCAGCCTGAGGACTCGCTGCCCTGTCACTTACTGAGCACCCACTGTGTTCTAGGCTGTTCTCTGACTTGCTGTGTACCAAACTCCATCCTAGGTGAGGGCTGTGGCAGGGCTGGCCTTGTCTCCCCCCATTTACCTTCTACCCCTGTATGTTGGCTCCCCAGGTCTGGTCTGAGGAGCTGTTTAAGCTGGCTATGAACATCCTGGGTCAGAATGCCTCTCGGAACACCTTCCTTCGGAAAGCGTCAGTCCAGGGCTACCTTGGCATGGGGTGGCAGGTGGGGGGAAATCTTGTGGCCATTCCCAGGATGTGACTTCTGTACCTACCACCCCAGATACACGAAGCTGAAGCTGCAGGTGAACCAGGATGGAAGGATTCCTGTCAAGAAGTGAGCACCCTTTCCCCTCAGCATCTTCTCTCCTGCCCTGACCTTGGTGACCTTTGCCCCCCATTGACCCTGACCCCACTTGCCCGAATCAGCATCCTGAAGATGTTCTCAGCAGACAAGAAGCGGGTGGAGACAGCGCTGGAGTCCTGTGGCCTCAATTTCAATCGGGTATGTGGGGTGGGGTGGGGTGGGGCTGGGGGTTCTCACCCTCTGGGGCTGGATGTCCCAGGTTCTCACCCCTTACTCCTTGCCCCCAGAGTGAGTCCATCCGGCCTGATGAATTTTCCCTGGAAATCTTCGAGCGGTTCCTGAATAAGCTGTGTCTTCGGCCAGACATTGACAAGATCCTGCTGGAGATGTGAGCAGGGCTGGGCCCAGCTCCCGGTTCCCTGTGCTCCTGTGTCTGGTCTCTGCTCTGTGTGCCTCTAGCCTCATGGGGACAGGGGCACTGGTGGGCCAGGTCCCAGAGTACTGGAAGGGGGCAGGATGAGCATAATGTACTTATGCTCTGAGCCACAGATTCTGTGGCCCAGCTGTGGATAGCTCCATGTCAGTCCTTTGCCACAGTTGGTTTATGATATCCAAGTGGCCCAGACTTGTTATGGGACCTGCTTGAGCCTGCATAGCAAGTGAGAGGTGGAGCCAAGACTGGATCTAGGGTCTGGAAACACAGGGTGACAGCTGAGCATGTAGCAGCTTCCAGAGCCCTTGCTAGTGCCATTGCCAGCTCATCTGCTGCCCCAACCATACTGAGAAGTCAGGAGTGTAGATGGGGAAACTGAGGCCCAGAAGGAACAGAGATTTGCCCAGAGTTGCAATATGTGGCTGCTGGAGCCAGGCACCGGCCTCTGACTCCCTGTCACAGGGTGAGGGCTTGGCATGGGGGAGTGTTGGTGAGCCTCCAGCCTTAGCCAGCTTCTGGCCCCTTAGAGGTGCCAAGGGCAAGCCATACCTGACGCTGGAGCAGCTCATGGACTTCATCAACCAGAAGCAAAGGGATCCAAGACTCAATGAAGTGCTGTACCCGCCCCTGCGGCCCTCCCAGGCCCGGCTGCTCATCGAGAAGTATGAACCTAACCAGCAGTTCCTGGAGCGTGGTGAGTGGCAAGCAGCCAGGGGTAGAAAAGGGTGGGAAGGGCCCAACTGACCTGCCACTGCTCCACCTTAGACCAGATGTCTATGGAGGGCTTCAGCCGCTACCTGGGAGGGGAGGAGAATGGCATCCTGCCCCTGGAAGCTCTGGATCTGAGCATGGACATGACACAGCCACTGAGCGCCTACTTCATCAATTCCTCACACAACACCTACCTCACAGGTGAGTGGTGGGGAGCAGTACATACCTGTTCTCTTCTCCTCTGTCCTCTGGCCTGAACTGCCTCCCTCCCTGAGGCATCATTCTTTCACCTCATTTGCTCGTGTGTGGGACAGTGCTGGGGAGGTGGCAGGGGACGAACAATCTGCTCCTGGGAGTGGGGCTTCTCTTGGAACTTGCCCCTTTCGAGGTCAGAAAGCTTCCCTGCAGAGGGCTCGAAATGCATGCAGGAGTGGTGGCGCAAAGGTCTGGGGTAGGAGACCACTTGGTAGTTTAAGGGGCAACTTGGCAAGGCCATGTCTCAAAATAAAAAATGAAAAAGGCTAGGGTGTAGCTCAGTGGTAGAGCACTTGCCTGGCATGTTCAGGGCCATGGGTTCGATCTCCAGCAGGCTCCTCTCCCCCGTGAAAGAGAAGAAGTAAGAAAGGAGGCCAGAGAGGAAGGTGGGGTCTGAGCTGGAGCAGGTGTGTGGTGAGAGAGGGGGCATGGAAGGTTTGTGGGCTCCTGAGTAGGAGAGGCATTTTCGAGGGCAGCAAGTGGAAGGGGATGTGATCTGGTATGCCTGCAGAAGGCTGTGGCCAGGTACTCTGTGGGGATTGAATCGGAGGGAGGGGCCTGTGGTCCCCCAGACAGCAAATGGTAAGGCTGTTCCAGGGCAGAGGCTGGTGGCAGGAGTGAAGACAGGGAGGCATAGATTGGTACAGCCTTGGGGGCTATGCTGGGTGTCAGGCATGACTCCCACAGATCTGGCTTGTGAGGCAGGATGGTGGTAGGGAGAGAGGATGAGAGAAGATAGCCCTAGAGGAGGGATCAGGCTAACCCAGGCTGCCAGATGCCTGCTATGTGCCCACTTAGATGGACATGGGTGAGGGCAGAACCTAGGCCTTGCCCTGGGAGAGACAGTGCTGGCTCCGTAGAGCTGGCCAGTATGTGCCAGTGCTGGACTGGGCTGCCACAGGGGCCTCTGTGTCCCCAGTGTGGCCTGGTTCAGTGTGGAGTGGGAGTGGTGAGGGGCTGGGCAGGCAGGTGGCTGTGGTGACACAGTCTCATCCCCAGCGGGGCAGCTGGCCGGGACCTCGTCGGTGGAGATGTACCGCCAGGCGCTGCTGTGGGGCTGCCGCTGTGTGGAGCTGGATGTGTGGAAGGGAAGGCCACCCGAGGAGGAGCCCTTCATCACCCATGGCTTCACCATGACCACTGAGGTGCCACTGCGTGACGTACTCGAGGCTATTGCCGAGACTGCCTTCAAGACCTCACCCTACCCCGTCATCCTCTCCTTCGAGAACCATGTGGACTCGTAAGTGGCTCCTGGCTCGGGGACCCCATCTTCAGGCCCTCTGACCTGCAATGCCTGTAATGGAAATCTCTAATATGAATGCCTCTGGTGGTGGTCCCCGAGGACCCCAGAGATGACCCTTCCTCTGTGCTCTCATGACCTCTGACCCTGGGAACTGGCACCCACCTTGTGGGCCTCTTCCCTGTCCTGCCTCAGCTCCCTCCAGGAACTCTGACCTCTGACCTTGGCCTTACAGGGCAAAGCAGCAGGCCAAGATGGCCGAGTACTGCCGCTCCATCTTTGGGGATGCACTGCTTATTGACCCACTGGATAAGTACCCGGTATGGGGGCTTGGAGCTGAGGCAGGGCCCATGGGGTGTGAAGGGTGCCATGGAAAGCCCTGACCTGTCTATGCGCACCCAGCTGGCTTCGGGCATCCCCCTGCCCAGCCCCCAGGAGCTGATGGGCCGCATCCTGGTGAAGAACAAGAAGCGGCACCGACCCAGCACGACTTACTCTGTGCGCAAGCGGCCACTGGAGCAGAGCAACTCAGCCCTAAGTGAGAGCTCCGCTGCTACCGAGCCCTCTTCTCCTCAGCTAGGTAAGGCCTGGCTCTACCTTTAGCCTAGATCCTGACCCTGGATCACCTTTTGCCCTTACCTCCTGGCACAGCACCACTGCAGCCCAAACCCCCTGCTTTACTGAGCCCGTCCTGACCCAGATCTCCCTCCTCCCAGCCACTCACCACCACTCACCTGGGCATGGGACCTCCCACCAAACCAAGCTGTGCCCCAACAAGATTTAGTTTTGTCCAACTCCTGACCCCTCGTGCTTGGCCTCCTACTCCACACAGTCTTCCTTGAAGCTAGGTTAGGGCTCTGAACTCTGACCTCAACAAAGCACATCCTTATGCTTTTGCATGTGACCCTCAGAACCTCCACTGACTCCAGCCACCCAGTTGGCTATAATTTTAGCTAACCTTTGCCCTGTCACTTTACTGGGGGACCCCTGACTTCTTACTTTACTGAGTTCCCCTCTCTGTGTCTATGACCAACCCAGACCTGTAACCTATCTTGACATTCTTTGTCCCTGCTATTAAGGCTGTTGTACCCCAATTCCTGACTTCTCACCTTTCTGTGCCACCCAGCCTATCTCCCTGAATATAACTCCAGGCCTTCACCTTTGACCTGTGACTCCTCTGAACTCATCAGCTTTAATGCTTTCTGACCCCTGACCTCTGACCTCTCCCCAGACTGCACTACCTAGAGTATTCCTTCACTTCCCCACTGAGTTGCCCCTCCACACACTCAGCACAACCTCCAGGCTTCCTGAGCATTGGTCTGTGGTCCTGACCTCTAACCCCTGCTCTCTACAGGGTCCCCCAGCTCTGACAGCTGCCCAGGCCTGAGCAATGGGGAAGAAGTGGGGCTTGAGAAGCCCAGCCTGGAGCCCCGGAAGTCTCTAGGTGAAGAGAGCCTGAACCGGGGCTCAGATGTTCTTGGGCCTGCTGACCGTGAGGAGGAGGATGAGGAGGAGGAGGAGGAAGAACAAACAGATCCCAAAAAGCCAACTACAGATGAGGTCAGAGCCACATGCGGGCAAGTAGGAGGAGGTTTGCTGAGCACCCACTCTGTGTCAGGCATGGTGCTATGTAATGGGTCTGGCTGTGAACAAGACAGGCATCATCCCTGACTTCCTAGAGTTTAGTATATGTGTGCAGGGCTTGGGAGGTTTTTCTCAGTAAACAGGCCTGGAAATGAGTGTACAATTATACTCATGACATGGGTAAGGGAGGTTGGGGACAGCATGTACAAAGGACCTGAGGCAGGGACAGAGTGCAAGAAGAGGGGCCAGTGCAAAAAGAGGGTGTGTAGCTGGGGATTTAGCTCAGTGGTGCCGTCACCTGCTTTGTAAGCACAGGGTCCTGAGTTTGATCCCCGGTACCAAAAAAAAAAAGAGGGTGTATTGTGGGGAATGTTAAGAAGTGGAAATGGCAGAAAAGGTCAGTCTGATAGATTTGAGAAGAGTGCAGAGCAGGGAGGGCATGGACAGGGATGGCCAGAGCTCCCAACAAAGTAGCTGAGTTGAGAGCAGATGGCAAGGGGATGGTGACTAGAAGGAGTGGCTGGGAATGGAAATCTGAGCTCATGTACATGTGAGTAACTGAACTACCGGGGTTGCCTGAGAGGTTCCAGCTTTGAGGGTCAGAAGGGGAGTGGCAGGGAGGCAAGAGTAAAACCAGGAGGCAAGGGTGCAGGGCATGTGGTGCAGTTGGAAGGCTGGAGGGGCTCCCAGGGCAGGGGACAGCAGAATTGTCTGGGCCATGGGGATGATGGGGTCCTGCAGAAAGCTGGTGGGCTTGCGACTGTAGGGATGGCACCTCCTTTGTGGGGACAAGCTAGGGAATGTCCAGTGTGTTTGACCCTGGGCTTGGGGTCCCAGGGCACAGCCAGCAGTGAGGTCAACGCCACTGAGGAGATGTCAACTCTTGTCAACTATGTTGAGCCCGTCAAGTTCAAGTCTTTTGAGGCTGCTCGCAGTGAGTGAGGTGGGTGATGGGTGGGAGACAGCCCTGCCTGGCCCTGCTGGGCCTGATAACCTCACTCTGCTGCTTGCCAGAAAGGAACAAGTGCTTTGAGATGTCCTCCTTTGTGGAGACCAAAGCCATGGAGCAGCTGACCAAGAGCCCCATGGAGTTTGTGGAGTATCCTACCAGGCGCTGTGGGCTGGAGCAGGGGAGCTTTTAGGTGGTCCCGGTTTCTAGTGCTGCTGGAACCTGTGCAGGGGCCTGGCACACGGCACCCAGGCGTGGGGTTTGGGCGGGTCTGGACTGTCACAGGGCATGGGCAGGAGAGAAGTGGGGTTCAGCAGAAATTTGCTGGGGGAAGGGGGTTCCCAGGAAGGTGGGGCTTGAGCGGGAGTGGGAGACTGACTGAGGGCGGGTGCTGGTACCTTGTGTGGCCCTGACTGCCAACCTCAGATACAATAAGCAGCAGCTCAGCCGCATCTACCCCAAGGGCACCCGTGTGGACTCTTCCAACTACATGCCCCAGCTCTTCTGGAATGTGGGCTGCCAGCTCGTGGCACTGAACTTCCAGACCCTGGGTGAGCCCTGACCTACCTGAGCCTGACCCTGGCCCTCCTCCATCCCATCTTACTGACTTGATCCATGATTGGGCGGGCTACTCTTGCCTGAACAGCCCTCTGACCTCTCTAATCCCAGATCCTGAACTCAGGCCTGGATGAGCCCCAGTGAGACCCCTCACCTATTTGATCTTTCCTGAGTTTCCTCTCCTAACACTGGACCTTGAACTCCTGGCCCCTAGTAATCCCTGGTCCTTCTCCCTGTGGCGCTGCCCTGTCTGCTTACCGATCTCACTCAACCTGCTGACTGACCCTTGCCCTGCCTGTCTTGCCCCCAGACTTACCAATGCAGCTCAATGCAGGTGTGTTTGAGTACAATGGGCACAGTGGGTACCTGCTGAAGCCTGAGTTCATGCGGCGACCGGACAAATCCTTTGACCCCTTCACGGAAGTTATTGTGGATGGCATTGTGGCCAATGCCTTGCGGGTCAAGGTGGGACTGGAAAGATCTGGGCCAGGGTGTCCTGGGGGCAGGACTCTGAGCAGCTGCTGAGCCTCCTTGGCCCACCTGCACAGGTGATCTCGGGGCAGTTCCTGTCCGACAGGAAGGTGGGCATCTACGTGGAGGTGGACATGTTCGGACTTCCTATTGATACACGGCGCAAATACCGCACTCGGACGTCTCAGGGAAACTCCTTCAACCCTGTCTGGGACGAGGAGATCTTTGAGTTCCCCAAGGTAAGCTAGGGCCTATACCAGCCCAGACCTGCCTGGCTTCTCAGGTGGGTGACAGGAACCAGGTACACTGTGGCTGGTGGTGGTGGTGGGTCAAAGGACCTCCCAGGCCCTGTGTGTCCCAGAGTCAGGGTTCCCTGCCGTCTGTTGCATGAACTAAGAGGAGGCAGAAAGGGAAGCATGCAAGAGGGCCTGTCGCCCCCCAGTGGGGAGTGGACATTAACCTGCCCTGACTCGGAGGCTGGAAGTACTTGCCAGGAACTGAAAGCCCCAGCATGTGCCCCTCTTGCCTCCACAGTCACATGGGGACTGAGTCTCTACTTCTGACTTAGGCTTGGGCTGCCCTCAGTCCCCAACTCTCAGCTCATTCTATAGTTTCTAAGCTGACAATAAACTGACTTGTCACCTGGTGGCCTTGTCTGCCTTTGCTCATGGCTCAAGGCCTTATGGCTACTGGTCACCATTGGGTCAGGCTGTGGAAGTATGGGTCAGCTAAATGGTGAGAGTGGCCAGTGGTCAGCTTGTCCAAGGATGGCATGGTAGCCCAGTGGCCATGTGTCCACTCCGTGGCTCAGTGGTCTGGGCCCACAGGTGGTGCTACCCACGCTGGCTTCACTTCGCATTGCAGCCTTTGAGGAGGGCGGCAAGTTTGTGGGACACCGGATCCTGCCTGTCTCTGCTATCCGCTCAGGTGAGGCCATGGTGGGCTCTGATCAGCACTGGGGCAGTGTGTGTGGACATGGCCGGGCCGAGTGACCTCTCCTCCTGCCGCCCAGGGTACCACTATGTCTGCTTGCGCAACGAGGCCAACCAGCCACTGTGCTTGCCGGCCCTGCTCATCTACACTGAGGCCTCGGACTACATCCCGGGTGACCGCCAGGGTGAGCCAATGTTGGCCTGGCAGGGCCAGGCTAAGGAGGATGGGCACAGGGATGGATGGTTCTTTAGTCCTTCAGCTGAAGGAGGGTATAGCCTGAGGGCTTCTGTCTGAGCCCTGGCCTTCTGCTCCCCCAGACTATGCAGAGGCCCTGATCAACCCCATCAAGCATGTCAGCCTAATGGACCAGCGGGCCAAGCAGCTGGCTGCCCTCATTGGGGAGAGTGAGGTGAGCCCCGGTGGCAGAGGGATCAGGCCTCGGAGGTGGGCAGGGGTCCAGCTTGCCTTGGTCCTTGGGCCAAGAGATGTGGCTGCTGTGGCTGTGATTGTGGGTGGGGTGGCAGGGCTGACTGGGGCAGGGCTCTGGCAGAGAAAGGCCCTGTGGCCTTCTACCCTCTGCTGTCTACATCTTACTGGCCTTCCAGCTCAGCCATCTGGTTTCCCTCTCCAAGCTGAGTTGGTCAGTACCCTTCTCATCCCTCCCTTTGCCTGCTGGACAGCCTATCTGCTTTTTAAATTCTGTCTTGCCCGAACCAGACAGTGAAGCCAAGTAAATAGCAAGTGCCAATTCTCTGCCAGACCTGGTGTGAGCTCTTTTCACCTCCTTGGCTCATCGAATCCTCCCAACCCCCAGTTTTGTCCCCCTGTCCCCAGAGCAGAGATGGACAGGAGGCAGCAGTTGCTGTGTAAGACTGCTCAGGCTAAATGGCCTGATTGCGCTTTTAGCCCTCATTCCTGGCTTCTTAATGCTGGGCTTGTCTGTCACACTGCTTTATACAGGGACTTCTGATCACTTGCTCAGGAGCAGGTGTAGGATTTGTGTGTTTTTTGTTTTGTTTTTTTGAGACAGGGTCTTGCTTTGTAGCTCAGAGTTCAGGCTGGCCTTGAACTTACTATGTAGCCCAGGCTGACCTTGAACTAGAGGCAATCTTTCTGCCCCAGCCTTCAGAGTGCTGGGATTATAGGCATGCACCATCATGCCTGGCTCCATTTTGTTGTTTTGTTTTGGTGGAGCTGGGAATTGAACCCACAGCCTCATGAACTCTGGGCAACTGCTCTATCACTTAGCTACATCCCCAGCCCCAGCTGTAGGATCTTAAAGAAATAGAAACCATATTCCCTGGAGAGACCTTCCAGTCAGATCTGGACTGGAATTTCTCCAGCTTCAAGTAGGGTCAAAGCCGGGGGGTTCTAGGTTCCTTTGCCAGGGTAGTTTGAGGCCATGGAAGCCTTTCAAACATGGGCACCTGACAGCCATGAGGAGCGGTGACTTCTGTGGGGAGGAGCAGGAGCAGAGGTTCTGCCGCACACCCAGAGCCAGTCCCTATGGGGCCTGTGGCGGGCAGGTTAGAGACAGCAGCAATTAGAGCTGTGCGGCGCTATTAGCAGGAGAGGCTGGTGCCCACTCCATGGCTACTTCCTTTGCTGATTTAATCAGGAGCTGAGCAGGGAGGAGGAGCAGTGACTGGAGGCTGGGTTGGCAGCCCACAGATAGGAGGATTCTCAGAACCATCTGCGGGTTCCTGAGCCCATGCCATGGGCCTGGTGCCAGACTATTCCCTCCCTGGGGTGGACAAGGTTTAGGGGTCCTTATTCTGTACCTCTTCACAGAAGAGGGTGGGTGAACAAGTGGTCCTGTGGGTGTCACAGAAGAGGAGACTGAGGAGGTGACAGGTGAGGGGCAGCTCTGGGAGACTGGGCATGGATGGCCTGGAAAAAATGGCTTCTCTAGAAAGACCATTCTCCTTTCTCCCCCACAGGCTCAGGCTGGCACAGAGGCATGTCCGGAGGCCCAGTCCCAGCAGCTGGGCTCCCAGCCACCCTCAAACCCTCCACCTAGCCTGCTGGACACCTCCCCACGCCGGCCCCCTGGATTGACCACCTCCCCCACAAGCACATCTCTCAGCAGCCCAGGTAGGGGGCAGCCTGGGGGGTTGGTCTGAGGGGCGTGGCTCCCACCATGCCACCCCCTTCTCACTGTGGCCTGTTCTCAGGGCAGCGGGATGATTTCATTGCCAGCATCCTCTCAGGTAGGGTCAGGGGCTGCTCAGGGCAGGGTGGCCACCTAGATGGCAGCTGTCCCAGTCCAGCCCACCCACTTCAACCCTTGCCTTTGCTCTGGCTCACAGAGGTGGCTCCCACTGCCCTGGGCGAGCTTCGAGGCCACAAGGCTTTGGCAAAGCTCCGGAGCCGGCAAGAGCGAGACCTGAGGGAGCTATGCAAAAAGCATCAGCGGAAGGCGATTGCCCTGACCCGCCGCCTGCTCGAGAGCCTGGCCCAGGCCCAACACGCACCTGGTGCCCTGTGAGTATCCTGTGGCCACTGACAAGAATGATGGAGGATGTGTGTACACATGGGTTCCATGCACAGTGGGCCTGCAGACAGGGCCAGGGGCTGTTCCAGGGGGAGTGTTTGGTGTAGGGAAGGCAGAAGCTTCCCAAACTGTGCTCACTCTTTACTTTGGGAATGATGCCTCTTTTGAAGTTCTCCACAAGAAGCATTTGTCAAAACAGGACCCCACGATCTGGGTGGAACTAACAGTGCAGGGCCTAATGGTTTGCATGACAGATCTCACCTGCAGAAGAGTACCCTGCCCCCTCTGCTTTCCCACACAAGGGACCCAGCATCACCCAGAAGGTTCTCTCCATAGGGGTGGGGCCGCTGACTTGGAGGACATGGAGGAGGAGGAGGTGAAGCAGTACAGAGAATTCCAGAACAGGCAGGTGCAGAGCCTGCTGGAACTAAGGGAGGCCCACGCAGATGTGGAGGCTGAGCGGAGGCTGGAGCACCTGAGACAGGTGGGGAGCACGGTGGCCAGGGAGCCAAGGATGCTATCATGTGGAGGCATCAGTCCTCTGGTACCCACTGGCTGCCTGTGTCCCCAGACTCAGCAGCGACTCAGAGAGATCGTACTGGAGGCACACACAACTCAGTTCAAGCGGCTGAAGGAGACGAATGAGAGGTGAAGGCCAAGGATCTTATGTGGGTGGTGCAGGGATTCCTGGTACCAGAAGGATAGGGGCCCCAGTCCTGTCCCTGACGCCTGTTCTTCTACCCCCCTCTCCAGAGAGAAGAAGGAGCTACAGAAGATCCTGGATAGGAAGCGCCACAACAGTATCTCAGAAGCTAAGACGAGGGAGAAACATAAGAAGGAGGCGTAAGGGTGTTAGAGCTGGGAGCCATGTGGGTGCTGGGGAGGCAGGGCGGTGCCTGGGCCCTGAGCCCACCTTGCCTTGCTCCTGTACAGGGAACTGACGGAGATTAACCGGCGGCACATCACCGAGTCAGTCAATGCCATCCGTCGGGTGAGTAAGGTTCCTGGGACACCCTGGTCCACCCCTGGTTTTTCATTCATCAGAAACCCACCTCCTGGGCCAGGGATTTAGCTCAGTGGCACCGAGACTGCCTCGCAAGGGCAAGGTCCTGAGTTCAATCCCCAGTACTGAAAAGAAAACCAACACACCCCCAACCCTGGAAAAAGAAACCCACCTCCTTGCTGTCTGGGCTGGAGCCATATTGTCCCAAAAGGCTTCTAGAGTCTTCCCTCTGGGCCTTAAAGGACCAGTGCCCTGTGGCTTTGGAGTCCTTGGGCCTGGTCTTTCAACCCTGGGAGCCTTCACCCACCTGGTTTTTGTGCCCAGCCAGAGCCCCAAGGCCATGGCCCCTTCAGCTGAGCCCTTGCTTGCCCTCACAGCTGGAGGAGGCCCAAAAGCAGCGGCATGACCGCCTGGTGGCTGGGCAGCAGCAGGTCCTACAGCAGCTGGCAGAAGAGGAGCCTAAAGTGAGGCCACGGAGGAGGTGGGCTGGTGGGTGCTGAGTGGCCTGAGTGTCACTCCCTGTGACACCTGTCCTCTTCCCACAGCTGCTGGCCCAGCTGACCCAGGAGTGTCAGGAGCAGCGGGCGAGGCTGCCCCAGGAGATCCGCCGGAGCCTGCTGGGCGAGATGCCCGAGGGGCTGGCGGATGGATCCCTGGTGGCCTGTGCCAGTAATGGTCATGCACCCGGGAGCAGTGGGCACCTATCTGGTGCTGACTCTGAGAGCCAGGAGGAGAACACGCAGCTCTGAACTGGCTGAGCAAGAGGTGGCCACCAGGGTGGGCACTGGGCAGAGGGCAGCAGAAGACACTAATGCTTTTTTTTTTTTTAACTTTTGACCTTTAGAAATTTTATTTTTTTAAACCTAGGGCAATGCCCCACTAACTCCCTTCATCTTCCTGGGGCCTCCTTACCTCCTTCTTAACTTTATCCTAGAGAAAGGCCTGGTCTGGGCCTCGCCCTCCATGAAACCCATATCCCAGATGGCCATTGTTTCCTTCACTTCCCAGGGAGTACTGGGTGGAGACTTGGAACTCTGGGAAGTCTGGGTCACACTCTTTCTTTGTCCATTGGGATTTTTTTTTTTAACCTGAATAAAAGTGGATATCAGGGACCCTGTGTGCAGTGTGGTTTGGAGAGGACTGTGGGTCCTAGGTTTGGCTCTGCCATTTCCTAAGGGTCCTCAGCTTCTTCATCTATAAAATGGGCTGTGGGGTTGTGGTCAGAGCCCCAGCCAAGTGTTGCTGGCTTTGAACTTGACCATCTTGCCCAGAACCTGCAGTGACCTTTCTCACCGCCACAGGAGGCTCTGGACAATCCTGGGCCTTTCTGCTTCTCTGCCCTCTATCCCCAGTTTGGTGTCCAGGTTTCCCCTTCCCCAGTACTTTCCTCCCCCAGGCTCTCCCTGTCCCCTCATCACAGAGGCACAGGCTGCTTCAGGAAGCCTTCCCTGCCCCCCTTCCTGTTGCCTGATATGACCCAAACACCCAGCATCTTCCGCCGGGGCTACTCTGGGCCCTACACAGGCAGCTGACCATTGGGGATGGACAGCTGGGTGGAGCTGGCCTTCAGAGATAGATGGGATGGGGCCCTGCCTATGACCCCTGGGAGAAGGGAAGCATGTAGTCCCCGACCTGGCAGGGGCAGGGACACCTTGTATCCCCCTAATCCCTGTGAGGGAGATGTTCTGCCTCTTTTACAGATGAAGAAACAGGTCCTGAGTGGAAGTTACAAGTGCTGGGCAACAACTGACTGGAGATATCCTAACCCGGAGGCAGGGCAGCCTGGACCTTCTATGGCCCACTGTCTTCAGCCAGCCTAGAGGACCTGCTCCATGCTCTGGACCAACGTGGAGCCACAGAGACCCCCACAGTAGGGGTGCAAGGGTGCGGCCACTCTGAAGCAGGGTCAGGCTGGCACCTCTTCAAGGCCTCTCCCTGCTTCCTGTCCCTTCCTAGGCTGGCGGCTCCCTCCTCCAGAGGAAGGCAACCTCTTATCTGCACTTATCTCCTGCCAATAGAGTGTTTGCTTTGCTTTGTTTTTGCTGCAGCCTCAGGCAAACAGATGAGGTGGAGAGGCCAGAGAAATAGGGTGGCCAGAGCAGGGCCTTCCCAGGGCTGGGACCTCTGCCCTGGGGCCTTCCTCAGAGTCCAATACCATTCCCAGGCCTTTCTCTGCCTGTAAGACTTCTTCCTTTCCCCAAATCTGCTGGCTTAGCCCCCCAGCAGCAACTCTCATTTCTCTGACTGGCCAAGTTCCATTTGCCCAAACACTCTAAGTTGGTTCTGGGTCCTCAAAACCCAGCTTAACTCCAAACTCTCGGCAGTGCCCTGTGAGGCCCTCAGAATCCTAGCCCTTGCTGTCTCATATCCCTCCCTGGGTCCACTCTGACTCTGCAGGCATCACGGTCCCAGCCCCCACCCCACCTTTTCTGTCAGGTAACTACTCAAGGTTACCACCTCCCTGCCTCCCCTATTCCAGGCAGTATCGAAGTTCATCTGTATCCTAAGCACAAAGTACTGGCAGGGCCTAACCGGGCGCCAATAAATCTTTTGGAACTGTGCTTCGAGGCCTGCTCTAGGTCCCCGTGCAGTCTCCCTGTTCCCTAGCGATCAGGCCGCCCCCGCCGAGTGTCCTGCCAGGTCCCTGCGCAGCGCTGGCCCCTGGTCGGTCACAGAGTAGCTGCTCAACAGTCTCAGGGGCTGACCCAGATTGGAACTAATGACACCCCCCCCCCCAAGCTGGCTTGCAGAACACAGTTCCAGTGGCGGGCTGAGATAAGGTCCTGGGGGCCAGCCGCATTCTGCCTCCCTGAAACAGAGCAGCCCTGATCCTCTTGCCAGCTCGACCCCTTCCTAGTCTGTTCCTGGATGTCACCCCCAAAAACCATGTTTCCTTCATATGTAAAACAGGGACATTTTGAAGCTATTAATGATAGCACTATCCTGGTCAGTGGGGACCCCCCCCCCAAAGCAACGGGCAGGAGACGCGGCGGCACAGGGTGGGCTTTATTAACACATTTGCGGTGAGCACAGGAGTGCAGCCGTGAAGGGGCGCTGGCACCGGAACGGTTAATCTTAGCGCTCTTCTCGGCGCAGGGGCCCTTGGGAACCAAGTGCCAGTGACAGGGTAACTTCCGCCGCCGGCGGGCGGAACTCCCAAAACTTCCGGGATCTA
>NW_004624767.1:21936294-22037283 GCF_000247695.1 Heterocephalus glaber | reverse complement strand
GGTGGGGGGTGGGTTTAGGGAATGTGGGGCGGAAGTTCACTGAGAGGGGGCGGAGCCTCCTCTTCCCAAGTTCCGATCCCACCAGGACTGGATGGCGCGTGTCCAACTGGAGCTCTGCCACAGCTTCGTCGCTGTGCCCGCGCTTTTCGGGCGAGGAAGACCCTTCGGGGATGAGAAGAGGAGATAAGTATGTTAGCTTACCCTGGCTCGAATCTGGCCCCTCCATTTCCAGAATCCCAGCTCCAAGTGAGACCCTCGGGGAGAGGATGAAGACGAGTTTCCAGGATGTCAGAAAAACACGAAGGACGCTTAGGCCCTTTAGGAACGGGGCCTGGGGAGAGCCAATAAACTCAGTGCTGAGGGTCGGGAGAGAGGACGCCTAGGATCGAAACTAGAAGGGTCAGAGATCTAACACCTAGAAGATGGAATCATAACTCAGGAATTAAAATGACTCTGAAATTGGGACCGAAAAGCCCAGATATCCGAAAGGGGCCAGCAGGCCTCATGCTCTAAGGATCTGGGAAATCCAGGAGCTTTGCCATGGAGCAAGTTTGTACTACAGATCCTGGACTAGCTGGAACTCGGACGGCAGAGGCCGGTGGGCGGGAGGAGTCGTGAGACTACAAGTCCCGGCCTGTCCTGCGAGTCGGAAGGGTCAGGCCTGAGTGGGAGCGGCCCAAGACTACAGATCCTGGCATGCCCTGGGACTCGGAAGGAATAGGCTGTGTGGTAGGCGTTCTGGGACAAGGAAGGGATGGACCTGGCAGGAGGGGTGGCTACACGCCCTCAGGTCCTGGGACTACAGGTCCCAGCACGCAGTAGGCTGGTGCTCACCTTGAAGGAGTCCACGAACTCATCGCTCATCCTCCGGAGCTCTCTGCCATAGCGCTGTGCAGCCCAGAGATTGGGAGGCGCTGAGCGTGAGCGGCCCCGGAATGGACTGGGCTCCTCCTTCATCCCCGCCTCCTCCTCCATCCCCGTGGGGTATGAGCTGTGGCGACTCCGGGTCTCCGTAGCCCCAGTGCCTGCAGAGAGGGTCGGGGCAACAGGAATATCAACTCCTCTGCGCCTCCAGCGCTGCCTAACCCCTTTCGTAGGTAATTAAATGTCTCGCTAATGTCTGCTTACATCCTAACGTCAGTACATCACAGTTGGCATCTAACAGCCCAGTTCCCTTCCGTATAAACAGTGGGATTCTCGGGCCTTTTGTGAAGAATCAATCGAGTAAATTCTCATTAATTCCACAAATCCCCATGAGTGCCAACAGTAGACAAGGTCTATAAAATGGCGCTCCACTGTGGGTGACACAAAATAACATTAAAGAATATAGTAATCAGCTGGGCGTGGTGACGCACACCTGTTATCCCAGCACTCCAGAGGCTGAGGTAGAAGAATCGCCACAAGTTTGAGGCCAGCCTGGGCTACATAGTGGGTTCTAGGCCAACTTGAACTACGTAGTGAGACCCCGTCTCAAAAACCCCCAAAACAAACGAACAACAACAAAATAGTTGTAATCATTAATGTAAATCATTCATGGGGTCTCCCGGCAGCCCCTGCATAGGGCAGTGTCCCTCCAGCTCTGCAGGTTGTCTGCAAGGCCCTGTGGAACTAACTGGCAGCAACATTTCTGCATCCTTCCCCTGCTGTGGAATGCCCAAAATTGTCGACTTTTTTTTTAGGTGCCATTTCTGGAGCACTTCATATGTGCTAAGGCTTAGGCATTCCTTCATTATCCTCCTATCCAGGGAGGTGAGTACTGTACTACTATAGCTTCCACTTTACAGATGAGAAGACAGAGGCTTTGGGAAGTTAAGATTTATCTGGGGTCACACAGCTGTGAAGCCCTGAGACTGGAAGTCCCCAGGTTTGGTGGAATACATGGTCTATGGGGGATGCGAACCTTTTCACTTGCCCAACATCCTTCAGGTCCTACTCCAGTTTCATTCCCTACATGAGGGGGATAATCCCAGCCCTCACTGGCAGCAGCATGTAAAGGTCACATCAAAATAAAGAGTGTAGAAGTGCTCTGGAGCTGCAGGTGCCCTGGAGCCATTATTCAGAAGCACCCCTGCTGGTCTGTGTGCCATCTCAGACTGTCAACTGCACCTCTCTTCCCAGACCAACAAAGACCTAGAACCATTCCTGTAACAGAGAAGCCAGAGACACATGCTCAGCATTCATTGCCAGGTGTGTCTGGCAGGGAAGGCTTTTTAGAGGAGGTAAGATTTAGGCCAGGCTTTGATGCCAGAGGATAACAAACAGAATCTCCTCAAATGAGCATAGGCAGAGCCCTGTAGGTCAGCAATAGCATGTCCAAAGGTGTCAGCTCTAGAAAGGCCTGGGTTAAGACAGTGTGGGGAGAGTGGAGCCACAAGCCCTCCAGACACTCCTGGCTTATGGTGGGAAATAGGTAGGAGTCAGGACTGAGGCTGGGGTCGGGGAGCCAGAAGTGAGAAGCCCTTACTAGGAAGGGGCTGTCTGCAGAGGTCAGAAGCTAGGTGGGCCCAACCATGTCCACATTCCTGCTTTGTGACCTTGGGCCACTTCTCCAAGACCTTGATGCCTCTGTCTTTCTCTGTGAAACAGGACAGTCTGTGAAACTGTCTCTGTGAAGAAACTGTGAAACAGTCATCTTGTCTGCCAGGATGACTACATGAACAAACGAGGGCAGACCACTGCACACCATTATGTACCCTGAGGCTTCCCAGCTCCCCAGCCAAGTAGGCACCAAATTCTATTTTGGAAGGGAGAAATTGAGACAGTCTCACTATGTATTCCAGGCTGGCCTCCAACTCATGACAGTCCTCCCAAGTGCTGGGATTATAGGTGTGTCCCACTACCCTCAGCTAAATTCCTCTATTTTACAAATGAAGCAGAGGCATTTCAGGTTAGGAATCTGAGTAATGCAGCCTTGGACTGTGGCCACCACCCAGCTGCTTGGGAAATGTCAGCTGATTTCTTTCTCTGAGAAGCCACAGGACCACTGCAAGGCCCCAGTGTGAAGGTGAAAGATTTGAAGGTGGGTTCCTGCTCTGGGTCCTGCCCTCTCCAAGAATTGAAAACAAAGAGGGCTGGGGGCGGGGGTAGCTCAGCAGTAGAGCACTTGCCTGGGGAGATCCCCAGTACCGAAAAACAAAATAAACTGCATTAATGCATTTAACCCTGACCTCACATTATCAGGGCGGTTCCTCATGGTTACCGTTTGACAGAGTAAACTAAGGCACAGAAAGGTAAGTCATTTGGTCAAGGTCACAAAATAAGTGATAGAAATGGGATTCAAACCAACCAGTCTGCCCCCAGCTACTACCTGCTTAACTCACATGCCCCAAGCTCTGGGGTCCCAGTTTGGGGAAAGCCTCCCTTAGGCCCCCTGCTGTGCCAGCTCGCCCAAGAGCCTGTCCTATGGAGCAGAGGTTTATCACCAAAGCCTTGGATTTAGCAATGGCAAGCCATCCCATCATCAAAATGACACCCATTTTGTAAACTGAATTTTTGAGACAGGGTTTCACTATGTAGTTCAGGATGGCCTTGAACTCAATATAGTGCTCAGGCTAGCTTTGAACTTGAGGATATCCCTGGCTCAGCCTTCCCAAGGCTGGGATTACAGGTATGTGCCACCATACCCAGCTAAACTGAATTTTTAAAAGTATCTTTTTACTAGAAAAAAAGCTAGGGGATTTTCTATGAACTCCCAGGGGGAAGGGGATGGGCAGGGTGTAGCCTGGGCCATCCTGTCCCCTCTAGGGGCAGAAGAGAGGTCTGGCTCCTCTCTGGTGTGAGCCTGGGTGGGTACCCAGCCAGCTCACTCATGCCATCCTCCCAGAGTCTGGCCTGGGACTCGGGAGTGGGAGGTGACTATGGCCAGATGTGACCCAAGCCCTAGCAAAGCATCTTTAGTTTTAAATTCTTTACCCACCAGACTTCTGAGTAGGCAGGTGTGGCTGAACACACATCGCTGATGGCAAATCTTTTAGAGACCAAGTGCAGAACTGCAACCCTGAACCCACTTATTTATCACAAAGTGCCAACACTGCAATTAAGCCTGAATACTGAGGTTTTAGTTTAGAAAAACAACTCATACACTAACATCTTTTGTCTTAAAAGAAAAACACACACGCAAATACAATTAACATGTGTGCCATAGTTTTGCCACCCACCATTGACATATATCCAGCTTCAGGCATCTGAGAGCATCCTTGCATACTTAATTAAAACGGTGTGCTGGGCAGGGGGATGTAGCTCTGGCACCACACACAAGTGCAAGGTCCTGAGTCCAATCCCCAGTACCGCCCCCCCGAAAAAACCCCAAAAAGCAGTGGTGTGCTGGCCAGGCATGGCACAGGCCTGTAGTCCCAGCGCTCGAGAGGCTGAGGCAGGAGGATCGGCATTAGTTTGAGGCCAGTCTGGGCTACATAGTCAGCTCAAGCCCAGCCCAAACTGCACAGCAAGACCTTCTCAAAAAACAAAAACAAAACAATGGTGTGCTGGATGTGATGGCACCTGCCTGTAATCCCAGCACTTGAAAGGCTGAGACAGGAGGATCACCTCAAATTCAAGGCCAGCCTGGACTACATAGTGAGGTCCTGTCTCGAAAACAAACACAACAGGGCCAGGATTTAGTTCAATGTTTCCACTGCCTGCCTCACAAGCGCAAGGACTGGAGTTCGATCCCTGGTACCCCCCAAAAAGAAAAAACAAACACAACACACTTCAAAGCAGGGCAGACTGGATCCTGCCTCTGAGACCTGCAGGCCACACACACTCTGCCTGTCCTAGAGGGCAGAGCATCCATGGCATTTGTGCTAGGGCCTGCCCTGAGCTGTGGCCTTAACTAAACCCATTTCAGCCCCTCTGGGCTGACAGAGAACATCCCCCATCCTGCTCAGAGCTGAGGAAATCAGAAAACAAGGTTGGCATGATGGCACATGCCTGTAATCCTAGCATTCTGGGAAAGTGAAGCAGAAGGACTCCAAGTTCGAGCCCAACCTGGGCAATTTAGTGATTTATCGAAACGCTGTCTCAAAATAAAAAATATAAAAGGATTGGTAATGTAGCTCAGTGTGAAGGCCCTGGGATATATCCTCAGTACCCATAAAAGAAAAAACCCCAGAATGGTGGTGCACATTTGTAATCCCAGCTACTAGGAAGACTGAAGCAGGAGGATGGCAAGTTTGAGGCCAGCCTGGGGAATTTAGCAGGACTATGTCTCCAAATTTAAAATTTTTATTTTTTATATTTTGAGGGTTTTTTTGAGACAGGGTCTTGCTTTGTAGTTCAGGCTGGCCTTGAACTCACCATGCAGCCCAGGCTGGCCCTGAACTTGTGGTGATCCTCCTGCCTGGGATTACAGGCATGTACCACCACACTCTGCCAAAAATTTAAAATATTTTAAACTGAAGCCTGGCGTGTCCCAGCATTGAGGCTGTC
This sequence comes from Heterocephalus glaber, assembly GCF_000247695.1. The sequence goes on along the minus strand of NW_004624767.1, from coordinate 22,031,856 downwards.
AGGAAGATCATACCAAGTTCAAGGTCAGCCTGGGTTACATAGTGAGACCCTGTCTCAAACGCCAAAAACAAAAGGGCTGGGTAGTCTATTTTTATTTTATTAATTAATTAATTAATTAATTTGTTTTTGGTACTGGGGATCAAAGTCAGGATCTTGTGCTTTTCAGGCAGGTGAGGCAGGTGAGGCAGGCTTTGGCACCACTGAGCTAAATCCCCAGCTGTGTAGTACATTTTTAATTTAAATTGTTATCAACAGTGTTTCATTTAAGATACATTATTGATATTTTATTAGAATTGGGCCAATTTCCCTATAAAACAGGATAAATGCAAGAGGCTGGGGATGTAACTCAGTGGCAGAGCACTTGCCTAACACAGATGAGGACTTGGCTTCAATCCCCAGCAATGCAAAAATTAATAGTAAGTGTCCAGGGGCCAGGGATTCAGCTCAAGTGCCTCACAAGCACCAGGTCCCAAGTTTGATCCCCAGTACCAAAAAAAGGTAAGTGTCCAGTGTGAAAAATGTTAGTTTGTGGTTGCTAATAAAATCATGCTATTTTGTGTAAGAAAAAAAAAAATGAGCCAGATATGAGATGTATGTCAGTGGTAGGCTGGTTGGCTAGCATGTGCATGGCTGGGAGCAGTGCCCAGAAGCACACCAACCAAATAAGCAAACAAACAAAAGAACATCTTTAGCTCATGAGTTGTGCCAAAGCAAAAGGATTTAGTCCGTGGCTGTGGTTTTCCAATACATTCTCTAAAACCCAAAAGCCTGTCTTCTGTCTTAAACCTTTAATGGCTGCTTTGTTCTACTTTATTGAGATAAAGTCCAAACTTCTTGGCATGGCCTTCAATGCCCTGACCTTTGACTCTAAACTACACTTCACTTGTCTGCCATCAAGGGCGCACATGGTGTTCATGTCACTGTGTGAATGGTGGCCCCTACCTGCTCACCACGAGCACCTTCCTTCTGCTCAGGGTCTGGGCCAACACCTATTGACAATAACAGTGACACAGTGACAGGAACAGCAGCCACTTCCACAGCCCTTCCCCTGTGCCAGGCACTGATTCAAAGTACTTTTCCATGCACTAGTCAGTCATCACTGCCAGCCCCTGCACTGGGACCACTTCTACGCCATTTTCTGAATAAGGAAACTGAGGCAGAGTGAGTTAGCCTCTGAACTTGCTCATGAAGGGCAGAGCTGCACTTGAACCCTGTGGTCTGGCCCAGAGGCCAGCACCCAGATGTTTCTCCCATTGCACACCCTTCCCTAGCTCTCAGTGTCCACATCTGTCCCTTGGGCTGTCATGGCCTCAGGCTGCTGTTCCTGCCCCAGGGTTGTGTATAGTCCAGCAGGGGGCAGAGGACAGCAAGCGTGACCAGATCAAGCAAGCATGACCAGATCAAGCAAGCATGGGAGGAGGCTGCACAGCACTGGCAGGTTACAGGTAGAGATTACTCATGTAACCTACTTGTTTAATGGCTGTTTGGACTTACCACACACTGCTCAGACTTACAACCTGTCTCCTGATTTTTATTTATTTATTTTTTTTGGTACCAGGGATTGAACTCCCGATCTTGCGCTTGTGAGGCAGGCACTGGAGCCACTGAGCTAAATCCCCGGCCCTGTCTCTCTTTTTTTGATACAGTTCTGTACATCTTATTTATAGAGCCCCAATGTCATTTATTTATTTATTTTGAGACAGGGTCTCAGTATGTAGTTCAGGCTGGCTTGAACTCACTCTGTAGCCCAAGCTGGCCTCATACTCCCAGTGGTTCTCCTGCCTCAGCCTCCCAAGGCTGGGATTACAGGCATGCTTCACCACACCCAGCTTTTCAACATCTTTTTTTTTGGTATGTCACACCTTGTTTATAGGGTACTGTAATTTTTGCTGTTTGTACTGTACAGTACTATAGTTTTATGTTCTGTTATACATTACAGTACTACACATAAGAGTTATCAAATAAAAGCAAAGTCATTAAGTTGGAGTTTCCTTTGACCATTTTTTGGTTCTGAATATTGTAACGTAGATCCTATATACAATTCTACATTTGGCGACCAATTCATTTAATAATCTAGTCCCAAGAACTTCACTTGGCTATTAAACAAGGAATGTTATGCTTGCAGATCTTTTATAGGAAATCACTGGCTTTTAAGACCCTGAAAACGCTTAAGAAATCCTTGGGCTGGGTATTTAGCTCAGTGGCGCTGTGCCTGGTCCTGAGTTCCATCTCCAGTATGGCAGGGGCTGGAGCTCAGTAGTACAGCCATATATGTGAACCTCTGGTTTCCAACTCCAACAGCAACACCAAAAAATTAAAATATTTTGTTTTTGCTGGTTTTTTGAGACAGGGTCTTGCTATGTAGTTCAGGTTGGCCTTGAACTCACTAGCCTAGACTGGCCTCAAACTCAGTCCTCCTGCCTCAGCCTCCCCAGTGCTGGGATCACAGGCAGGAAAAAATAAAAAATTTAAAACAGCAATCCTGAGCTGTGCTTACCAATAGTGGGTATTTTCTCTATGCGGCCTTCTTTCCTGTGAGTCTGCAGCTGAACAAAGGCTCCTTGCTGCACCAGATGTTCTCTCTCCCTCCTCCCCACCTCTGGTTTAGAGCAGGCCTCTCAAGCTTCAGTCTCCTCTACCCCCAAGTCATGCCCCTAATTTGTGTGCAGCATTGGTCACATTCTCTGTCCTGCTCTCCACCACTACTGCTGAATGTCAGTGAAGGACCCCAGTGGGCCTTCTGCCTTCCGTAACTCCCTCTCCTGCCTGTATGACCATGTCCCACCCTTCTCAGACATTCATTTCCATGGCCATACTCTAGACCTTATCACCATCAAAGACTCCTACTCCGGCTTCCCACCCATCCAACCAAGCACCACTCCTACCTGTCTGATTATTCCCTTGGCACCTGACTCCAGGAGGCTGACTCCCCTGCCCTGGGGCTGTTCTCGCCAAGGCCAGGCCAGCTTACCCCACACCCAGCATTCCTCCTTGCACTCTCACTTTCCAGCCCTGGCCCTGGATGGGCTGAGACAAACATGGCTTTGGCCAACTCCCTGGCACTCCTCCCAGAGCCCACCTGGGAATCCCACCTGGTGGCCTAAAAGGCACCTCTAGACCCACGTGTCCCAAGTGGGCCTCTGATCATTTCCTACCCCTCTCTGTTCAAGGCCATTTTATCCTTCCAGGTACTTGGGCCAAATTCCTGTGTATCATCCTTCACAACTCTGTTCCTTGTATCCCACATCCAATCTATCAGCAAATCTTGCCAGTTTTACCCTAAAATAAATCCGAGGGGTGGGATATAGCTCAGTGGTAGCGTGTTTATCTAGCATGTCTGAGGACCTGGACTTAATCCCTGGTACCAGGGGGAAAAAAAAATTTCCTGGGTTTTTACTCAAAATCAAAGGTCTACAATGGCCTCTTAAGCCTTGTGCAGGCTGGACAGGGCTCTAATTACCTTCTTTACCTCACTCTCCTTGAGCCAGGGAAGCCTGGAGCAGTCTTGTCCTCCAGGCCTTCCCTTGCCTAGAACTCTCCTCCCACATGGATCAGAGTGGCTCAGCCCTTGGCCCCTTCTCCCCTTGGCTCCAGGGTTGCTTCTTACCAAGGCCCACCCTGATCACCTCAGTCACAGTCACCCCACCAGCCCTCAGGACTCTGATCTGAGCCCAGCCTGTATCATCTAATACATTCTATAATTTCCTTTGTTTTTTTTTTTTGAGACAGGGTCCACTATGTAGTTCAGGCTGGCCTTAAACTCTCAGTTATCCTCCTGCCTCAGCCTTCCGAGTGCTAGTATCACAGGCATACTCCAACACACTTGTTTGTAATTTCCTTTTGTGTTTGTTTATGGCCTTTCTCTTCTTATCTCACTAGAACATGTAATCTCCACAGGGCAAAGATTCTGCCTTTCTGTTCCTGATGTCACCTGAGCAACTAAATGTAGCACATATTCAACACTTTCTAGGAAGAGAAGTAAGTGCTGAGGATAGGGAGGCACTGCCAGGTAGGGATGGAGAGCAGCTAGAGTGGGGAACAGGTGGAGGGAGGTGGAGAACAGATGGAGACCAGGTGGGGGTAGAGAGCAGAAAAAAACAGCAAACACCAAATCTGGATGTTAAAGTGTACATCTAAGACAGAAATAGGGAACCAACCTGGTAAGCCTTCTTACTCCCAAAAATGAGGAGGGGGTCATTTATGCTTCCTCGGGCCAGTGACATGACCTAGTTTTGCTTTTAGAAGATCTTTATAGTTGTTCTAGGCACCAAGGCCTGGGCCAGGCCTGAGAAGGTGGAGACTAGGGAGGAATGGCCGGTGCCCAAAGTGCCCACTCCTCCATCTTGGCACCTGTGCTTCCCAGCTTCACACTAGCCCACCACCTGGAAGAGGTACCTGGCACTTGTGGTCATCTGCCTGCAAGGACAGCCCCAATGTGGGTGCCATAGAAGGATAGAGAACAGCTAGGTGTGGGAGTGCACACTGTAATCCCAGCACTCAGGAGGATGAGGCAGAAGGATGGAGCTGAGTTCGAGGCCAGCCTGAACTACATAGAAAGACCCTGTCTCAAAAAAAAAAAGATAGAAAACAGCATATAGCTGAGAGGCTGATCCAGGGAAGAGATCCCCTGGGGCAGGGAGTCTTCCAGCCTAGCTCCTATGTGGGCAGTGCTTAGCATGTGTGACCTTAGGCAAATCACTTTCCCTTTCTGGATCACTATTCTGCACCAACTGGCCTGGCACCTTTGAGCATTACTATGTACCAACTCTACAATTAAGTGTTTACTTGATTATTCCTTCTAATTAGCCCAATAATCCTATAACGGTGGTGATGAATTTGCTTTCAGAAGAGGACACTGAAGCTCAGGGAGGTTAGGGACTCCCCCAAAACCTTTAATGAGTGTGGATGCAACTGGGGTGCAAGAAGTGACTGGGCCGAGGGGAAAGTGGATAGGAAAGAAGGTGGTGGCAGTGGTGGGGATCCTACCTCCATGGTGTCTGCTGCTGATCAGCTGCCTCTGCTGGTGACTGATGTCTCCCAGGAAGCCTCCTGGTGAACTGGGGCCTAGCCGGTCCCCTGTGGGGGTGGGGCCCAGGGCCCTCTCTTCGGAGCTGGAGTCTTCCTGCTCACTTGGCTCAAACTCTGGGATCTGGAACATGCTCTGGGCTGTGGGGACAAGACAACAGGTAGTGAAGGAAAAACCGGGACAAAAAGTGGCTGTGGGAGGCAGGAGACAGGTATCCTGGCCCCCTCTGTTACCGGAGGGCTCCCAAGCCTGCCCTTTCTCCAGGCCCACATCTATCTGCTGCATCTGGGTGGGTAGGGAGCTCAGGTTGTATGCATTGGCCCAAATTTTTCCCTCAGGGCCCTGGTGTCCCGGGATCGCCCCAGGACTCCAAACAGGCCCTAGCCCGACCAGCCCTGCCCATAGTGGCGGCACACAAGTCTCACCCCAAGCCCGATCTCCAGGCCCCTGACCCGGGCCCGCCGCCTCCTTTTAGTACTGAAGGTGCCCAGCCCTAGTTTCCTGGGCAACGCGAACTGTCACCGATCCGGACCAATCAGCTCTGCAGATGAATCCCGGGTTGGCCCGGGGGCGGGGCCACCCGAGCGGGACCCGCCCCCAACGCAGCCCTGACTCAAGTCTCCGGATCCCCAGCTCCAACTTCCTTAGAATCCTTCGGCATTTGTAGGAGCGGGTGAGGGGTTCTCTGGAGTCCGCATGTGGAACCTAGAGGACTGTTTCTGCTGACGAGTCCTTCTGAGCCTTCGTTTCTTCTCCAGTAAAATGGAGATAATGACGACTCCCTCGGGAGCCGGTGAAAACTTTGTAAACAGTGATGATTACTGTGGGAGAAAGCACTCTGAAAAGCCGTAATTGACCTTCAGCCGTCGGATGCAATCGCTGTTGCTACTGTAATTGCTCCGCCTGGACCGGGTGACCCGGACCGGGAAGTCCTATTCCCGCGAGTGGCGGCCTAGCCTCGCGCTGCCCGCCTCGCCTCGGGGACCCCTCTTCGCGCCACTTCTGCTCCCCTCGAGATAAGAGGGCGCCTCTGCCCTGGCAGGATGGCTGCCCGGATACGGGAGGGGGACAGGGTCCTCTGTGTAAGCGAGCCTTAGTGCTCCGCTGTGGGCCGGTGACCGGCCAGGTGAGCAAGGTTGGCGGGATGGGGGTAGGGGCTGGGGTCGGTACAGGGGACTTCCGGCTCAGACCTGGGGGCGGGGTTTGGGCGCCATCTTGGCTGTGGGCGGAAGTTTCCTTCAGAGACCGGGTGAGGGGAAGCAGTTGCCGCCCCCATCCGGGCAGCTTGATATCAATTTGGGGATGGGGGGGGTCTAAGAGTGGAACTTGGCAGCCTCCCAAACAAGGAAGGCCCGGCGGCCTAATCGGACTCCCGCTGGATAGGGCACAGCCTCCGCGTCTCGGCTGCCTGCCAGCCCCGGTAACCCACGGCGCCCGCCAGCGGCGCAGATCCCGCCTATTCTTGAATGGTCTCACGCCGGGCGCGGTGCGTGGCTGCGGAGTCCGGGCCAGCCCCTGCGCAACTTGCGTAGCAAACGGTGCCCGCGCAGGCGCAGGAGGGGCTGAACCAGCGGGAGCCGGAGAGCTGGAGACTGGAGTCGGGCTACCAGAGCCCGCTTCTCCAGCTGCGGCCTGAGGAACTGTTCATCGGCCTCCTCCAGCCTCCCGCCCCTCGCGGCTTGAGGGTGGATGCAAGGGGCGGGGGGGCAACGCTTGGAAGCCGGAGGACAGAGGAAGAGGCCCCCCCGGAATATTGGAGGGGAGAGAGCCCCAAGCTTGGGGAAGGGGAGAGCCGGGCGTTGGGCGTCCCCTCAGCGGCCACTGCTCCGAGCCAACGGGCATCGGCTGGCTCTCCCCCTCCTGCCAGGCTGAAATTAGCGACCGAGGCTCGTCTCCTTCAGCCTCTCCATCCCTTCACCCCTTGGCTGTGGGGGAGTCCTCAGGAGGTTCATCCCTAAAACCCAACCCCATCTGCTTAGGAGAGGAGAGATTGCCCTTCCACACGCCCAAGTGAGGGGCCTAGGGCCTAGGCTGCCCGTGTCCCCCAAGGGCAAGGATCTCCCTTTTGAGGAGGAAGGGCCTGGCCAGCCACAACTTCTTTCCTCCTGAGTTCCAACCCCTCTGTATTTATTTCCCTGGCCCCCAGCCAGCCCATCTCTGTCTCTGGTGTTTAGGTCTCCCTCCCTGACATGGAGAGTAACCTGTCTGGCCTGGTGCCTGCTGCTGGGCTTGTGCCTGCACTGCCACCTACAGTGACCCTGGGACTGACTGCGGCCTACACCACTTTGTATGGCCTGCTCTTCTTCTCTGTCTATGCCCAGCTCTGGCTGGTGCTTCTGTATGGGCACAAGCGCCTCAGCTATCAGACGGTGTTCCTGGCACTCTGTCTGCTCTGGGCCGCCCTGCGCACCACCCTCTTCTCCTTCTACTTCCGAGATACTTCCCGGGCCAACCACCTGGGGCCCTTGCCCTTCTGGCTTCTCTACTGCTGTCCTGTCTGCCTGCAGTTCTTTACACTGACGCTCATGAACCTCTACTTTGCCCAGGTAACTGTGGTGATGGTTGGGGGTTGGTGGGGAAGAAGCCCCAAGGGCCCAAAGGAGTGATGGGCATCTCTGCTCCCAGGTGGTGTTCAAGGCCAAGGCAAAGCGTCAGCCGAAGATGAGCCGAGGCCTGTAAGTACTTGGGATGCTGGTGGGGTCAACAGTCTGGGGCAGAGAGCAGCCCACCTTGTAAGACTGAGACAAAGACAACCCAGCCTGGGATTTAGCTCAGTTGTTCTGCCCCCTGTCTCCCAAGTGCAAGGTCCTGAGTTCAATCCCTTGTACCAAAAAAAAAAGTGGGGTGACAACCCAGGAAATGTTTGTGAAAGAACTTGGAAAAGATAAAGCACCTGGCGCAGATGGCTCAGCAGAGACATTGCCCACATGAGGAGCAACAGTAATAGAAACTGTCCTGATACTTTGAGGGAGAGGGTGCCAAAGTCATCTGGGATGGAGAAAGAGCAGGAAGCTGCAGCCCATGGAACTTACTGAGCTCACTGTACTTCTTGATGACCTTGGGCTGCAGTATCCCTGTCATTTACATGGTGTCTGCTAGTTTATAAAGAGCTTTCACAAGCATCTTTCTTCCTTTTTATAACTCATCTGAGAGGCTATTCTTACCTTCACTTGAGTTATAAAGAAACTGAAGCCCAACAAGGTAAGGCAACATGTTCAAGGTCACAGAGGTGGCAGGAGGCAGAACCAGGACTCAAACCCAGATTGCTGACTCCCAATCTGGTGATGTTTCCAGCTGTCAGTCATTGTACCTCTTTGGACCTCAGTTTCCCCACCTATAAAACTGGAGGAACAGGGTTCAGACTGGACAATCTGAGTTCTCACTGACACTGAAGTCCCTGGGAGAGGGAGGGTGGTTAGTGAGTGCCAAGAGCTATCAGTGCTCTGGGGCTGATTGTGCTGTGGGCTGCAGGCTGGCCGTCCGAGGGACCTTTGTGGGGGCCTCGCTGCTTTTTCTGCTGGTGAATGTGCTGTGTGCAGTGCTGTCCCGCCGGCGACGGGCACAGCCCTGGGCCCTACTGCTGGTGCGCGTCCTGGTGAGCGACTCCCTCTTCGTCATCTGTGCTCTCTCTCTTGCTGCCTGCCTCTGCCTCGTCGCCAGGCGGGCTCCCTCCACTAGCATCTACCTGGAGGCGAAGGTAGGGCTACAAACCTTGATGCCCAGGTGTTACGGGGATCTTTGGACAGCAGTCTTAAGGTCATAGAGGAAGCTGGGAGGCTCCTCTTCCTGAGGGTCCTCTGTTGTCATCTGTGCCAGGGGACCAGTGTGTGCCAGGCAGCTGCCATAGGTGGCGCTATGGTTCTGTTGTATGCCAGCCGGGCTTGCTACAACCTGGCAGCCCTGGCCTTGGCCCCCCGGAGCCAGCTGGATGCCTTTGATTATGACTGGTACAACGTATCTGATCAGGTGGGTAATTGGCATGTCTGCCACTTACTTAGCTATAATGTCCGGCCCCCAGTTGGTCTGCGGCCTCCCAGCACCCCTGTGGCATGATTGAAGACTGGCATGAGCCTTTGCTTTCCCCCAGGCGGACTTGGTAAATGACCTGGGGAACAAAGGCTACCTGGTATTTGGCCTCATTCTCTTTGTGTGGGAGCTGCTGCCCACCACCCTGCTAGTGGGCTTTTTCCGGGTGCACCGGCCTCCGCAGGATCTGGTGAGGACCTCTGCCCCACTTCTGTGGGGCCAGGGGATAGGCCTGGAACCTGGGGATCCTGGGCTGGGCTCCTGGGACAGTTCAAGGGGGCAAGAGAAAGCATCGATGGCAATCATTCCCCCTTTCCCCAGAGCACCAGCCATATCCTCAATGGGCAGGTCTTTGGCTCCCGTTCCTATTTCTTTGATCGGGCTGGGCACTGTGAGGATGAGGCCTGTTCCTGGGAGCACAGCCGGGGAGAGAGCACCAGGTAGGAGCCCAATACGCCTTAGGATCTCTAGGCTCCTGCCTGGCTCCGTCAAGCAATGGGGACTGGGAGCTGGGTCCCCCTGCCTTACCCCCACCCTACCATTTGTCTCCCCATCTGTTCAAGGTGAGGTCCCCTCTGTATTTCTATTGTTAAACCCCTGCCCCATGCCCCAGATGCAGTCTGCCCTGGACCCAGGAAGTCTGAGTCATGGAGGCCTCTATTAGAAGCCTCTCTTCCTCCCCTGACTCTCACGAATGTGACCCTGGTCACTGCCCTGAGACTGACCCTGCTTCTTTGCCTGCAGCATGTCGGGCAGCCTGGGCTCTGGCAGCTGGTATGGTGCCATCGGGCGTGAGCCGGGCTGGTGCGGGGGCAGCCAGACGAGGACCACTCCTCTGCTCTTCTCCCAGGTGCCAGGACCGGGTGGCCACCACCACAGCCTCTACTGTACCCCACAGACGTGACCCCCTCTCCACTACCCTCCCCAGAACACCCAGACCCAAGTTCCCCTTGGCCTGGCCTTTGTGCCAAGTTTATCTGCCGCTTCTTGACCAGGATCCTGGGGGCGATGGCTGCCCACTCCTCTAGCCAGCCCCTTGCTGCTCCTGTCATAGTGAGCTTGTGCCACCTTCCTAAGATGGGGGCATGGGCCTCGCTGCCAGATGCCCACTGTGCCCTGGCATGACCTACCACCTCTGCTTCCACACTGGAGCCAGCTACCTCCTGTGCCTGCCACTCAATAAACAGTGTCTGTGCCCTGGTCTATTCACCTGTCTGTCGCTCATCTGCTTTGTGTTCCTCTCCTCTCTGCCTCAGACTGATCAGACATTGACACTGGCCTTTGAAGTAGGCTGCTGGGCTAGGCAAGGACCACTTGCCCACATTAGGGCTGGAGGGCAGGGAGAGGGGACATGCTATCTTCCCGGAAGAGAGGCTGCACAAGCCTATGTTCTCAGATATTCTTTGTTCTCACTTGATCATCATAGCCCTGCTCTTTTTTTTTTTTTTAAGACACAGTCACACTATGTAGTCCAGGGTGACCTTGCATTTACAGTGATCCTCCTGTCTCAGCCTCCCAAATGCTGGGATTACAGGCTTGTGCCACCATGCCCAGCTAATAGGCTTGCTCTTATGCCACATCTGCTCTCAAAATACAATTTCTAGTCTTTTTCCCAAGATCTCTATTTTTTTTCTTTTTTAAACCGGGTGTGATGGCGCATGCCAGAAATCTTAGCACTCAGGAGGCTGAGGCAGGAGTATCACTGTGATTTTGAGGCCAGCCTGAACTATATAGTGAGACCCTATCTCAAAAAAAAACCCCAAAGCTGGGGATTTAGCTCAGTGGTTCTGGCGTCTGCCTCGAGAGTGGAAAGACCCTCAATCCCCAGTATAAAAAACCAAAAAAACCCAAAACAAAAAAACTTTTTTTTTTTTTTAATAAAAGAGAAGGAATCTCCCTATGTTGCCCATGTTGGTCCTGGGCTGGCTTCAAGCAGTCCCCCTGCCTTACCCTCAGCACATGTAGCTGGGACTACAGGCCTACTGTGCCTGACCCAAAGTCTACCTGCCCTGGTTCTCGGGTTAACTCAGTGATAGAGCTCTTGCCTGATGTGCACAAGATCCTAGGTTCCATCCCCTGCACTCGGGGGAAAAAAATCACCTCTTCTATGAAGTCTTTCATCTCGTGCAGCACACTGTGACCCCTCTTCCTGGGCCCCATGGCACTGTGATTATGTGGCTCTTAGGCATTTTAACCTGAGCATATTGGGCTTTGGAAAGGCTTGGTTTTCTTGTCAATATCTCTAACCTGGCCTTTAGGTACCAGGGGTCACTGAGGGCCTGCAAAGGAGGTGTTGATGTAGCAGGGAGTAGCCTAGTCTCCTGACGAAGGTGTGAGCTTGCCTAGATGGGTGCTGTGTCTGCTTTATTCTGAGGGGCCCTTTCGGTGGCTGCCCCTAATAGCACAGTCAGTGCCCTATGCTTCTGTCACCCTGGCAGATCTGGGAGGTGTTTATCATAGCATCTGATTCCTACCCACATCCCTGGGAGTTCCAGCACTGGTCCCTCGAGGAAATCCTCTGCTTGAGACCATTCTGGGGACCCAAGGAAAGGTCATCTGTGATGCAGAGAACCAGTTTGAGGCTGGACAATCACTTTTCATTGAAAGGAAAGTTGCTAACATTTGTAGGGCATTTAATTGTTCGTGATAGGCTGTGTTTTGAGCATTTGTAAACACTGACCTCTTAAGTGCCTTGAATGTTACCTGAAGTGATAATTAATTATACTTTTTCTTTAAGTGGGAACAGGAAGACCTCAGAGATTGAGAATCTACCCAGGCCCTCTACTGGTAGGAGGTGGTAGCTTTATAGCCCAGGTTAAAAACCTCCTGCCTTGAGGGCTCAAGGACCCCAGGAGGCAAGAGAAGGGTCTTTGGTGAGATCAGAGGTTGTTAAGTGGGTGAGAGCAGCACGGGTTGGTTTGGAATGGACCTGGGTCTTGCCTGTTTTGGCAGCAGGGAGAGAATGCTGGCACCAGTCCGACCTAGACCTCTGAGGCTGATTCCTAGGCCTGGGGGTGAGGACCAAAGGCTGGGGACACGGGAAGAGGGTCAGGAGGTGCTCCAGCATTGACTTCCCAGACCCGGTCCCAGCACCCACGGTTGGACAAATCTAGATGCCCTGGAGGGATTCTCTCCACCCCTTTATCATCCCGAGGGGCCCCTCCCTCAGTGTGAGCCCAGGGGCCCGGCTGTCCCGGGGGAGGAGAGATGAGGGCCCTTCCCAGTCCTGTAATGGGCCTGGACGATGCCAGGAGATTAGCGTGGTCCCTGTCGGGAGACGTGGGGCAGCAGATGCCCAGGCTGGGGCCGTGCCACACAGGGCTCCGGTCAGAGACTAGAAGGTTAGAACCAGCGGCGATCTGGCTTCGGCTCCTCTTCGACCTGCGGACCCAACGGAGAGACCTGCGGCCTCAGGTAAAGGGCTTGGCGCTAGCGAGGTGGCTGGGGGTGCTGGCAGCGAGGGCGCGGCACCGGAGGGCTGCACGGCGCTGCAGGGGTTAAACCCGGGAGAAGGGGAGTTCTGGGAGGGGGTCCCAGCCCTGGTGGCTGCCCGCCCCGCCCCTGTTACCACCGCCTCCACGGCCCAGCGGGCACCTGGAAGGCGGCGGGAGCCAGACGGCAGCCGAAGCGCAGTGCAGCCGACAGTGAGTGCCGGGCGGGCTCAGGGACAGGGGCACCGGCCGGCCGGGGTCGGGGCGCGGGGAAGGCCAGGGAGGACGCTCATCCCCCAGCGCGTGGGCGTCTCCCGTAGTGGAGCAGCCGCTAGTCCCACCGCCCGTCACGCTCCGAAGCGTCGGCTTGGGGAGCGGTAGCAGCGAGTGGCTAGGGTGCGGCGCGGTGGCCCTGGGGTTTGAGGAATGTGCACGTACGTGTGCGTGGGCCTCTAGGTGCCGTAGCATGGCTGGCGGGCTCTTGGGGATCCCAGGGACCCAGGTCTGTGGGAGCACGCGGGCGGAGGGTGTATCTGCAGCCAGGGCGTGGGGCAGCCGCAAAGTGCAGTGTGGGCGCGCGGGGGGCTTTGTGCCCGCGCGTGTGTCGGAGTGTGTCAGGGCCTGTGGACGAGTGTGTATGCGCGCCTGTGTGTGGGCGACGCCTTCCGCTGTCCTAGGAGCTGACAGCTGTCCTGGGGGCTGCTTCACGGGGTCGGGCCCTTCCTGCCCCTCCTTATGGAAACCCAGCGCCCTCCGCCTTCCCTGCGCCCTGGCTCGCCTTGCCCAGGATCAGCCCCAGGGTTCCTCGAAAGCCTGACAGGGCACCTGTCGGAAAGAGAGGGGGCGTCTCGAGGTTGCTGCCAAGCCAGCTAAGCCCCGAGCGAACCGGCCAGCCCTGTCCCCACTCTGCGCCCTCCATCCCTCCACTCCTTTTCCTCCCAGCGTTCCTCTCCCCACCCCCCTCTGAAGCCTTCCCAACACGCCCAGGCCCTGCACATTGCCCCGCTCCCCTTCCTCTCCTCAGCCACTCTCCTGCCTTTCCTTGCCCGGTGCCCTCTTTTCTTCTCATACCCCGGGGTCCCTGAGGGTCAGGCAGTGGAAGTAAGAGGGGTACCAGGTGTTCCCTGGCACCAAGTGTCCAGCCGGAAGGATGTGAGGGGGAACCTATCTAGGGATAGTATGTCTGGGGGCTCTGAGGACCTTGAGGTGTGTGCAGGGGATCAGGTGGAGGAGGGTGTGGGGTGTCAGGCCAGTTTATTGACCTCACCATCCCTGGTTCTGCCTACAGTGACCACTGCTCCCCAGGAGCCTCCTGCCCCCCCTCCACCTTCGGCAGGCAGCAACGGAACTGGCGGAACTGGCCCGGCCCCTGGGCGAGCCATGCGCAGCACCACCCTACTGGCGCTACTAGCCTTGGTCCTGCTTTACTTGGTGTCGGGTGCCCTGGTGTTCCAGGCCCTGGAGCAGCCCTATGAGAAGCAGGCCCAGAAGGACTTGGGGGAGGTCCGTGAGAAGTTCCTGAGGGCCCATCCATGTGTGAGCCAGCACGAGCTGGGTCTCTTCATCAAGGTGTGTGGGGCCAGTGGCCCTTCAGGAGTTGCCTATGTAGGCCCTGGACTGGGTGTTATTTCCAGACCAATTCCTGAGGACTGGGTACAGGAGAGGGGGTGCAGGGCAAGGGCTGGATCTAGGGCTCTTGAACCTGACAAGGTCTTTCTTTTTTCTTGCTATGCCTGACACCTGGCTGTGCTCCTGGAATGTTTCTATATAAGGGCTATGAAATGGAGGAACATTGAAAAAATGAATGAATGAATGAAGCACATGGCACATTACATTTTCACAGGTCTAACTCACCAGCTTAATTACCACAGAAAATCCAAGACGCCCAGTTACATGTGAATTTTAACTAAATATTTTTTTCTAAATAATTTTAATGCAAGTATTAAATGTCTTTGTTTGCCAAAGCTGGCAATACTTCCTACATTAGCTCCTATACATTTTTGGAGTCACAGATGCCTTAGAAAAACCCAAGAACACTGTGAAGAACTCCCCCTCCACACACCACGTGTGCATATAAGCATGTACAGATGATTTCAGAGCACTCCTGTCCAAGCCACCATGGATGCTAGGGTAGGGGACCCTCCCTCTCAACACATGCTTAACCAGGGAGGCAAGTAGCAGGTGGACAGGGACAGAGTGGGGCTCCTCTGAGCCACTTTTGGTCAACTTCCTTCAAGTCACTAAAGAGAAGTCCAGCCTTCACCTTCTGGGGTATAATCAGTGAGCACCTCTTGCTTTCTCTGATTTCTGAGTCATTGTCATATAAAACAGTGTGACTTAGGGCCAGGGATTTAGCTCTGTGACTGTGACCCTGCACCTGCCTCGCAAGTGCAAGGTCCTGAGTTTGATCCCCGATACAAAAAAAAAAAAAAAAAAGTCAGTATGACTTCACTTTAATCAATTAATATTTATGACTTTATTGAAGAATATCCCTGTTTCCTGCCTGTTCTTGCTGATAGGAAAGGCCACCAGTGTGGAAGCTTCTGTGTTTCAGCTGCTTCCCAAGGGAGCAGGACCTAGGGCAGAGATGAGAGTGGGATAAGGATCAGGACATAGACACCTGGTGTGTCTCTGATACTTCCAGAAAGCAAGAGGAGGCTCAGGGAGCCCTGGGTGGAAAGTGTGTCTGGCCAGACCACAAGGCAGAGAGAGGGAGGAAGTCTGACCTATTTTGTCTTCACAATGGGATTGCTTTTTTCCTGGATAAGAAGAAAAGGAGGTGCGGGACCTAAAAGGGTGGGGGACAGCTGCTTTGCTTCTCTTCCATAGTAAAAGCCATTCCCTAAATTAATTGTGCAGCAATTGTACATGTAAGTGCGGTGTGCTGGGGCTGTAGTGCTATATCCCAAGGGATGAATAGGTGATGGTTATTGAGGTGGGGCAGATGCAGGCTCTGTTTAGATGATGTCACATCTAGGTGAAGGGACAGATCTATAGACAGATCACTGTAGGGTGCTGTGGAAGAGGAGCCTCCTCTCCTTCTTTCTTTCTTTTTTTTTTTTTTTTCTGGTACTGGGGATTGAACTCGGGTTCTTGAGCTTGCAAGGCAGGTGGTGGAACTACTGAGCTAAAACCCCAGCCCTCTCTCCTTTCTTTATTTAGCATCCACTGTATGCTGAGCTCTGGGCTGGGTGGTAGGGATGAGGAAGGAAAGCTGGTAACTGAAATGAGGAGGGTATGAGGGATAGAGGTTAGAGACTGGGGACAAATGACTCCTGGGCAAAGGAACAGCATGGGCAAAGGTGTGGAAACTGGAAAGCTCTAGAGTGTTTGCAGAATCTGGACTTAGCAGATGCCTAGTCATTTGAAGCAGAAATTAGAACACAGGATGACAAAGGATTTTTTTCCTCCTAAGTAGTGAATTTATTGAAAAAGTGCTACAAAATAAAAATTAAATTACATTTAATCAGACATTTCATCTCTTGCCTTTATTAAAAATTGTTATTACAGGAAATGGAATCATCTTACAAACTTGGGGGGAGATTGCTATAACTCAGAACCCCCAGGAGAGAAGACTGGGGATAGGGAGGTGGGAGCAGCTTAGAAGAAGTCTTATGTGGGCCGGGGATTTAGCTCAGTGGTTCCGGCGCCTGCCTCGCAAGCCCAAGGTCCTGAGTTCGATCCCCGGTACAAAAAAAAAAAGAAAAAGTCTTATGTGCTGGAATGGAGAGTCTAGAGTATTCTCTAGACAGAAGGGAGCCTGGAGGGTTTGGAGCAATCCCTGGAGAAGATTAATTGGAATGTTTCATGCTAATAAGGACAGTAGTCAGAGAGAAAAAAGGTGGGTTATGATCTTCCCCACAGACTGTCCTTGTGCTCCTTGAGGAAGGGCCCCTCAGTAGATCCTCTTAACTCTCTTGACCTCCATCACCTATAATCCCAGGAAGTGGTTCAAGGCAGGAAGATCACAAGTTCAAGGCCAGTCTGGGCAACTAAGGGAGAACCTGTCTGAAAAACAAACAAACAAACAGGACTGGGGATGTAGCTCAGAAGTAGAGAGCACTCCTGGATTCAAGGAAAACAAAACAAAAAACACAGAACCTGCCT
This sequence comes from Heterocephalus glaber, assembly GCF_000247695.1. The sequence continues at coordinate 22,015,266 of NW_004624767.1, read as the reverse complement.
GAGGGACCTGCAGGCTGGGAAGAGGGGGCAAGCACATGGATACTTCATTCATTCAGTAATTCCTACTGAGCACCTACTATACACTGGGTTTAGCTTGGACTTTAGTGTGTGTGTGTGTGTGTGTGTGTGTGTGTGTGTGTGTGTATGTGTGTATGAACACCCTAAAACTGGATGCAAACTCTGATGATATTTGAACCTTTCTGGAAGAAAGTCCCCTAATTTTCTTTAGACTTCTAAGCCAAGGGACAACCAACTCAGTTTCCTTAGGAGCAGTGTGAATGGTGGAGTCTGTATAAATCAAGAAATCATAGGGTACAATTACCAGAACTTCCCTAACAAACACAATGCTTACTATGTTGTAAGTGCTTTAGCTTCACAACTGACCTATGAAGTTGGTGCTATACTCATCCCCACTTCACAGAGGCAGAAACTGAGGCAGAGAGTTAATTTAGTCTTGGTCACACAGCACCAAGATTTGAACCCAGGTGGTCTGGTCCCAAGAGCTGTGCTTTCTACTGTATAGTTAGAAATCTATTGTGTGGTGTTAGGGGGCAGATGACTGAAATGTTTCTGAAACATCACAGAGGTCAGACAAACTCGCCTGCAATGGATTGGGCCACCCAATTTGCATCTTTTGCTATAAGATGGGAAGGATGAGCCTAGAGGCTGAAAGGGCAGGAAGGACTCAGGTTCCTCCTTCTGTGCCTTGTCTTGCAGGAGGTGGCTGATGCCTTGGGAGGGGGTGCGGATCCAGAAACCAACTCCACCAGTATCAGCAACCACTCAGCCTGGAACCTGGGGAGTGCCTTCTTTTTCTCAGGAACCATCATCACCACTATCGGTGGGAGGGGAGATGGGACTATTGGAGGGGGCGGGGACAAGGAGTTTCCTTTGGGGGGAAGGTGCAGGGAGAGGCTGGGGTGCCAAGTAGCGCCTAGACTTCTGCACCACCCCTCTACCCAGGCTATGGCAACGCAGCCCTGCGCACCGATGCCGGCCGCCTCTTCTGCATTTTTTACGCACTGGTAGGGATTCCGCTGTTTGGGATCCTGCTGGCAGGGGTTGGGGATCGGCTGGGCTCTTCCCTGCGCCGTGGGATTGGTCACATCGAAGCAATCTTCCTGGTGAGCTGCTCTACACCGTGTGCTTTTGCACTGTACTGACGATGCCCTTCCCTAGGTCCCTGTCAAGTGACTGTGTACCCCTGGTGGGGCAGAAGCCTCTGTCACTAACTTGGGGTAGAGTGAGGTGTGGTGGCGGGAATGGGAGTGGAGGTTGTTAAGTGTTTCCTCTGTGGTCCTGCCTAACACTCCTTCCTGCAGAAGTGGCATGTGCCACCGGAGCTGGTGCGAGTGCTGTCGGCAATGCTCTTCCTGCTGATTGGCTGCCTGCTCTTTGTCCTCACGCCCACATTTGTGTTCTGCTATATGGAGGACTGGAGCAAGCTGGAGGCCATCTACTTTGTCATTGTGACACTCACCACCGTGGGCTTCGGCGACTATGTGGCTGGTGAGGCTGCTCTTTTTGGACTGCATGTCCCTATTTCATTGCTGTCCAGGGTCTCTCCCTCCAAGTTCCACCGTGGCACCTCTGCTCCACCTACATTCATCATGGAATGATTCCATGCATGCTTCTCCTCATGCACATGTACATGCTTGCATGCCTGCAGCCCCATGCATGCTCACACATATATTAAATGCACATCTCACACATATCACCTTCTTGCATGAGGGCACCTGCTCTTGCACACTCTGTCTTGCACACCTTCAACTCATGCACTGACCTTCCCGTACACACTCGTACATTCTAGCACAAGCCCTTTGCCCTGGAGAGGCAAAGCAGGAAGAGGGGCAGTGAACAGAGGGCTCACAGGCTTGGCATTCAATCAACTTCTTTCCTCCTTCCCTGGTGGCATCCCAGGGGCTGACCCCAAGCAGGAGTCTCCAGCCTACCAGCCGCTGGTGTGGTTCTGGATCCTGCTTGGCCTGGCCTACTTCGCCTCAGTGCTCACCACCATCGGGAACTGGTTGAGAGCTGTGTCTCGCCGCACACGGGCAGAGGTACGCGTGTTGGGGTTGATGCCGTGTGTGCGCTCTGGCGCTAATGTGCCCTGTTCCCTGAGCTGGTTGACCAGTCTGTCTCCTTCTAGAGTGTGAGTCTCAAGGCAGAGACTGAGGGAGACTTTGTGTCTGGCGTCTTCACCACCTCTGCCCTTATGGATAGGGTTATCAGATTTAGAACCTAAAAGCACAGAAAGCAAGCCGGGCATGGCGGCTCATAGGCCTGTGATCTTAGCACTCTGGGTGGCTGAAGCAGGAGGGTGGCGAATTCAGCCCAGCCTGGGCAATTTGGCGACTTAGAGAGACCCTGTGTCAAAATTTTAAAAATAAGTAATAAAGGGCTTGGGATGTAGCTTAGTGTGGAAGCCCTGGCTTCAATCCCCTCTACCAGGAAAAAAATGCAGAAAGTCCAGTTAAATGTGAATTACAGATGAACAACAAATAAAATTTTAGAATATGCCCTAAATGTTGCATGGGGCATACTTATACTACTGCGTCGCTTGTTATTTACCTGTTGGAAACACCCAGCCGGATAGAGGGAGCAGAGGTCTCAGGGCTGAAGTACAACCGGACTCTCCCAAGGGGGCACTTCCGCGGATGGAGGAGGGAAAGCGCGTAGCTGAGGGGAGACGTCTTTTCATTTTCTGGCCCACCAAGGCTGTAGGACCAGGCGAAAAGAAGGTGGACGACTGATCAGTGAAGGGGCAGGCTCCCGGGACTGTGCGGGGGGTCGAGGACCCCTGGTCGAGGACTCCTTTTCCTTCCCACGCAGATGGGCGGCCTCACGGCGCAGGCTGCCAGCTGGACCGGCACAGTGACAGCGCGGGTGACCCAGAGAGCGGTATCCACCGCACCTCCGCCAGAGAAGGAGCGGCCACCTCTGCCTCCCCCACCTTGTCCAGAGCAGCCAGTCAGCCTGCCCCAGTGCCCCCCACCACCGGAGAGGGTTGACACGCCTTCCCCGCCTACAGCCTCTGCCCTCGATTACCCGGGCGAGAACCTGGCCTTTATAGATGAGTCCTCAGACACGCAGAGCGAGCGCGGCTGCGGCCTGCCTCGAGCACCGAGGGGTCGCCGCCGTCCCAACCCCCCCAGGAAGCCTGCGCGGCCCCGGGGTCCAGGGCGTCCCCGAGACAAAGGCCTGCTGATGTAAGGCAGGACTCCCCAGCGGGGGCGCTCAAAGGATTTTGCTCCTGCTGTCTCCCTGGCACGCTTGGCTTGTTTGACCAAAGAGCCCTCTTTTGACGCTCAACTGAGGCCTAGGCAGAAGGCTTAGGGTCACCTACCCGCCACCTCCGGCCCCTGGCCCCTTCCTAACTTCCGCCCATTCTGTCGCGATGCCCTAGCGGGGCCTGTTCCTCACACCTCACTACTGTGCCTCAAAATCTGCATCAATAAATGAAAACACTGCACCTCTGCGGGCGTGCACGCTCCGGGACGCAAGCGGGTGTGGGAGTGCGTCCTTCAGGCCACCGCGGGGCCACTCCCATGCCCAGGGCTCCCAGGCCCCCACGTCAGTGAAGTCATGGCCCTCCGTCTGGAGGCCACCGGGTAGGGTCCACCGTCAGAATCAGCCATGATGTTTCCAACCTAGGCCTGGGTATGGGGTGGGCTGGGAGGGAGCAGGGACAGCTGTTCTTGAAGGTGACCCGCCCTTCCCCCTTCCCCTTTTGAAGCGCGAGCCCCTCCCTCTCCCCACCCAGGCAGCGCCTGGGTCCGTTAGGGCGGAACCATGGAGGAAGAACCTTTCAAAGTAAGGACCGGTCTGGCCCTTCGCTTGTCAGCCTCCGACTTCTTTTCCTTCCCATCCAAGCCCGTGCGGTAGCTCTCTTTCAGCCCTGGCTCCCGCAGCCCCCACTCATCGTCTCCAGCCTCCCCTCGCCCTGGTTCAGTACCCCCGCTCCAGAACCCCGCGACCCTGGCTTCCCTCCTTGTATGTGGCCCACAGGCGTCTTCAGACCACCGAAGCTCGGGCCAGGCGAGCGGGCACAACGGCCTTCCGAATGGGTGGACCCAGGCCACACCACCGCAGCCACGCCTGAGCATGCAGCTGTCCGAGGTCCACGGGAACTGGGGCCAGGAGGGCTACGGCACAGTCTACGAGACCTATGGGCGGAACAGCCAGCGGGACCTCCGGGAGGATGGTGACAAGTCCATTTCTCTGAGGGACAAGGACGGCTCTAAGCCAGAGGACCTGGACAAGCACACTCTGCTGGAGCTGGAACCGCCCTGCAGCAGTTCCCTGGGTATCCAATTAGGGGAAGTCGCCAGCGAATCCGAGATCAGGAACGGTTAGTGTGGCCTCGCCAGGTCGTGGGTGCCCACAGTACAGGTGACTGGCCAGGGCCTCACTTTCCCGTCTGTACAATGGGGGACGCCGATAGCATCCAAGTTTCTAGGATTGCCAGGGACGGCGTTAGCGCGGACCCTGCAAGCTTTCAATCAACCAGACATTCCTTGAACACCCCCTAGCGGGAGGGCGACTGCAATGTAAATAAGCCAGGGAGACAAATAGGAAAAACGTGCCGCGGCAGTGTAGAGATCTGTGCTTTAAATGGAGTCATGGAACCAGTTGAGGGGAGGGGTTTAATTCCGTGCCTCAGGATTGGCGCTGGTTGAGGGGGTTATTTTTCATTTAGTCAATCATTGTTTACAATCTTTTTTTTTTTTTTTGAGACAGGGTCTCGCTATGTAGTTCGGGGTGGCCTCGAACTCACAATGATCCTTCTACCTCAGCCTCCCTAGTGCTGGGATTACAGGCATGTACCACCACACTTGGCTCTTGTTTACAATTTTTTTTTTTTTTTTGGATCCAATTCGGGTCCTTGTGCTTTCCTGGCAGGCAGTGGAACCACTGAGCTAAATCCCTGGGCCCTCTTGTTTACAATTTTTAAGCACTTACTACAGTTTGGTGGGCACTGTTTGGTGGGCACCTTTCTTCCCTATCTTTTTGGTGATACTGGGAATTGAACCCAAGGCCTTCACAGTGATCTCTTTTTAATTTTTAATTTTTTTTTTTTAATTTTATTTTGAGACAGGGTCTTGCTAAGTCACTAAATTGCCCAAGCTGGGCAGCCTGAACTTTTGATCCTCCTGACTCAACTTCCCAGAGTGCTGGGGTTACATGTGTGTACTACCATGGCCAGTTCCTCTTTTCACTTTCATCAAGGGATTGGAACTGTTAATAATATCATAATTGGTACATACCAAGTGGTTGCTATGTGCCAGGAACTGAGCTTCTCTCCCTTACTTGGTCACCTTTAAGTTTTACAACCTCCACAAGAAGCCATTCTTATGACTCCATTTTACAGATAAAGAACTTGAGGGTAAGTCCTCAGTCACTAGGACTGGCAATAAAGTGCTGGACTGCTTGCCTACCATGCACTAAGCCTGTGCATGGGTTCCATCCTGGGGAGGGGGGGTGATAGGACACTTGTCACTGGACCTAAATCTCACATAGTGGGACAGCCAGAACTGGAACCCAAGAGTGTACCTACCATTTTTTTTTTTTTTTTTTTGGTACCGGGGATCAAACTTGGGTCCTTACGCTTGCAAAGCAGTTGACAAAACCACTGAGCCAAATCCCCAGCCCTGAACCTACCATTTTATACCGTCTCCAAATAAGGTAGCAGGTGAACCCCACTGCCTCCCACCACATGCAGCTCTGCTCCAGGGAAGACCTAAGAGGCCCCAGATGACTGATCTCTCTTTTCTCTTCTAGAAGAGCATTTCTCAGAGTCATTGTCTAGTGCCTGGGAGCATGCAGGCTTTCCACTCTATTTGGCAGAGCAGCAGAAAAAGGTTAGAGAGGCTGGGAGTGGTGGTGGTGGTGAGGCAGGGGATGGGCAAGTTGAGGGGTACAGCAGTAAAACAACAGTGGGGTTTTTTTTGGCAGAGTGGAGGGGCAGGTAGGCTCGTTGGGGGTCTTGGGGCTGCAGGGATCTGGTGGAACATTTCTTCTGTGGGAAGAACTGGGGTTTCCCAGATGCCTGAGCTTCTCAGTGTTTTTCCAGCTGCCGCTGCCCCTGAGGGAACTCATGGAGACTGAAGCTCTGGAAATCCTCACCAAAGCCCTCAAGAGTGAGCCCCCTCCCCCCAGCTTCTACAAAAGATCCCGGTGTATTTCACAGAGAGTGGGCCTGCAGGAATGGAGTTTCAGAATGTGTATCCCTTGTCAGATGGCCTTAGCACTCACAAATACTCCAAGGGTCCAACAGAAATAAGTTGAGAGACCAGGTTCAAAATGGGGAGAGTATGGGATGACAGGCCTCAGTGGAGATCCTTTCTAGGTGAGGTTTTAGGAGGGGTCTCCATTTGCCCAGTGGACGTAGCTTTGGCTTCCCAGGTGGGGGAGCTGTGAGGGATCAGTGGATTTAGGTAAATTTATTGGACAGTGGATTATTTGGGTAAATCATGATGTTCATGATGTGACATCCAAAGGGCTATATGAGTATTTAGAGTGGGTAGTCCAGGAGATGTCCACAAAGCTGCTAGCTCCACCCCGGTTCAGGCCGGTGGCACCTTCTCCAGCCCGGCCTCACCATCCTCCTCCACCTTCGCACTAAGCGGGGATCCAAAGTTCCCCAAACTTACACAGGCCCCAGCGCCCAGGGTGGCTCCCACTCCAAATCACCTATGGCTCCTTAAATCATACAGGCAGTACCCACTGTGGGGGAAGCCTTGCCGGTGCTCACTGGCCCAACTCAGCTCTGCTCTCCTCCCAGGCTACCGGTCCAAGATCGGCGAGAACCACTTTCTGACCAAAGAGCTGCAGCGAAGCGTCGAGGAGCTCCAGAGGCGCAGGAGGCTGCTCTGGACGTCTCAGTGAACCTCTGGGTCTAGCAGCGGTCGGACTCCGGCCCCTTGCTCCGTCCCGTCTCCAGACCCAAGCCCGACCCGCTTGGAGTCTGAGCCCTAGAGAAATTAAAGAGTCTGTGCATAATCCGTGAGTCAGTGCGTGGCTGCCTGCGTGAGGCGGACGCACGTGGCCCCGCCCTTCTCCGTGACCTTCATTCGGTCACCGCAGTGACCTTGAGTTTTCTCCGTCCGGATCTTATCAGCCCTGCCTTCCCGGGACTCGTAGGGTTACTTGCTTGCACGAGTAGGTCTGCTTCTCTCACCAGGGCCTTCGCAACTTTCCGGGACTACTGAGTCTGCGGCTCAGGTGTCCACAAAGCGTTACCTTGGGGGAAGGGGAGAAGGGGCTGTGCTGAGCCCCCACCCCGAGCTGGGCTCCACCCCTTATGCATATGCAGATATCCCACCCTTTCCGCCCATCCCGCCTTCTCATTTTCTTAAGGGCCTGGTCTCTCCCCGCTGCTGCGGCCACTGAGCGACCTCGCCCATTCCTCTAACGCAAAGCTACAGCAGCCTCCTCCGTTCCTTCTGGGCTTTCATTACCGGCGCCCCACCGTCTCTGGCCCCGCCCCCAGGAGGCCGCGTACGCAAGTGCGCCGCTGAGGGTCGGTGGCGGTGGGGCGGGGCTTCGATGAAGACCCGCCCCCTGGCCCTGAAGGCTCCACCCTACTCCTTCAGGAACACGGGCGCTGCCCGCCTCACTTGTCTGATTAGCATAGGGCCGCCGGGCCCCGCCCCCTGCTTTGCATGCGCACGACCGGCCCCGCCCCCGCTGTCAGCTGGAGGAAGCGGAGTAGGAAGCGGCCGCGATGTCCTTTTGTGTCCTACAAGCAGCCAGCGGGGCCGCCGAGTGAGGGGACGCGGCGGGGCGGCGCGGCCCGAGGAGGCGGCAGAGGAGGGGCCGCCCTCGGGCCCCGGCTCACCCTGGCATTACGGGCTGCTGGGCCCCCATGCCTGCCCACCCGCCCTACCGGAGCCCCAGGTCTTGGGGCGGAGGGGTGCTGCCGTGGGCGGGCGGGGCGCGGGGCCATGTGCAAGCGCGGCGGGGAGGCGGGCGGGATCCGGTCGAGAGCCCAGCGGGAGTCAGAGCCTGGGCAGGATCCTGCGTCTAGGTCCCGGAGGGCCGGCCCGGGTCAAAGTCCAGCCCGGCTCGGACTGCGGAGCCCGGCCCCGCTCAGCCTGGGGCCTCGGATCTAGCCCTGGGGCAGGGTTCAATACGGCGCTTGGGGCGAGCCGAAGTCCCTGGGGCGGGCTGGGGTGGAAGAAGGGGAGGGTTCTCTGGGAAAGGGCTCTGAGGACCACGTGGGGGCGCTCGAAGGGGCTTGGGCCACCCTCCTCTCTGGGTCAAAGGTCATCGAAGCGGCGGGGGAGAACTTCTTCCTCCTCGGCTCTTTTCATTTACTTCCTGATAACCTGATAGAGGTCCCCCGTAGGCGGAGGGGGAGGGGAGGCTAGCAACTTTGGGTAACTTCCCATAGGTGTGCGAAGGTTAGCGGGTGGGGCACTCCATGAGGTGGTGGACTCTGCGGCACGATTGGGGTGCAAGGAGGTGGAGCCACACCCGGTGGTGTGGCTGGAACTGGGCATGCTGGGGCAGGAGGGGGCGGTGTGTCTTAAGTGTGAGGCTGTTCTTTCTTGAAGGAGTCTGTGCCACTGTATGTGCCTGTGGGGACCCTGTGAGATGGTGTGGGATTGAGTCTTGAGTGTGTGTTTATGGAGGGTATCCTTTGGGAGGAGTGTGTGAGGACAAGTATGAGAGTAAGGACTAGGGTTTTAGAACGTGAAAACCCCCAGCACAGAGTGAGTGTGTGTGGGTGTGTGGGACCACCTGAGAACCCAGGTGAGTAGGGTGTGGGTGTGAACACACGGGTAAGCCAATCCTTTGCTTCCCCTGGGCCTGAGTGACTCATTGTGCCCTCTTGAATAGAGAGTACCTAGATGAGGGGGAGATCACTGAAGTCACCCTAAGATCTGAAAGGTGTTCCAGGTGGGGTTGGAGGTTGAGTGGGTGCTGAGGTTTCCGTGCTCTCTGGCCTGGGTGGGAGGGGGGCCTTTCCACGCTTCTCTCAGGTTCCCAAGAGGGAGACCTGCTGTCAGTTAGTGCCCTGGAGGCTCTGGAGACTGTTCTCCTGGCAGCAGCTGGGGGGGCCCCCCTCATGGCAACCTTTCCTTGGACTCTGCACCCTTTCTTCCCCTGACTGAGCCTGGAAGCCTGGCCCAGGGTTGGGCAACTCATATGGCAGTGTGTCTCCCCATCCCTCTGCCTTTCTGATCTGATGGTCTCTCCCTGCAGGTGACCAGCGCCATGTCCAGCCAGGTGGTGGGCATTGAGCCTCTGTATATCAAAGCAGAGCCAGCCAGCCCTGACAGTCCAAAGGGTTCCTCAGAAACTGAGACTGAGCCCCCTGTGACCCTGGCTCCTGGTCCAGCTCCCACCCGCTGCCTCCCGGGGCACAAGGAGGAGGAGGATGGGGAAGGGACTGGGCCTGGCGAGCAGAGCAGTGGAAAGCTGGTGCTCAGCTCCCTGCCCAAACGCCTTTGCCTGGTCTGTGGGGATGTGGCCTCTGGCTACCACTACGGTGTGGCATCCTGTGAGGCCTGCAAAGCCTTCTTCAAGAGGACCATCCAGGGTGAGCCCCCACCCCTTTTCTGTGCCCTTTGCCCTGTACCCTTGGCCTGACACCTCCCAGCTGGTAACCGCTGGGTACAGTAGTCTCTGAGCCTGTCCAGGTACTGCATGAGGTTGGCAGCGTGGGGCTCCCAGGCCCTGTATCTCATTAAAGTGAGATACAAATAAGTAAAGCACCAGCACCTGTCAATGGGTTGGATGGGATATTAAGTGTAAGGTGGGTTCCTGGGTGCCTTAGGCTCATCGCACCTTTTGACCTTTTGACTGTGGCTTTGAGAAATTCCAAATCTTTGTTCTTGACTTTCTTTTTTCTAGCAGCTACTGACCTCTCCTGGCATAGAACATGCCCCTTTTAATTTTCTCAAAGCCGCACCAATGAAAGGCAGATTTTTATGGGCAACTGAGGGGGGCCTTCATACTGAGCAATACCTCCAGCCTTTTAAAAAATTTATCTATATATTATTTACTTTTTTCTTTTTGGTACCGGGGATCGAACTTGGGTCCTTGGGCTTGTGCAGTAGGTGGCGAAACCACTGAGCTAAATCCCCGGTCCTATATATTATTTACTTTCGTCTTTTGGAGACACTCTTGTTCAAGGCTGGCCTTGAACTCATTAGTAGCCTAGGCTGGCCTCAAACTCTTGGAGATCCTTATTGTCTTGCCTCGGCCTCCTATATTCTGGGATTATAAGTGTGTACTAGGACATCCAGCTACTGTATCATATTTTAGTATCTGACTTTATTTATTTATTTTTTTTGGTACAGGGGATTGAACTTGAGATCTTGCACTTGCAAGTGCTGGAACCACTAAGCTAAATCCCCAGCCCTAGAATTTGACTTTAAAAAGATTGTTAGGGAGCCAACCATGGTGGTGAAGGGCTGTAATCCCAGCACTTGGGAGGCTGAGGCAGGAGGATCATTTCGAGTTCCAGGCTAGCCTGGACTACATGGGAGACTCTGTCTCAAAAAACGCAGTGGTTCCGCTGCCTGCCTTGTAAGCAGAAGAACCCAAGTTCGATCCCCAGTACCAAAAAAAAACCACAACAAAAATCAGGGCTGGGGATTTAGCTCAGTGCTTCTGCCACCTGCCTCGAAAGCGGAAGGACCTGAGTTCGATCCCTGGTACCAAAAAACAAAACTCCCAAAAAACAACAAAACAAAAAAGGATTGTTAGGAATCCTTGCGCTTATATGTTTGTTTTTGGAGACAGCCTTTTGCTCTGTGGCTCAAGCTGGCCTTGAACTTGTGGTACACTTCCCTCAGCTTCCCCACTTCCGGGATGACAGGACTGTGGTTCCATGCCTGCCCATCTCTGCTCTTAAAAGTCACTTATTTTACCCGGTATGTTGATGAACACTTGTAATCCTAGCAACTCAGGAGGCTGAGGCAGGAGGACTACAAGTTAAAGGTCAAGTTGGGCAACTTAGATTGTCTCAAAATAAGATTTAAAAAGGGCTGGGGATGTAGCTCAGAGGTAGAGTGCTTGCCTAGCCAATGTAAGGTCCTGAGTTCAATCCATAGCCTGTGTACTGCACACCCCCCCCACCCGCCCCCAAGCAAACCAAACTTCAAGTCTGTGACCAAGATGCTAATATAAACATCACCTGGGATTGGCCTGTTAGTTGTTTCACAGCTGGGAAAACTGAGGTTTCAGGGGTTAGATGTGAGACTTGCTCAGGGTGACACAGTTTGTCCATGGTGGTAACAGGATGGAGCCCACGCAGCCCCTGACACCCTTTGTTTTTCAGACTTGTGTTTTGCTATCCTGACCACTGAGGTTGGGAGAGACAGGGAGCAAAGCATGTACCAAAGGACTGGCCTTTGTCTGGGGCTCTGGAGGGCTTCCCTGGGGAGGTGTCTTAAGCTGAGTGCAGAAGCCTGAGGAGGATACAGGAGGAAACATACTGTGTTAGCTAGAAATTCCTGCAGAGGAGGACTTAGTATTTTCACAGGTGGCCAGGTAAGGCCTCCCTGAAGTGACAAAGAGCAGAGGTCTGAAGGGGGTGAGGAGGGCAGGGAACCTGCATAGAGGGCAGGACCAGACAGGAGCCCAGGCAGGGAGCTGCATGCCCTGAGGCAGCCCTGTTTGAGAGCAGAGGTCTTAAAGGTGACAGGTGGGTGAGGCCAAGGGGAAGTTGGTGGGGAGGTGGGCTGAGCAGAAGTGGGACTGGAGCTGACACAGGTCTCAGGATCCCTGTGGCTGCTGTGCAGAGAATGGGGACAGAGCAAGCCAGTGAGGTGAAAGGTGATGGTGATGAAAAGTCCATGGGGAAGCAGTTGCCAGTGGCAGAAGGAGCTGCAGTCAGGGTGGATGAGAAGGCAAAGCCTTCAGGATTTGTTAGCAGGTTGCATACATTGTTCAAGGAATGTAACGATCCGCACAGGTTTCTGCTCAGGCCCCAGGATGAATGCAGTTGCTGGCTTGGCAGGGAGGTCTGGGTCCATTTAGGATGTGTGAGGTTTGAGAAGCCTTCTGGACATACAGGATGTCCAGGATGTAGCTGGATTCATGAGTGTGGAGGTCCAGGCAGGTCTGGGCTAGAAAAAGAAATTGGCAAGTCCTGTGATGTAAGATTGCCACAGGAATGAGTGAGGGTGAGGTACAAGGCCAGCCTGGGAGGCTTCAATGGAAGGAGCTGGGGAGATGCAGAGAAACCACAAAGTGGCCAGAGAGGTGGGAGGAAAAGAAGAGAGTGGTGTCTTAGGAGCAAAAGAAGGAAGCATTCAAGTGTTTCTAGGAGCAAGATGTGTTTGATGCTCCTTTAGAGATGTGAGATGAGAACTGAGAATTGACCATTAGATTCAGCAGCATAGAGGGTAGTGTGGTCTGGTGGAATGGCTCAATCAGAGGCCTGGGGCAGAGAAGCTGCCAGATTACTTGATCCCTGCCCTTCCCTCGTCCAGGCAGGGGTCCTTGCCCAGTGGCCAATCCTCCCTGCCCTGCTTATGGTACCCTGCTCTTCCTTTCCTTCCCGTACCCCCAGACCTGTGCTTGCCCGAGGCGTGTCAGGGCTTTCCTGTCCACTGGGCCCCCTTCAGGCCTGGGGAGACTGCCACTGGAGCCCTGGCTCTTCTTGGTAGGGAGCATCGAGTATAGCTGTCCAGCCTCCAATGAATGCGAGATCACCAAGCGGAGACGCAAGGCCTGCCAGGCCTGCCGCTTCACGAAGTGCCTGCGGGTGGGCATGCTCAAGGAGGGTGAGCACTGGCAGGGTCCTGTGTGGAGCAGGGAGGAGCCTGAGGGTGGGGCTGTGGGATAGCCCTGCAGAGCAAGTACACCCTAGACCTATAGACTCACCCTGTCCTACAATTCAAGGGGTGCGCCTGGACCGAGTCAGGGGAGGGCGACAGAAGTACAAGCGGAGGCCAGAGGTGGACCCACTGCCCTTCCCAGGCCCCTTTCCTGCTGGCCCCCTGGCAGTAGCTGGAGGCCCCCGGAAGACAGGTAAGAGCATTGTGGGTCCCTAGAGCTCTGGGGCAGGAAACCTACCTGGCATTATTATGGGTACTAGGTCCTGTATTTCCTTCATGGATTCACTTATCATTTTTCTAAAAAATATTTATGAAAGTGTTTTTTTATGCATTGTAGACCAAATAGTACAGCTGGGACCAGAGAGGTTTTCTGACACTTGGACTTGGACTGTCCACAACCTTCCAAGACTTTTCCCTGGGAGGTTGTGAACATTTTTCCCTGGAGAGAGCTATCTCCTAGCTTGCCAGTGGCTGGGGAGAATGGCCACAGGGGGCCTGCCAGGGAAGGTTCTTTGGCCCGAGGAAGCCTGATGCATTTCAGTGCTGATTAGTCCTCCCCATCGCTGCAGCCCCTGTGAATGCACTGGTGTCTCACCTCCTGGTGGTTGAGCCAGAGAAGCTGTATGCCATGCCTGACCCTGCTGGCCCTGATGGACACCTCCCAGCTGTGGCTACCCTCTGTGACCTCTTTGACAGAGAAATCGTGGTCACCATCAGCTGGGCCAAGAGCATCCCAGGTAAAGGGCCCAGGTGACTTGGGGCCTGCCGGAGCAGGCCAGGTTGTCCTTGGCTCTAAGGCACTTGCTCAGCCACGTCTGCTCCCCACTGCCCTCCAGGCTTCTCGTCACTGTCGCTATCTGACCAGATGTCAGTACTGCAGAGCGTATGGATGGAGGTACTGGTGCTGGGTGTGGCCCAGCGCTCACTGCCCCTGCAGGATGAGCTGGCCTTTGCTGAGGACTTGGTCCTGGATGAAGAGGGGGCACGGGCAGCTGGTCTTGGAGAGCTGGGAGCAGCCCTGCTGCAGCTGGTACGGCGCCTGCAGGCCCTACAGTTGGAGCGTGAGGAATATGTCTTACTGAAGGCCCTGGCCCTTGCCAACTCAGGTGAGTCCAGGGAGGCACCCAGCGCTTAGCCACACATGTAAAGCCCTTGATAATGTCCCATTTTGGAGATAAGGAAAACTGAGGCCTAGGGAAGAACACTGACTTCATAAAAGTGACAAAACAAGTGAAGGGGAGGTCCCAAACTGCACACAGGAGTTTGAGCCATGCTAATGTGGAAAGGTAGTTTAGTGGGAGGAATCGTGGGGAGAACAAGAGGTGGCCAAGTTGAAGGAGAAAGGGTGGGCCTTGGCTCATAGGCAGAAGAGTGGTGCCCTCTGTCAGCCAGACAACACATCCAGGTTGGCCCTCCTTGGGCCTTATCCAGCAGTGCTGAAGTAGATGAGACTTCTGCCCTTTCCTAAGGTGGCCCAGGGCAACAGTTATGGCTCCTTCCTTGCAGACTCTGTGCACATTGAAGATGCCGAGGCTGTGGAGCAGCTGCGAGAAGCCCTGCATGAGGCCCTGTTGGAGTATGAAGCTGGCCGGGCCGGCCCTGGAGGGGGTGCTGAGAGGCGGCGGGCAGGCAGGCTGCTGCTTACACTACCACTCCTCCGCCAGACTGCGGGCAAAGTGCTGGCCCATTTTTATGGGGTGAAGCTGGAGGGCAAGGTGCCCATGCACAAGCTATTCTTGGAGATGCTTGAGGCCATGATGGACTGAGGCAAGGGGTGAAGACAGGTCAGGGCGCTGACAGGACCTACTCAGCATGGGGTCAGCCCTAAAGGGGGCAGACTGGGGTCTGGGCAGTGCTACAGCCTGCTGGCAGGGCCAGGGCAATGCCATCAGCGCCTGGGAGCAGGCCCCATGCCCTCTCCTCCACTGAGGGGGGTATCAGGAGCTGGGAATGTGAATGCCCAGACTCTGGGCACAGTGCTGCCCCTTGCAAGCCATAATGTGCCCCCAAGAGTGTAGGGGGCCTTGCGGAAGCCATAGTGGGCTGCAGGGGATGTGGCAGGCAGAAACCTGATCTCAGGGAGGGAAGGGGATGGAGCCCAGAGTCTCCCAGTGGGTGATGCTTTTGCTGCTGCTTAATCAGATTTCCTCTCCAGAGTAGAGGGGTACTTGGGAGAGCAAAGGTCCCTGCCCCCTTCGCTCCTCTCCTCATCATTTGCATTGGGCATTAGTGCCCCCTCCTCGAAGCAATAACTCCAAGCAGGCTCCAGCCCCTGGACCCCTGGGGTGGCCAGGGCCCCCCATGAGCTCCCACCTCGCCTCAGGGGGTCAGGAGAGCACTGCCTCTATGCCCTGCAGAGCAATAACACTATATTTATTTTTGGGTTTGGCCAGGGAAGCGCAGGGACATGGGGAAGCCAGGGCCCAGAGCCCTTGGCTATACAGAGACTCTATTTTAATTTATATTTGCTGCAAAAAGAAACCGCTTTTGGTTTTGAACCTTTAATGAGAGAAAAAAAAGATATACTATGGAGCTCAAGAACACTGTGTTTGGTGTGTCACTGCGTCAAGGTCTGGGGCTAAGGATGGGAGAACAGAACGTTCAGGGTCACAAAACGTCAAGCTGGTTGGTGTCTGTCACAGTTAGGTCTCTGTTTCCTCATCATTCAGCAGCATGTTGGGGATCCCGCGACTGATGGGGAACAGACGTCCAGACTCTGGGCACTGCAGGGTGCCCTCCAGCACCTCCACCTATGGGAGGGGGGCAGAGCTAAACACCAGCAGCCTCAAAGTGAGAGGTGGGGGACGCAGGTGATCACACGGTTCTCACCTCCAGCAGCACGTGGTGCATCTTCCTCAGAAAGTCTTCATCGTGCTCATACCCCTCAGTTGGCGCTCGGGGCACCTCCGCCAGGTGCAACTACGGACAAGAGGCCTAAATCATCTCTGGGAGTGCAAACACCCTGCCCTCCCCCAAGCGGGGCTCGGAACCGGTACAAGGGTGAGCCCGCAGCCCTTCTGAGGTCTGCACAGCGGGGGCAGGGTCCTCACGGTATCAGCCGCCTCCAGAAGTGCCGCCCACTCCACTTTGGGAATCATACGCGCCACGAAGTCTGGGTTGAACTCCACAGGGTTGACGCGGACCTCGGTGGCCTGCGAGGCAGAGGTTTTGTGAGGCAGAGACGGGACGCCGGTTCCTCCATCCCGCCCGGGAAAGGGGCAAGAGACACCCCTCAGCCAGTACCTGGAGGCGAAGGGGGAAGCCACGGGGACCCACCCCTCGCACATGGGAGCTCAGGAGATTGTGGGTGAGGAGTTTCATGTCGCTACACTCGAGCTCGCCAACCCGGAACCGGAAGAGACCGCTCCAAGGCTAGCATCACTTCCGGGGCCGCTCCACACCACGCTATTGGACAGCCAGGAGAACCGGAAGTGGCGAACTTGCTGGGTCTCGTGGTTGACGAGCAGAGCTGAAGGTACTAGCTGGTCCGATTGTGCGCTGCTACCGGAAGCGTCTCTGTAGGGTCACTACGGCCCAAGCCAAACCCCACTTGCTGTAAATCGTACGAATAATGCAAATCATATGTAAAACATCTGCAATGCAGAGGCTCTTGTTGAATGTTAAATAAATCAGGCCTACACTGGAGCCTATCGTCTTTTGTCCCTTGTTTTCGTTTAAGGAACGGAAACACTGCCCTATCCACAAATTAGGCTTATCTAGAGAACGCTACCACCTCCTATGCAAATGAGCTACACTACCGCTAAAAGTTCCGCCCCATTTGTAATGCGTCAGTGGCCCAGCCCCTAATGAAAATAAACCCTGGTTCCGGAAGCCCCAGCCTCGCCTCGCGCGCTGGCGCTAAAGCCTACGCATTGGGGGCGGTGCAGCCGAGGCTCAGCCTTCTGCAGGGTCGGTGGGCGGGCATGGGGCTGGCGCAGTTGGGTGCGCTAAGCTCCCTAATAGGGTTGGTTCACAGTGGAGTGGTTACCCGTCAGTGTGCCGCGGCAGCAGCGAGCCGAGCCGGCGATCGGAAGGAGGAGTAGGAGGGTGGGCACGTAACGGGGCCCACCGTTCCGCAGCGCCTCCGCAGCTATGGCCCCAATTAAGGTGACCGTTGGCCCAGCCGGACCTGACCCCTCCCTGTCTCTTCAAGGCTGATCCCATCCCACTCGTAGGGGCTATCGCCGTCTCTCTTGCCCTCTGGGTCCCTCCCCGCTGCCCTCGGGGACCCTTAGCAAGATCCCTTGGCTGCCCTTCCGTCCTTGCCTATTTTAGTAGCCTCGCGACACCCACCTCCTGGGACATCCCGGAGGCCCTCAAGCCCCCCTCTCGATCACTCCCTCGTACACTGTGAGGCGTCTAGGGACGGGTCCCCATTCTTTTCAGGCGATTGCGTACCACGCACCCCATCCTCCACCTTCTAGAACCATTCCTTTCACCACAGGTCCCCTTTTCAACTTGTCTACGCATCCTCCGCTGCACCCTCCATATGCTTTTGTGATAGTACTGGGCAGCACTTCGTCCATCTTCTGACACAGTTGTGGTCCCTGAAAACCCAGTAGTGTCTTCCACATCCCACCCCACGACTGTCTCCCCTCCATGGCTGATTCCCACCTTTCTTAGTACACCCCTCTCTCCTCCCAAGCTACGTTCCTAGCCCTTTTAAATTTTATTTTGAGACTCGGTCTGGCTGAGTTGCCTCAGCCTCCCCAGTGGTTGGAAGTATAGGACTGTGCCACCATTCCCAGCGTCTGTTTATCTTAATCCCATCTTCAGGAACCATCCCCAGCTCGTTGGGCCACCTCCCTTCCCCTCCCACCCTCTTCTGAGATCCTCTCCATTTCTCTTTTTTTTTTGGTACCGGGATCAAACTCCGTACCTTGAACCTGCAAGGCAGCAGAACCACTGAGCTAAATCCCTGGCCTGCTTCTCCATTATCTCTTTCCTTCTCCTACCTTTGAGCTCCTTAGAATCCCCGCCTCTGAAATCCCCCTCCCTTTTGTCTGTTTCCTCTGACCCCAACATGCCCTCTTCCAGCCCTGGCAGACTGGTCCCCCTCCCCTCCAAGTGGTAGCCCCAAGAGGGCTGGACACCTCCCCTAATTTTTCTAGCCCTCTTTCCTTTGGTGTGGATAGGACATTCAGACCTGGCCAGGATTTTCTCCCCTCACCTTGTTAGGGCCTTCCCCTCCCCCCGCCACTCTTGTCCTTTAGCCTAGGCAGTGTTTGCACAATGTTTCACACAGGGAGGTTGCCTCTCCCTTTCTCTGTTGTTACCAACGGGCCCTTAAGCAGAGCCAGGGTACCTTGAAACCTAGAGGATGTGGAGTAACCAGATGGTGGAGGGAGGGGACAAGCTGCCAGGTTCTGTCCCCCGGCTCTGGTTGTTACTCCTCCCTCTTTCCCTTGTGCCCTTCCCTACAGGTGGGCGATGCCATCCCCTCCGTGGAGGTATTTGAAGGGGACCCTGGGAACAAGGTGAACCTGGCAGAATTGTTCAAGGGCAAGAAGGGTGTGCTGTTTGGAGTTCCTGGGGCATTTACCCCTGGCTGTTCCAAGGTGAGGGTCACCAGTCTTCCTAAGTCTTGTGTTGCCCAGAGAGAGGCAGCTTGCAACAGGAGTATGTAACTGTGAGACAGTTGAGAGAGCAGTTCAGTGACTTGAGGAAATACAAGCAGAGCTGGGATGAAGTAATAGTTCCCAGAACATAGGAGAAAAGGACTACAGTTAAATTTTATTGATGCTGCTGGATGACAGGCACTGTGGAAAGTACATGGGACTTGAGCAAATAAGACATAGTCCTAAAACTGGGTGTGGTGGCACTCTGGGAAGCTGAGGCAGGAGGATTGCAAGTTCAATCCCAGCCTGGGCAATTTAAAAGTATCATGACCCTGTTTTTTAAAAAAAAAAAAAAAAAAAGACCTAGTTCTGCCCATGGGAAGTTCATGGTTTTGACCACAGGATATTTGGATATGAGCTCCCCAGTGGCTGAGGCATAAAGGGAATCTAATGGTTCACAGAGTTACATGGCTGATCAAAGGCATTGAGTCAAGGAGGTGAGGAGGGCCTGGAGATGATTGAGGGTTGTGGAGCAATGCAGTTATTCCTTTGTTGACTTTCACCCCCTCCTAGACCCACCTGCCGGGATTTGTGGAACAGGCTGAGGCTCTGAAGGCCAAGGGGGTGCAGGTGGTGGCATGTCTGAGTGTTAACGATGTATTTGTGACTGGAGAGTGGGGTAGAGCCCACAAAGCGGAAGGCAAGGTGAGATATGGGGTCTGCAGGGGCTGGGGGTAGGGAGTATCCTTTTTATGATTTTTACTTTCTGTCTCCTCAGATTCGGCTCCTGGCTGACCCCACTGGGGCCTTCGGAAAGGTGAGTGTGTTCCTTATTCCTGCCCTACAGCCACTTCCTATGCGCGACTTCCACAGCAGGGCTTGGAGGGACATGGTAGTGTGGGGAGCAGCCTTTGGCCTGTTCCTGACGCATTTCTCCATCTCACTTCTTAGGAGACAGATTTATTACTAGACAATTCATTGGTACCCCTCTTTGGGAATCGCCGGCTCAAGAGGTAAAAGCAGAAGACCTCTTCATGGGGCTTCCCTGGGACCCTGTCTCCTCCCTCCCCTGCCGCCTCTGGGGCCAAGCTGATGTGCCCGCCCATCCCCATTCTCTTTCCACAGGTTCTCCATGGTGATAGAGAACGGTGTGGTGAAGACTCTGAATGTGGAGCCAGATGGCACAGGCCTCACTTGCAGCCTGGCCCCCAACACCCTCTCACAGCTCTGAGGCCCTGGGCCAGACGCTTCCTCTGCCCTTTCCTGTCATACCTGTCCAGCCTGGACAGAGGGCCCTGATCCTGCCTTAGCTGCGGCTGTCTGATTTGAATGCTGGCCACGTTTCTGCAATTAAACACTTCTGCTTCTCAGCTGTCTCTGGTGTGGAGTTGCTGCCTCACTGAGGGCCTTGTGACACGGCCACAGGTTGAGCCAAGGTGCTGGGGGAGGGGCAGGCGGGTTGGGGAGTTGGAGCATCAGCCTGGAAGTTGAGAGCAAGGATGTTGTGGGGCTGCAAGGAGCACAGGAAAGAGCCCAGGCAGATGTGCACTTGGCACACTCCAGGATTTTTTTTTTTTTGGTAAGGGGTGGGGATGTCGAACTCAGGACCTTGAGCTTGTGAGGCAGGCACAGTACAACTGAGATAAATCCCCAGTCCACTTCAGAATCTTTTGGACTTGCTCTGGAGTGCTGGCTGGTCTTGTGTGGTCTGAACTCCAGGGTAGGAGCCTTGGCTGTAGGCCTTCCTGCTGGGGCCCAGTCCCCATTGTTTTAGGCTCTAGCCCTGTCCCAAGAAGGGTCCCAGGCACCTTTGGCTTCTCTGTCTGTCTGTCTGGATGGCCAAAGGGGCTCCATCCGGGGAGACAGCTTCCTCGGGAGGAGTCTAGGTGAGGCCTGGCCCATAGTTTGTGGGTGTAGGGGCCAAGAGCCAGGATCCCTGCCTAGCCTTGGGGAGGGGCATTGCAGCCCTGCTCTTGAGGCTCTGTCTTTTTGCCCTGGGAAGCCATATGCATGCAGCAGACAGCAGTTATTAAGCCCCTGCTGTGTTTAGGGGGTCACAGTCTTAAGAGGGGCAGCTGCTTACAGAGCTTTTATGTGATGGGCACAGTGAGGTATGGACTGTTACTGCCGGGGCTTTGAGCCCTGCAGGCTGGGCAGGCCAGGGGCTCTTCTCACAGGACTGGGCTCCAGGCTCCTGCTCCGGAGCAAGGCATGCTCTGGGAAATCAGAGAGGAAATGACCTAGAGGCAGCAGGAATGACAGCACTGTGGGGTGAGGACAGCCCTGGGCTGCTGCTGGGATAAGAGGAATGAGAGGGTGCCTGAGATCAGCTGGAAGCTACTAAGTCTCTTGCCTCTGCACCCTGTGGATACCTTAGGCCACTGGACTTTTTACCTGGGGCAGTGACAGGTCAGGTTCATACATGGAGAGCTAAGTAGAGCCCAGTGAGCTGGGTGCCAGGGAGAAGCACCTGGCGGGCATGAAGGGAAGGCTCTGTGATCACAGTGATGCTTGGAAGGAGGAGGCAGGGGACGTTGGGGCCACTGGTAACAGTGCAAGGTAGTGGCAATGGTGGGGCACTCAGAAGAGGGTAAATGCCACACTGCCAGCACCCCAGGTGTTCAGCCGCCTAAGTGCCTGGAACACCAGCCTTTGTCCCTGCAGTCTTTCCCATAACCTGCCAACCCTGAGGTCTTGGGTGGGGCCAGGAAGGGGGCTAAGGGCTCTTTAGTTTCCCTGGTAACGTGCCCTCTCCTCTTCCCCTTGTCCACCCTGGATTACAGTGTGGTCCTTGCTAAATCCCTTTTTTCCTGGATACCATCTCTTTTTTTTTTGGTACCAGGGATTGAACTCGGGTCCTTGCGCTTGTGCAGCAGGCAGTGAAACCACTGAGCTAAATCCCTGGCCCCTGGCCCTTACTCTGAATCAGTCCATGTGGGGATGGGGCCACATAATGCAACTTCATCAAACATGGATTTTTCAAATTGACATATATTATAATTCAAGTATCATAAAATTCACCCTTTTAGCTGTGCGTGGTGATGGACACCTGTAATCCCAGCTACTGGGGAGGCTGAGGCAGGAGGATTACAAATTTGAGGCCAGCCTGGACAACTTAGTATGACTGTCTTAAAGAGGGGGTGCTGGGGTAGAGCACGTACCTAACATGTGTGAGCACCTAGGTTCAATCCCCAGTACCACAGAAAAAGAACACATCTCACCCTTTAAAAGTGTACAATTCAGTAGTTTACAGTACAGGTAGATTCGCCAAGCTGGATTTTTTTTTTTTTTTTATACCGGGGATCGAACTCAGGTCCTTGCGCTTGCACAGCAGGCAGCGAAACCACTCAGCTAAGTCCCCGGCCCGCCAAGCTGTATTTTTAATCTCAGTAACTTCTCCCAAAAGGAAGCTGCCTCTCTTTGGAGCACTGCAGTCCTCATGTAGTTAAGAGAGGTGCATTCGGATCTCGGGGGTGCCACCTTCTCCCTGTGTGTCCCTTCACAGTCCCTTAGTGTCCTGCCTCCAGTGCGCATTTGTGAGAGTCCTCCATGCCAGGCACTGTGGTGGGCTCCAGTGGCACAGAGGTGAATCCACCAGGCCTGGGCTCCACAGGCACCATGTTGAAAGGTGTCTGGGAGAGGGGAAGAGCTTATGGTAAGGCCTAAAGGAGGAGAGGATGCTGGAGATCTGGGCTGAGCTTGAGGTAGGACAGAGGTGGGCTGGTGCCCACCAGTGTGGTTCTGCGGGCTTCTCCTGGTGAGGATCCAGGGTCTCGGCACTCTGCAGGGGTAGTTTCAGATGTGTTTCTATTTTTCTTTCCTCTTCGTCTCCTACCTCATGGTGTGTTCCCAAGTGCTGAGGGCCAGGTCTAAAGGCTGGAGTGGTTTTATTGGTCTCTGGAAACTCTGCACCCCTGGGATATGTGTCTGTGTTCACCACTGCCCTCTGACCTTCCCTTTTTTTTTTTTTTGCACACAATTGTGCTGCCTTGCCCAGGTTGATCTAGAAATCTTGGACTCAGTGGATCCTTCTGTCTCAGTCTCCTGAGTAGTTGGGACTACAGATATACAACACCATGCTCAGCGATGAGCTTTTTCTTTATCTCTGAAATACTATTATAGACAGATGAGTTAGGTAGAAATATTATAGACAGTCAGGTAGGGCTAGGTCCTCGAGAGGATCAGGACAAAGGTGAAACACACCACAGAGACATATCAGTTGGAAACCAGGCCTCAAGATAAAGACAAGATGACCAGATCTACATATTTCCTCAAAGAACAAACACTGGGCCTAATGAAGTCTCGATAGACATCAGCCACCCTGGTGGGTGACCAGAGACCTCTGGACCCACCACTTCCTAGGAGAATCTTTGTTCTTTCCATCCACGCTTGTTACGTGACTTGTTTTCCAACTGGACCTCTATTTCCTAAGTGACTATACTTGTAAACTTATTGAATGATCATGGCTGTGGTCCATGTAGTACCCATGTGGGTTTCACCCTATAAAACTCTGTAAAGTGGGGTCCCCAGCTACCCACTCCAGTTCCTTCCTACTCCCCAGGAGCTTTTCTATCAATAAATATCTACCTACTCTTTTTTTTTTTTGGTACCAGGGATTGAACTTGGGACCTTGCATTTTTGAGGCAGGTAGCAGCACCACTGAGCTAAATCCTCGACCTTCTATGCAGTGTTTTTTTTTTTTTTTTTAAATATCTTCCTACTCTTTTTTTTTTTGGTACCGGGGATCGAACTTGAGTCCTTGTGCTTGCGCAGCAGGCAGCAAAACCACTGAGCTAAATCCCTGGTCCTGTCTTCCTACTCTTAACCTCCTTTGTTCCTAGAATTCTTTCTTCAGTTTTTAGAGAACAAGAGCTTGCCGTATCATACAGCTAACAGGTTGGGAGATATAATATTTCATATTTCATCTCTAGTATTATTTCCTGTGACATTATGAATTCACTTGTTTAAAAATGTTAACTTAGCTTCCTAGCAGTGTGGCCTTAAGCATGCCACTTCACCTCTCTGTGCATCTGTTTCTTCGTTGTAAAGTGGAGCTAAAAATACTACCCATGTTTTACCAGAGTGGAGGGGCGGAACGAATTAATCCAGGTGTAGAACTTAGAATAGAGCTCGGCACAGGTGAGTGTCTGGCAAGTGTTGGTGCTGTCACAGTCATGGCGGGATTGGCATGGTGCCGTGGAGAGACTGTGGTCACAGAATTCCCCCTGACAGCATCCTCTGGGAAGGGTCGTAGGTAAAGCAAACTGTAGGATGCAGGGCCATTCCAGTGTGCATGGGAGGCAGGACCAGATGGGCTTTAGGAGGAAAAGATCTTTTGTGGGAAGGGACAGCTGAAGGAGACCAGTAGGGTGAGATGAAGCTGGTCCTGGGGTGGGGAGAGCAGACAGGGTGTCCAGGCTGAACGACCCCCACATGCAAAGGTGTGGGGGTGGGGAGTGGGGAGAAAGTGGGGAAGGATGAGGTCAGGGTGGGGAGCAGGGCCTTGAAGGTCATGGTGAATGGTTACAGCTAGATTCAAAGTGCAGGGAGAAGGCCCAGGAGGGTTTGCAGCGGGGATGTGTCATGTGATGGTTAGTGTTTTCTTCTTTCTTCTCCCCTCTCTTCCCCTCCTCCTTTCTTTCTTTTTGCAGTACTGGGGACTGAACTCAGCCATCGCACTTAGCTACATCCCCACTCTTTAATTTTTGGAGACAAGATCTTACTAGGTTTCTAAATTGCCCAGGCTGGGCTCAAACTTGTTATCCTCTTGCCTCAGCCTCCCACAGTGCTGGAATTACAGGCATCCACCAATATGCCTGGCTTGGTTACTGTTTCTGTATGATTCCTCCAGCTTGGAGGTGGTTTGGAAACTCAGGGAGAGGTGGAGCATGGAGCAGTGTGGGGAACGCATCAAAGCAGATACCTGCTAAGAAAGTGGGCCCTGGACCAGGCAGAAGGCTGGGCTACATGCTGGTGTGGGGCACCTGTCAGGCACTGGGCAGGGGGCTTGGGTGCACTCCCCCTGCCTCTGGCTTCCCACTGTCTCCTCTCATGGGTGCAGCTCAATTAGGCCGTGCTCCTGCTCTGTTCCAACTCTGGCTGCACCATTTCCACCCCTAAACAGTCATGGGAGGCTGGCTTCCCCTTGGGTGGGGAGGAGGGAGTCCCTGCAGCCCTAGGCCCAGAAGGCCAGGTGACAGAAGCCCCGGAGGCTGGTTTTGCTTTTGGGCTTTGATCCTGGGCCCTGCAGTATCTGGTTAGCCACAGGCCAGGAGGAAAAGCCTCACTGTGACTCAGCCTTGGTGGCCCGGGCCTCTTGCTGGACTGTGCCACTTGCACCCAAGCCCTACAGCCCTCCTGCTTCTGGCCTCTGCGGTCAGACTAAGGCTGGGTAGAAGACTCAAAACGAGGAGACAATTGGGAGCTGGAGTCCCTCTCACTATTACTCGGTGTACATGAGGAAGCTGAGCCCTGAGGGAGGGGACTGCATAGCCAGACCTTGGAAGCTGACTACTTGTCCATTTGTCTGTTGTTTTCTTCTTGTCCACCTCCTGGGCCCCTGTGCTAGACAGCAATGGGCATTGAAGCCTCTCAAAAACTGCCATAAAGACCCAGTACATACAAGTATCAAAACATCATGTTATCCCATTAATTTGTACAATTTTTCTGAGTCATTTAAAAAATAAGTTTAATTTTTAAAAAACTGCTTTAGCCTAGTGTGTACACCTGTAATCTAAGCACTCTGGGAGGCTGAGGCAGCAGGACTGAAAGTTTGAGTCCAACCTGGGCAACTTAGTGACTTAATAAGACCCTGTCTCAAAATAAAAAAATAAAAATAAAAATATGAGCTTGGGAGGTAGCTCTATGCAAGGCCCTGAGTTCAACCCCAAGTATCAAACCAATGGAAAATTAAAAAAATAAATAAATAAAATTAAAAATCTAAAAAACACTGAAAAAATTTCTGAGAAAGTCACTGTACAGTGTACTTTACTGCAGTAATAGCAAATCATGCAAATATGTACAGTTGTTATCAACAGGAGACTCAATGGTGATGGGAGACCAACATCATCATAAATCACTATGCAGCTGTTAAAAAGGTCAAGGCTAATGGTTCTGAACAGACACGAAACAGATTGGGGCTGGGACTGGGGTGTAGCTTGGGGGGTGTAGCTTGGTGGCACAGTGCATGCTCAGCATGCGTGAGGCCTTGGGTTCCATCCCTGGCACCAGAAGGGAAAAAAAAAGAGAAAGAGATTGCAAAACACATTGTGAAAAAAGAAGGTTCATGGCCATGTCCCTCATTGCAACCACTTGTTACAGGCTCACTGTGTCCTCAGGAAGGATGAAAGAGAATGCTACCCATGGTCTCCTCTGGCCAGGGCAGGGTAGAAGTGGTAGGTGGAATACTTCAGTTTTTCTCTATATCTTCATACCCTTTTTTTTTGGTGGGGATGGCTCAGCCCTGGTTACCCAATAGATTCCAGGGCTTTAGCATGCTAGGCAAGGGTTCTACCCTGAGTTACAATCCCAGCTGCCCACTTTAAATTTTGAGGGTGCTAAGTTTCCCAGGTTGATCTCAAGCTTCTGAGTTCAAGTGATCCTTCTGCTTCAGCCTCCTGAATCCTAGGACTACAGGAGTGTGCCACTTTGCCCAGATTCTTGACATTTTTGATCATGTGCACATATCTGAAAATGTTTAAAGAGAAAATCTAGCTAAAGGAGGGACTCCTGCCAGCCTCTGATGAGCACCCCTCAATAACTAACTGAGGCCGGGAATCTGAGGAGCTCAGTGTCAGCCGACCAGGGCGCCCCCAGCCTCCCCTTCCTCCCCCAGCATCCTCTGCCTCCCCCAGCCTGTTGGAGAACCAGAGGGCTGTGCAGCCAGGCTTGTCTACAGCAAAGGAAGTGAGAGCAATTCTTGCACAGCCCCTGACTCAGAGGAGGCCCAAGCAAGGGTATGACTCAGAGATACTGAGCAAGGCAAGGGCCTCCCTAGACCCCGGGGTGAACCCCAGCCACCATGCCTGGCTGGCCCTAAAGGTTGGAGGGCCCTGGAGGACCTGGGGGCTGGCAGAGTGGGGCTCCTGAGGACTTCCAGGGCTAGGGTCTTTGGGGGATATGGCTCCGAGTAAGATTCACAGAGGGTCAAATCTGAATGGTCCCTGGATACTATTAATACTAATGACAGTGACCACATCAGGGGCACTTTAGGTTTTTTTTTTTTTTTTTTTGGTACTGGGGATCGAACTCGGGTCCTTGTGCTTGCGCAGCAGGCGTTGAAACCACTGAGCTAAATCCCCGGCCCAAGGGGCACTTTAGGGAATGTCATGCTGGGCACCATGTCTATAGTCCTGGAAACTCCAGGATTATCCCTATGTGCAAAGGCTGCAACAGAGTGAACAGCTAGATGTGGTTCCCTGCTGACAATCCTGCCTGATTTCCCAGTCCCTGGTCAACCACCTTGACTCCGGGGCCCCTGCTCTTTGTACTCTGAACCTACTGGTTTCTTTCAGTTGGTGCTATAACCTAAAAGCTGTGTGACCTTGGGCAAATTACTTAATTTTTCTGGGCCTCAGTTTCTTCTGTAAAACAGAGATAATCCTTATTTCACAGTCTAGTCCAGAGCAAATAAGTTAATAAGTATAAAGTACAGTACTTATAATCATGTGTGGCTCATGTGAAGCCTGTGTTTGCCATGGTTGCTATTATTACCCCACATTTCATCAACTCTAAGATGTCATCAGTTCTAAAAGATATCAGAAAGGGAAAAAAAAATGCTGCTAGTTAACCATGTCCCAAGGCTCTTGCCTTACTAGTTTTTATTTTGTATCTCCCAAAAGAGCTGAATTTGAGTTAAATGTAGATTCTTATCATATATAATTCTGATGTGCACATAAAAAAGGACAGTAGAAGCAGAATAAATTGGTTAACCTGTTCAGAAAACTCCTTCACATTTTATTTATTTATTTATATTTGGTACCAGGGATCGAACTCGGGTCTTTGCGCTTGCGTAGCAGGAGGCAAAACCACTGAGCTAAATCCCCAGCCCCTCCTTCACATTTTAGAGACTTACTCCTGCACATCACTTCTGCATGCTTCCTGGCCACCTTCTCGCCTGGGCCATCAAAGGATACAAATAGCAGTGCTCCTCCCAA
The DNA here is from genome assembly GCF_000247695.1 of Heterocephalus glaber. The sequence continues at coordinate 21,987,756 of NW_004624767.1, read as the reverse complement.
CAGTCCACAAAACAGCCAAAACCCTGGCAAGGTAGTGTGTCTGCAGCAGCCAGCTTTGCAACCACAGAGCAAGCTCACTTTTGCCTGGGCTTTTCCAATGCTATCACTAAGTTTGAGGCAGGAGGTTCACTTTGGGTCCCAAGTTTAAAGAATGAGTCATGCCTGCCTCTGGGGTTCTCTCCCAACCTGCTCACAACCTTTCTCTGAGATTCCATGCTCACAATTTTGTTGTGGTTTTTGTTTTGAGACAGGGTCTTACAGTGTAGTCCAGGCTGGCCTTGAACTCTCGATGTAGCCCAGGCTGAGCTCAGACTTGGAATCCTGCCTCAGCTTCCCAGGGCTAGATTACAGATATTTGCCACCATGCCCAGCTAGCTAATGCTTGTACTTTTTTTTTTTTTTTTTTTGGTACTGGGGATTGAACTCGGGATCTTTGCACTTTTCAAGGCAGGCAGCGGCACCACTGAGCTAAATCCCTGGCCCTGATACTTGTACTTTTGAAGTATGGGCATGTGCCGGCAATGACAGCTAAGTCAGCATGGCAGCCAGGCAGCCAGCAAACAACTATGCCATGTAACCTGACTTCAGAGATGTTACATGTGAAAAACAGAGCCTCAGAACAGGTAAAACCTGAATAATTTCTGATCTTTACACTGGCCCTGCTTCAGCTGCCTCAGAGCATTGTACATACATTCTGTTCCTGCTGCCTGGAATACCCTTCTTCCCTCCTCACTTTGCCTAGTTAACCTACCTGATGGCTCCCGATTTCATGCCTCCTCTGGGATGCCTTCCCTGACTGTCCCACCAAGGTCACGTCCACACCCCTATAAAGCACCTAGTACAGGTGCAACCTTACATTTTGAGTATGTGGTTTGTAGGTAGCTGGCTCCCCAGTGTCCTGTTCATCCCATGGATCGGGGAGTGTGTGGCTTTTTCCTATGTCCCAGCATCTGGTACAGTGTCCAGCCCAAAGAAGGTGAGCCAGAAAATGAACTGAGGTCACACAGTGGACATTGGGGACCCAGGATGTCTTCTGGGGTCTGTGATATGAGCCGTTGGTACTGGCACCACATTGCTTCCCTCTAAGGGGGTTGTCCAACCTGCTTGTGTTCCAGATGGGACAATGAGGCCTGGCCAGCTGATGTTACCTACTCATACTCCTGTATATATAGAGTATGAGGTGGGGTGAGGTCAGAGGAGGGGGCCCACTCCCATTGAGTTCAGAGCAGGCTTTCTGGGGTCGGGGGCTTCAGAACTAGGCTGCATGGGTGGGGTGGTTTGGGTAAAGAGAGACATCAAGGGGACGGGAAAAAAGGATGAAACTGGCATACCAGGAGAGGCACATGTGGGCACCCAGACTCCTTGCTGCAAGACCTAGAGTCCCTTCCGTGGCCCTGGAGGGGGCCGTGCTGTTGGAAAAGCTAGGCCCAGAGATCTGAGGGACGCCCAGGAGTCAGGAGCACTGTGCCCCCAAAACCTGAGGGCCAGTCCTGCCCGAGATGCTGGGAGGATGGGGGATTAGGCAGCACCCAGGGGATGCCTGGCCGCTGAACCCGGAAGGAGGAAGCTGCACAGGGTGTCTGTGGCTCTGCCGGGATCCCCTCACGGGGACTTCCTCTTCCTCTCAGGGCAGGTGTAACTGCCACAGCTGGACGACTCACCCTGACCCCGACATGGAGGGGGGCCAGGGGCACACACTTGAAGACTTCCTGAGAGGGAGCCTGGCCACCTGGGTGAGAAGCAGGAGGGAGTGAGGGGCTGCAGAAGGGAAGTGAGCCAGTGACAGGCGCCGGCTGGGGAGGGTGGGCTGGTCATGGGGGTGGAGTCCAGGGGAAGTGAGGGAGACCAAGGGATGCAGAACCTGTAACCAGAGGCATTTACTGCAACAGTGGGGAAGGGGTGCCGGGGCTCACTGGGGCAGGTCAGAGAGCCCAGGTTGTGTTCTGCTGTCCAGAGGACTCATTCTGTTCCCCACAGGCGCTGGGACTGGCTGAGCTAGTGGGGGAAGCGGAGGAGCCTTTGAGGACGGAGGAGGAGGAAGAGGAAGAGGGAGTTCTCAGTCTGGAGAAGAGGTTCCTGTGGCTCAGCGATGGGGCCCTGCTCCTCCGGGTGCTGGGTATCATGTAAGTGACAGGGGAGAGCTGGAGGAATCTGGGGAACCCCTCCCCCCAAGGCTGGTGGCTGCTGTTAGGGAGGTGGGTCCTCAGTCCACCTCTCACCCATGCCCCCTGTGCCGGTAGTGCCCCCATTTCCCGATGGGCACACAGGATGGCCAGCAGCCACGATGGACCTGAGGCCTGTAGGGTGTGGAACCTGAGCCAGCTGTGGATCCGACTCAGGGAATTCTACCAGGTGGGGGTTCAGGAGAGGAAGGTGGAGTGGGGGTGGGGGTGCCCTACAGGACGGTGCTCCATATCCCTGTCCCCTAATCCAGGAGGAGCTGCAGTTGCTGGTCTTGTTGCCACCCCCAGACCTCCAGATACTGGGGTTTGACCCCCTTTCAGGTACTCTCCCCCACTTCGCCCCCTCCCTCTACCTCACCCTCACCCCCAGCACCCCTGTAAACCATCTGGCTTATGCCCCACAGGGGAGGCAATGGAGGGGCTGGGAGGCTTGCTTCGGCTGCTGCTGGGGGCATCGGTGCAGGTGAGGAGTGGAGGAGAGGGACGGGCTGAGCTTTGGCACAGACATGGGGGACCCTGCCTCAGTCTCCCTGCTCCTGTTTCCATGCAGTGTGAGCACCGGGAACTCTTCATCCGCCATATCCAGGGGCTGAGCCTTGAAGTTCAGAGCGAGCTGGCTGCTGCCATCCAGGAGGTATGGGGCAGGTGGATAGCCCAGGGCTGGCACCATCCTCAGTGTCCCTGCGCCACTCACTTTCTTCCCATGAATTGCTCCCCATGTCCCTCCAGGTGACCCAGCCTGGGGCTGGTGTAGTGCTGACACTGGCTGGACCAGAGCCTGGGGAGCTGGCGCCTTTGGAGTTGGAGATGTTGTCCCGGAGCCTAATGGGGACACTATCCAGGCTGGCCAGGGAGAGGGACCTGGGGACTCAGGTTAGGTTAGGGGACTGCAGGGGCACTGTGGATCCAGATATGAGGGGAAAATGGGGGTCTGGAGCCCAGGTGTGGGATTGGGGTCTGGGTCTTCACCTATCAGGGTTGTCACAACCAGATTCATCTTGTGGTGGTTGGGGAGGATGTTGGCAGACAGAGGATGGTTAGTACTGACCCTTAACCCTTGACCTCCTTCAGAGACTGGCAGACCTGCTGCTGCAGCGAGAGCAGGTTCCCTTGCTGTCTGAGGCTCCTGGCAGGGCTCCCGCAGAGGGTCCTTCACACCACCTGGCGCTGCAGCTGGCCAATGCCAAGGCCCAGCTGCGGCGCCTGAGGCAGGAGCTGTGAGTGCCTGCAGGCTGGGGTGGAGACCTGCAGGGACGGAGGGACAGGGCCTGGAGAGGAGGGGGCAGGCCCAGGAAGGGGTAGGGTTGCGGCTCCTGGACACCCTCCCCTCCATCGCCCCTTCTCTCTAGGGAGGAGAAGGCCGAGTTGCTGCTGGACTCTCAGGCCGAGGTGCAGGGCCTGGAGGCCGAAATTCGAAGGCTTCGCCAAGAGGTGCGTTCAGATGCCGCCACCCGCCGCCACTGTCTCCCCGAACCGGTCTCACTGCCCCCTCTAGCCCCACTCCTTCCCATCCCCCATCCATCTGGTCCGCGGTCGGCCAGGCCCAGCTCTGCGTCTTTTGGCCCAGGCTCAGGGGCTGTCCGGACAGGCCAAGCGGGCCGAGCTGTACCGCGAAGAGGTGGAGGCTCTGCGGCAGCGGACGGGACGCTTGTCCCGACTGCAGGAGGATCTGGGGCGCTGTCGCCAACGGCTTCAGGCTGCAGAGGCTTGCAAGAGCCAGCTAGAGGTGAGGAGGAGGCGGGGCAAGCGGAAGGCGGGGGCCCATGGGAGGGGCGGGGCGCGCAGGAGGCGGGGTGGGGGGGGTTGGGCCTAGAGTGGAGAGGGTCTCGCCTTTTGGGGAGAGGGCACCAGTCATGACCGGGAGCAATCGGTGAGGGTCCATGCAGAGAGGCGGGACACGCCCTCTTGAGGGAGGCTGAGGGAGGACAGTGAGGGAGGCCGGGAGGGTCTTGGCCGGCCCAGGGCAAGGGGCTTGGAACCCTGAGGGCCCTGAAGGCACGTGGTGGGGCTGGGGGTGCCTCACACCTCAGGCCACGTTCTTCCTGTTCTCCCACTAGGAGGAACGCGCGCTCTCAGGAGCCCTGGAGGCCTCGAAGGCGCTGCTGGAAGAGCAGCTGGAGGCTGCCCGAGAGCGCTGTGCTCGACTACATGAGACCCAGCGTGAGAACTTGCTGCTACGCACACGGTTGGGCGAGGCTCATGCGGTGAGGTCGCCTGAGTGCAACCCCAAGATCCCCTAGGGTTCCCTGTGACCTCTACTCTTGGTGCTCTGTAGTGGCCTGCACACCTAGCCTGGCCACAGTGGGGAGGGCTGGGCTGACTCTGCCCCTGCACCCCCAGGAGCTGGACTCTCTTCGGCATCAGGTGAACCAGCTGGCAGAAGAGAACGTGGAGCTGGAGCTGGAGCTCTGCCGGAGTCTGGAGCCACCCCCAGACTCCCCTGCAGAGGGTGTGTAAGGCTCTAGGGTGGAGGTGCCTGTGTTTTCCTGCAGCTGTGGCAGAGGGCTTCGGTCCTCATCCTTTGTATGTGGGGAGCCAGGGGGCGTGGGCAGATGCTGACCTCCCTCATACTTTCAGCACCTCTGCCCAGAACAGCCCCCTCGCTGCAGGATGAGGTGAGGGAGGCAGAGGCAGGGCAGCTGCGAACCCTGGAGCGGGAGAATCAGGAGCTTCGAGCCCTGCTTCAGGTGTTGCAGAGGCAGCGAGGTGGCCAGGTGAGTCCCGCCCACCATCGAGCTGGCCCCTCCCTTCCCTCCCTGGGCCTGACTGTCCCTCTCTTGTGCCCTCAGCTCCCCCTGCTGGAGGAGCAGAGCAGGGAGTCAGTGCTTCTGGTACTGGATGGCACTTCCCGGACACCCTTGGCTTCTGACCTCAACCCCCAGGGCTTCTTTTGCCAGGTGGGGGATCAAGACCCCCAGCAGGCTCACCCTGCATCAGACTCAGGCCTGGAGGGATCAGCTGAGAATACCCAGGCATCTGACTCACACCGAGCAGTGACAGAGAGGCCTTTCCAGGCAGCTGCTCCAGCCTCCCAGACCTCACACTTGACTCCCCAAGAGTCACATGCTGGCGTGGAGGCACAGAGGTCCCTGGAGAAGCCTACCTCTGGAGCCCCTCTCCAGTCACCCATTTCTCTAGCCCCATATCAGGGTCCAGAGATCAAAATTGAGAAGCAGCAGTTGCTGGAAGGAGAGACTGGGGAGATGCAGCCTCCTCAAAAGGAGTTGATGCCTGAAGCCCAGGGTCTGAGAAAGGAACATCCTGAGCACAAGCAAGGCTCCTCAGAGCTCAGCCTCTGTGTGCTGCTGGAGAAGGAGACTGTGGGTCAGCCACTGGATGAGTCCACCAAATGGACAGAAGCCCAAGGGCATGAATGGAGGCTGGAGAGAATGGTTGGAGGACCAGCCCCTCCCTTACCAGAGCAGACCTCTAAAGATGCTCCTGATGCCAGGGCCTGGGAAGGGCCGATCTCAGAGGAAGCCCTGGGTAGTGGTGTCTCAGAGCAGGATGCCCTCAGGGAGGAGTTAGCACTGCTAAGGACAGAGGCTGTGGCTCTGGAGGCTGAGCTGGAGGCCCAGGCCCGAAGGCTGGAGGCCCGAGGTGCAGAGGTGGCCCGGCTCTCTGAGGAGCTGTCCCACGCATGTAGGGCAGAGGCTGAGGCCCATCGGGAGGTGGAGGCCCAGGTCCAGGAGCAGGCCCGGCTGCAGGAAGCTGTGGAGGCAGCTGGCCGGGAGCTGGAGGCTTTGTCACGGGAGCGAGAGGCACTGGCAGAGGCGCTGGCAGCAGCAGGTCGAGAGCGGAGGCAGTGGGAACGCGAGGGGCCCAGGCTGCGGGCTCGGGCCGAGGCTGCTGAGGAACGGGTACAGGCACTGGAGAGCCAGGGCCAAGACCGCCTGGAGGAGGCTGAGCGGGAGCGCCAGGAGAAGCAGGCCCTCAGCGAGGTAGGTTGGAGCTCTTGCCACAGGAGTCTGTGGCAAATGGGGGTCCCAGGGTAGTTGCTGGGGTTTGGGGTTATGGATTCCACTGGTAGTCACTGAGTACCCAGCACCAAGCTAGGCCGTCCACTCTGTCTTCCTAGGACTCAGCTGATGCCTGTGGCTGGTGATGGGGTGGACCTTGGGAGGGGTAAGATGCCTAGGTAGGTACAGTTGTGGCACTCTGGCTGTAATAGTTTACTCACCTCCTCGCTGGTGCCTCCTTCTGTAAAATGAGGTTGCCATTCCCAGCTGCCTCTGGGGCAATCAGGATGTAAAGGAGCTGGCTCCGAGTGGGCAAAGGCATGTTGTAAGTGACCAAGAAATGGTCATTCAGGGCAAAATGCTACAAGAGCCCTAAGGAGGAGGAGCTGCTCTCTAGGTGGGGGCAGGAGGCTTCAAGAAAGAATGACCAAGATTTCATTTGGTGGGGAAGGATGAAGCCTTTAAGGGGCCCAGGAAGAGTGAGGCAAGGGGGCCATCTTTGAAGGTGTTGGGATTCCATCCCCAGGCAGGGAAAGTCACCTGAAGGTGTGGGCAGTCCTCTGTGGGGCTGGGTTTGAGGAGGGTTACCTTGCTTGGCAGGGAGCCTGGGGTCACCAGGAGGCACTGGCAGTGCTGAAGGTAGCAGGTGAGGCTGGCAGGGGCAGGGACAGTGATAGAGGGAAGAGAAGGCCTGGACACACTTGTATTCCTCCATTCTCACACATTTTACAGGCCATGGCAGACCCCGTACCAGGCTTTGGGTGCATGGCCATGAGCAGGCTGCCAGCACCTTGGACTCAGGGTGTGGCTCATCTGGAAGGCTTCCCTGAGCAGAGTAGAGGCTCAAAGGGTTAAAGATAGCCAGGCATGAGTTGGAGGGGTGTGAGGTAGGGCTCCAAGAGGTGAGGCTGAGGATGGGTTAAGTAGGGTTCCTGCTTTCTTCCAAGCTGAGGAAGGAATTGGGGCTTGTTTAACAGTTGGTCCATGTTGAGAGATGCCTCAGGGGAAGTGGGGGACACCACAAGGCAATGAGAAGAGTATTGGAGCCAGTGGGTGGCAGTGTGGGGAGTAAGGGCCTCATGGATAAGGAACAGTATTTCCTGGCATGCACAGCTTTCAGGTCTGCCCATTGTATAGACAGGGGCACTGAGATTCAGAGAGGAGGAAGGAATTGCCCAGACCCCTCCTGATGGCAAGGAGTGGGTAACACACGGTTGGGTTGACTTGGGTTAGGCCTTGTGCAAGGCAGCCTGGTGGACGGGAGGTTGAGGAAGGTGAGTTGGCAAGGGTGACAGGTTGTGGAGAAGGGCTGTCCCTGGGGTCCACTTTGTACGATGTGACCAAGGGATGCCGTCAGGCCAAAGGAAATGCATCACAGCTCAGATCTGCTTTTCAGCTGGGTGGCTTGGGGTAAGTTACTTCACCTCTCTGAGTCTTGGTTTCCTTACCTGTAAAACTGGAATAAAAACTATACCTGGCTCCTAGAGCTTGTAAGATAATAAATGGAGAGAGCTTGGTGCAGTGTTGGCCCCTTATGTGCTATTTCTGGATAGAAGGATGCCCAGAGGGCAAATGAGGGTAGGGCTGGTGAGCCAGAAGAGCTGGCTGTGAGGACCCGGAGGGTAGAAGAAGCTGGAGACAAAGGGAATTTTGTGGGGTTTCCGGCTTGGAGCAGTTCCTTGTGCTGCCTGGGTGTGGTACAGGCCTTGCTGTCTGGCTGGGAGGTCAGGGAACTAGGGGCTTCCAGGTTGCCCTGTGGGCTGCAGCCAGGACCTGCTGGGGCAGGGAAGGGCTCTGGGCTGCTTCCTTTCTTCTACCTCCTTTCTCTACCTCAGCTGTTCTCAGGCCAATGTGGCTGTTGGTGGCTGGCCAGGCAGCAGTGCCTTGTGGGACTTGTAGTTTTTCAGCCACAGGCCAAGGCCATGAGTATCAGGAAGAGCATTTCCTAGGGCAAGGCTGGTAGGGCTGTTCAGCCAAGATGATCATTCAACAGTAGAGGCTTGCAGGCTTGGTTTCCAGGAGCAGGATGTGGCAGATCAGTGTCACCCTTCCTGTGGCTTCATCTTGTCAGGGCCCCTATGTGTCAAAATGGTTTGGCCTACCTCCTGGGTGGGCACAGGCCTGAAAGAACCTGCACCCCTCCCTCCAAAATGGTGTGTCCCAACTGCGGATCCCTGTCACCTGTTGTCCTCCACTGTGGTTAGGCCTGTGATCCCCAAAGTTCCTGTCCTGCCTACACACCAAGGCTGGCCCCTTGGAGTGGAGGATGTTCTTTAGGCCTAACTCTACTGGGCCCCTGTTGCTCCCACAGGGCTGATGTGATGCTCCGTAGGGCACAGCTCCCTGTTCCTGGGCACAGGAGGAGCTATGGCCTCAGAGAGGTGAAGACCCTTGCTGAGTGTTACCTCTGACTTGGCCCAGGGGCCACCTTCATGCCCTGCCTGACTTACAGCAGGCTTTGCTCCCATTTCATAGGTGGGACAGTAGAGACTCAAAGAGTTAAAGATAGCTGGGTGTGGTGGCAGATACCTGTAATCCTAGTACTCTGGAAGGCTGAGGAAGGAGCACTGTGAGTTTGAGCCCAGTCTGAGCAACTGAGTGACTTAGCAAAACCCTGTCTCAAAATTAGAAAAAAAAAAAAAATTCTTCTGGGTGGCCAAGAAAGGACAGAAGGGACAAAAAGCCAATGTCCCATGTTCAGGCCTGACTCCAGCCCTCTTTAGTCTCAGGAAGGTGGAGGGTCATTCCTGCCTCCTGAGCCAGCTCTGCCTGCCCTCAGGAGCTAGAGAAGGCCATGCTACGGGGCCAGGAGCTGGGGTCCCGCCTGGAGCACCTGCAGCAGGACCTGGAGCAGGCGGCCCAAGAGCGCCAGAAGTTTCTTCGGGAACAAGAGAACCAGCAGCAGAGGTGGGAGCTGTGCCCAGGGGTGGCAAAGGGAAGGGAGAGAGGCTGGGTGCCAAGCCTTCTTCTGGCAGGTACCAGGGCCTGGAGCAGCGGCTAGAGGCTGAGCTGCAGGCTGCAGCCACCAGCAAGGAGGAAGCGCTGATGGAGCTCAAGAGCAGGGCACTGAAGCTGGAAGAGGAGCTGCTCCAGGTGAGGCTGGCAGGGAGCTGGGACTTGCCTGTCCCTCCTGCCAGCACACAGCCCACATCCAGGGCTGCCTATGCCCTTCTTGTCCCTGGATCCTTGGCTAGCTACTTGAATCATATACCCTCTGGGGCTTTTGGAGGGAGTACTGTGTGGAGAGTCAGGCAGATGGGTGGCTGTCTCAGAATCTGTCCTCAATGGACAGAACCTCTGCTTTTGGTGGCTGCTCTGCATCTTTGGCTCCAGCTGTACCACTTCCCAGTGGCCCAGTTACTGATTTTTTTTTTTTCTGGTACCGGGGATTGAACTTGGGTCCTTGCGCTTGCACAGCAGGCGGCGAAACCACTGAGCTAAATCCCCAGCCCCCAGTTACTGATTGTTTCTGATGCTCCAATAAAGGGGTCAGGTTCATTGGTATGGATCCCTGTGCCATCCCCAAGCCACTACTACCTCCCCAAATGACCTCTCAGACCTGTCCTTGCAGCTGCGCCAGGGCCCTGTGGGGCTTGCTTCCGAGGGGCACTCTGAGTCACAGATTGCAGCGGCCCAGGGCAGCCGGCTCATTGAGGTGGAGCGCAGTGTGAGTGTGGGGCTGTAGGGGAGTGGGGGGCGGGGTGGTGGCGGGGAGCTGCCGGGCCACTGCTGACCTCACCTTCCGGACAGAATGCAACGTTGGTGGCTGAGAAGGCGGCTCTGCAGGGACAGCTGCAGCACCTGGAGGGGAAGCTGGGGAGCCTACAGGACCGGGCCCAGGAGCTGCTGCTGCAGAGTCAGCGGGCACAGGAGCACAGTAGCCACCTACAGGTGGGTGGCAGCTGGTGCCTGTTCCCTGCTCGCTCCCCCTTGCCCTTTTGTTATCATTTTGTGCCATTGCCCCTATCCCAGCTCTCAGCCAGCTGCCCCACATCTGATCCCTAGTCACATTTACCCCTCTCCTCTGACCCCAGCCATGCCGGTCTTCACCCCTTCCCCAGCCCCAGACCCAGCCCCATTTGTCCATCTCTGCCCTGGGCCTCCTGGCCTCCCCACGCAGCCTGGCCCCACCAGGCCCCACACTGGCTCTCTTCTCCCCTTGTCCACTGACTTCGGCCTTAGACTTCAGCCTCTTTTCCCTAGCCCCCGGCCTCTCTGCAGCTCTCTCCTTGTCTTCTGCCCTCTTCCCCCTGCCCTTTGCCCACTTTTTGGGCCTGGAGTCTCATCACCTCAAGTCTCCATTCTCTCCTCCTCCTAGGCTGAGAAGTCTGTGCTGGAGCTGCAAGGCCAGGAGCTGCACCAGAAGCTGGGGGTGCTGGAGGCAGAGGTTCGTGCAGCACGGCAGGCCCACGAGGAGGCGAGAGGGCAGCAACAGGCCCTGCTGCGGGACCACCAGGCCTTGGTGCAGCTGCAGCGACGGCAGGAGGCCGAGCTGGAGCGACTGCTGGGCCGGCACCGTGACCTCAAGGCCAAGATGCGGACGCTGGAGCTGGCCCACCGGGAGCTGCAGGGCCGGTGAGCCTCCCCCCAAATGCCCTGAACCCACTTGCCTGGACCCAGGATCCCTCAGCAGCTCTGACCCACCAGGAAGCATCGCATTGCCACAGCCAGCTCCTCTCTGTGACACCCCTGCATTGCTGTGCTCTCTTGAGGGTCTGGGATCCTGCACTTCTGGGCTGGGCTCACCTGTTGGTAGTGGTGGCACCTGGCATGGCCTTTTGCCCTGTAGCTTTGCCTTGGGAGGCTCGTGCTCAGGCGATGACAGATCCCTGGGTTCAAGCATCCCAGCATCCTCTTGCTATGGCCTGGGGCCCTGCAGCCTTCTTGGTCCCTTCCCCATTCAGGCATGACCAGCTGCAGGCCCAAAGGGCAAATGTGGAGGCACAGGAGGTGGCTCTGTTGGCAGAGCGTGAGCGCCTGATGCAGGATGGACACCGGCAGTGGGGCATGGAGGAAGAGCTTCGGAGGCTGCAGAGTGAACACGACAGGTACTTGCGCCTCAGGTTGGCACCCAGTGGTCCCATGTGAAGTAGGTTGGCTGCATTAGTCACTGTCTCTGGTGTGGGTTTCCTGGCTCTGGGAGAACAGCTGTCTTTGCCCCCAAGAGCTCAAGTGCTGCTGGCGGAGGTATCTCGGGAGCGCGGGGAGCTGCAGGGTGAACGTGGGGAGCTGAAAGGGCGGCTGGCGAGGCTGGAGCTGGAGAGGGCACAGCTCGAGGTACAGAGCCAGCAGCTGCGCGAGTCTAACCAGCAGCTGGACCTGAGCGCCTGCCGGCTGGCCACACAATGCGAGGTACAATGGTAGTGGCAGGGGTGGCCACTTAGGGTGGCTGAATGGAGGTCATCTGGGGAGAGTGGCCCAGGTATGCGTGAGCCAGCTCATCCCTGACTGATACCAATACCTGCAGCTGCTGACAGAGCTGCGGAGTGCCCAGGAGGAGGAGAACCGGCAGCTGCTGGCTAAGGTGCAGGCCCTGAGCCGGGAGAACAGGGAGCTGTTGGAGCGCAGTCTGGAGAGCCGGGACCACCTGCATCGGGAGCAGCGCGAGTACCTGTGAGCAGGCTGGGGGATCCCCCTGGGTGCCTCGGGAGGTCCCAGGAAAACCACTGGGGCTGACTAGCACTGATTGGTCTCACCTGTGGCAAGGTTGGCCATCCTGGCCACCCTAGGCCTCATGTCCACCCCTCCTTTTCCCTCCAACCAGAGACCAGCTTAATGCTCTTCGCCGTGAGAAGCAGAAGCTAGTAGAGAAGATCATGGACCAGTACCGAGTGCTGGAGCCTGGGCCCCTGCCCCGGACCAAGTGAGGACCCACCCTCCAGCTCCCCCGCTTCCAGCTCCAGGGTCTCAGCTGAGACCTTGCCACCTCACCCCCTCCCCTGTGTCCCCTGGCCCAGCTCAGGCACAGGCCTCAGTGAGGGTTGGCCTGGTCTTTGCCATATCTGACACAACCCTCCTCTTCTTCCTCCCTGTCCTGACCCTCTTGCCCCCAGGAAGGGCAGCTGGCTGGCAGACAAGGTGAAGAGGCTGATGCGGCCCCGGCGGGAGGGGGGCCCCCACGGGGGGCCACGCCTGGGGGCCGATGGGGCTGGCAGCACCGAGAGCCTGGGGGGCCCCCCAGAGATGGGGGGCCCCCCAGAGACGGAGCTCCCCGAGGGCAGGGAGGCAGATGGGACAGGTGGGTCTGGGGGCCAGGGTCTGCCTTCTCTATGTCCCCCCACGTACCTTCGGCCTCTGCCTCTCTGCCTGGCTGTGCCTGTGCCTCTGCCTGCCCAGATGCTTTTAGCAGCTCCTTAGTCTGGGCCCTGCAGGATCCATCTCGCTGGCACCTTCCTCTTACCCATGCTGCCACCCACCCAGTCCTACCTCATACATGGCAGGGGCTGGGGCCTGGGAGTGGCAAGGAGAGGGCATCTATCCTAGCAGCAGATGAGGAAACTGAGGCCCAGGAAGGGCAGGTGTCTTGCCCAAGGTCACACAGTGAGTTAGTGTCTGAGTCAGCACAGAGCCCAGCCTTGGGGGGGAGGGACTGCTTCTGTCCATCTGGCCCCTTCCCTGCTTTGCACCTCTCTCCCTGGCCCTGTGCACCTTCACTCACACTCTGCTGCTGGGGGGCCCCTCCCTGCACTCTGACACCCTCTGGACATATGCCTCTTGCAGGGGTCCCTTCACCAGCACCCATGCGCCGGGCCCAGAGCTCCCTCTGCCTTCGAGAGACCCTGGCTGGCAGTGGGCAGCGACGGAAACTCAGTTCCCGGCTTCCCACGGGGCGAAGCTCAGAGTCATTTAGCCCAGGGGATACCCCCCGGCAGAGATTCCGCCAGCGCCGTCCAGGCCCCCTGGGAGCACCTAGCACCCACAGCAAAGGTGAGGAGCCCGAAACTCCCTGTGGGCCCATCATCTTGGGTGAGGGGGCTTCCTTCCCATCCTGTGTCTGTCTCTGCCCTGGTCCCTGGGGCCAGGGTCTGCTTTGTGCCCATCAGGTGTGGAATGGGACGGCTCCGCTGAGACCCTCCAGGAACATGAAGCAGATGCCAACAGAGAGAGTGAGTGGGGTCTGGGGAGCAGTAGTATCTGTTCTTCCTGGGGCCCTGACAGTCCTCATCCATCCATCTTTCATCTGATGAGGATCTTTTACTGGGGACACAGCAAGGACATGCTGGGGTTGGGGTCACATAATAAACAGCACAGATACAAATAATCATAGCCTACCACAGCCTTGCCCAATAGAAGTACAATTTGACTTTTCTAGTGGCCTCATCAGAGAAAGGAACAAAAGCCCAGTGTGGTGGTAGACACCTGTAACTCCAGTATTCTGGGAAGCTGAAGCTGGAAGATCACAAGTTTGAGCCCAGCCTGGGCAATTTAGTAGATTATTGAGACCTTGCCTCAAAATAAAAAATAAAAATGGTCTAGGGATGTCACTCAGTGAGAAGGCCCAGGGTTCAATTTCCAGTACTAAAAAAAAAGGAAAAAACTGGAGGTAAAATGCATCTCAATAACATGTCTTATTTGTTTGGTTTTTCTTTTCTTTTCTTTTCTTTTTTTTTGGTACCGGGGATCAAACTTGGGTCCCTGCACTTGCGAGGCAGGTGGCAGAACCACTGAGCTAAATCCCCGGCCCCAGTTTTTTTGGTACCGGGGATCAAACTCAGGACCTTGTGCTTTTGAGGCAGGTGCGGTGCCACTGAGCTATATCCCTGGCACTATTTGTTTGTTTTTTGAGACAGGGTCTTGCTATGTAGTTTACTCTGGCCTTGAACTCACTATGTAGTCCAGGCTGGCCTTGAACTTTTCATGATTCTCCTGCCTCAGCCTGCAAGCACTGGTATTATAGGCGTGTGCCACCACACCCAGAAATAACATATTAACCTCAATATGCTTAAATGATTGCCATTTCAACATGTAGTCAGTGTTAAAAGTCACCAGTGAGACATCTGACATTTTTTCACATTGTCTTGGAAGTTCGGTGGTCATTTCACATGTGAGTACCTGCTGGTTCAGACCTGTCTCAGCTATTCAGCCCCCCATGCAGCTCAGCCTTGGAATATTAGGGAGTGATAATACTCAGGAGCACTGGAGGGTGAGCAGGAGCTGCAGCATGTTGGCCACCTTGGTGGCTGTGAGTCCTAGTAGTGGGCCTGTTCTGAGTCTTTTCCTCTAGGCCTCAAGGAGCAGGAACCGGAGAAACATCCCCTCGCCACATCCCTCAGCCAGTGACACAGTGGGGACACGGAGCTTGGGAGTGCAGCCCTCTCGACACTGGAGCATTAGTGGAAGCCCCAGGCAGCTCAAGAACTCGGGGGACCAGGGCACCCAGGGAGAATCCTTGGACAAAAAGGCCTGGGTTCCCAGGTCCTCCACTGCCCACTCTGGGGTCCTTGGATGGAGTTTGGATCAATTCGTGGACAGAGGGGATGGCTGGTCCCCAAGAGTGGCCCCTTGGGGCCCTGGATCTGCTGTACAGCCATTACTGAGGAGGTGGTCTCTGGGGCATCCCCAAGCTGAAGAAGGTTGGCTGGAGTGGGGAAGAGCACCCCCTGTCTGGTCCAGATTGAGAGCCAAGACCCATTCCCTGAGGAGTGTGGCCTAGATTGCTCTCTCAGCCTTTGCCTGGACTTAAGGGACACAAGAATAAAGCTGAGATGCAACCACCCAAATCTGTTCTGTGTCTACTGGCTGCATCCGGGCACCTGGAGGTGTCAGGACTCCATGACCCAAGCCTCCTGGCCAGAGGACGCTACCTAGACAGCGGCAAAGGGCCCTGGAGGATGGCTAATCAGGCTCACTGAGGCCTGGAGATACCATGGGGTGGGAGGGGAATGACGGTTTGGGAAGCCAGCAGTGGGTGGGGCCTGGGATCTGGTCCTTTTTTCTCCTTCCCATCTTCCTGCTTCTTCAACTTCTCTCCCCAACTCCTTTGGGAGAGAGCCCTTTGGGCTCTCACAGGCAGCAGGCGTCACCTAGTGCCAGGGGCTGCCACAAGAGGTGGGAGGGATGACTGGGAAGGGGGACGATTAGGCTAGGTGGCAGGATGTGAGTCAGGTCACCTGGAGCCATCCAGGTGGGTGGGGCTGCCTAGAGCTGAGATGAGGCAGGCTCAATTGGGAGTGGGCTGAGCCCTGAGGCCTGGCCAGTCCTGCCTCCCTGGGGTGACTTGCAGCAGCCTTATTCCCTCCTGCTCCACAGGACAGTGCAGTCAGGTGACCCCTGAGCCTCCAGCAGGCCAAGGGGACAGCCCCTTCTATGACATTCTGTTTTTTAAAGAGATATAAATAAAATTAATTTTATCCCATTTCCCCCTTCAAGCCCCCTCCCCTCCCTATGTACAAAAGCTTTATTTCCATTTTTTCCTTCTATTTTCACTTTTTTTCTTGTCCCTTCCTTTCCCCCTCCCTCCTCCCTTGTTCCCCTTCCCATTTGAACACTTTCTTCCCATTTCCCAACATCCTTTATATACATTTCAGTCCTTATTTATTTTTTATTTTTTGGTACTGGGGATTGAACTCGGGACCTTGTGCTTGCGAGGCAGGCCCGGAACCACTGAGCTAAATCCCCGGCCCTTTTTCAGTCCTTATTTTGACTTTTGGTTTTTTACACCAGAGAAACAATTTGGTATTTAAACATGTGTGTCTGATTTATTTCATTTACGAGTATAGTCTTAACGTCCATCCATGTAGCTATAAATGTCTGAAGCTCATCCTTTATGGCAGAGTAGTATTCCATTGTATAAAACACATTTTCTTTTTGTTTGGTACTGAGGATCAAACTTGGGTCCTTGTGCTTTAAAAACACATTTTCTTGGGCTGGGGATTTAGCTCAGTGGTTCTGCCACCTGCCTCATAAGCACAAGGACCTGAGTTCGATCCCTGGTACCAAAAAACAAACAAACAAACAAAAAAACCACACATTTTCTTTATCCACTCATCTGACATTCCTTTTTGAGGCTATTTCCAATACCCTCAGCCAGCCCATCTTGGAGAGTCAGAGCCAGGGTCCCAGGAGTGATAGGTGCTGAGGGGAAGCAGGGTGGGTAGCAGCTGGCTGGCGCTGTGCATCCCTCAGGGGGACATAGAAACCTTTTATCTGCAGCTTCAGGGAGTGATCCGAAAGGAGAGGGTGGCTTGTGATTTGTCACTTTCACTGGTGGTCAAGATAATTGAAGAGGGGAGGCTTGGCTGCCCTTGGGGCTGGCCCTGGGGGAGGGGCTGTGTGAAGGCCTGGGTGGGCATGCCTCCCTGGGCTTGGGGCATAGGCTCCTAGTGCCCTCACACCGAGGGCTGCAGGCCTCCGGGCAGACACCTGGCTTTGGGCACAGCCCCAGTGGCAGCCTGGGTTATCCAGCGACAAGGCTCACACAGGGCTTCTCCAGCTCCGGGGAAGGTCGAGTGGGGTCTCTGTGTGCACATTCTGGATGCTCT
The DNA here is from genome assembly GCF_000247695.1 of Heterocephalus glaber. The sequence goes on along the minus strand of NW_004624767.1, from coordinate 21,971,133 downwards.
GCCTGGCTCAGGAGACAGGGTCACCCCGCTGCGGTTTGCCCACCCAAAGCCCTGTGCTGTCACGTTCCAGCTGCCTGACTCAGACCTCACGGGGCGGGGAGCCGGGAGGCGGTGCCGGGCGTCCGCTCGGCCCCAGAGGCGGCACCAGGAAGCGCCCGCCCCGGCCAGAGCCGCCATGTAACCGGCGCCGCCCGCCCTGAGCCCCAGCTGCCTGGGCCCCAGCGACCCACCCGCCATGGGGGACGAAGATGAGGAGGAGGGCTGCGCGGTGGAGCTTCGGATCACAGAAGGTGGGCGAGGGGACCGGTGAGGGCTGCCCAGGCGGCCCGGAGGGGTCAGGGACTGGCTGTGCTCATTCCCCCCCTGTGCCTGCAGCCAATCTGACGGGGCATGAGGAGAAGGTGAGCGTGGAGAACTTCGAGCTGCTCAAGGTGCTGGGCACGGGAGGTGAGGATCCAGTCCACTGGGCAGGCGACCCAGGCATGGTGCTTTGGGCCTCCTACCCACACACCCGCCGGGGCCTGGGTTAGGCCACTGAGGAGGCCCCCCACCCTTTCCCCACACAGCCTGCCTTCCCCGCCCCGCCCTACCGTGCCAAGGTTTCGTGCCCACTTCCAGGATGCTCCACAGCAAAGTCCTGTGTGTGCACGTCCCCTGCTGGGATTTGCCAGCCTCCTTGGGGGCTTGCACCCCACCCAAGTGATTTGCACAGCTCCTCCCCTTCTCCTGAAATGAGAGCCCCTTCCCACAGTTTGCAAACTTCCAGCCCGGTTTGCATATCGCTCCAGCTCGAGTGTGCCTCTGGCTCTCTTGCATTTGCATCCTTTCTCCTCCCTCTGATCTTTCTCAGGTTTGCACATGCCCTACCCCCACTCCTGGCTGCAGGCCTCCTGGGTTTGTACATCCCTTCCTTGGTTTTGCTGGGCACCCTCCAGGGGCATGCACACCTTTTCCTTAGAAGGCTCTGCTTGTATTTTGCACACCTGCCTCTCACTTCCAATTTGCACTTGAGCTGGCACCATCACCACCCCCAGCGGTCTGCACCATCCTCCCACTCACAACCCACCCTCTGCCCGATCGCCGCTCCCACAGCCTACGGGAAGGTGTTCCTGGTGCGGAAGGCAGGTGGGCACGATGCAGGGAAGCTATATGCCATGAAGGTGCTGCGCAAGGCGGCGCTGGTACAGCGCGCCAAGACACAGGAGCACACGCGCACAGAGCGCTCGGTGCTAGAGCTGGTGCGCCAGGCGCCCTTCCTGGTCACGCTGCACTACGCCTTCCAGACGGATGCCAAGCTGCACCTCATCCTGGGTGAGGGTGCACATGTACTGGCCTGGGGTGGGGGGAACCCGGGAGCAGGCAAAGCCATAGTCTGGACTGGTCCTAACCTCCATGGCATCCCCAGACTATGTAAGTGGTGGCGAGATGTTCACCCACCTTTACCAGCGCCAGTACTTCAAAGAGGCTGAGGTGCGTGTGTACGGCGGTGAGATCGTGCTGGCTCTGGAACACCTGCACAAGGTGGGTGAGGTCCTGGCCTCCTGGCTGCACCATGGTAACTGGGCCTGATGAGTGGCCTACAAACATGGCAGGCTTGGGTTTTTCCTGGGCCTCTGGGGCTGAGGGTAGCTCAATGGGGATGGGGCTGCTGCCCTGGCCTCCTGTCTGATGGGGTCTCCTCCTTGGCACCTCCTTGGTGGGGCTTTCCTCTCACAGGGAACTTGAGGCTGCCTCTACTGAACTTCCTCAAATGGTGGCCTCATGTCTTGGCCCCCGAGGCCTCCTAGAACCAGGCTCTTCACACACTCTGCTGTCCTCTCCCAGGGTGCTTGGGCCCTGTCCCATGGGGGCTCATTCCTTGCTTTATATCTTCAATGGCCTTTCTTAGCTAATGGCCCAGCTCTGGCCCTGGCCCACTCCTGCCGTGGAGCCCCCTCTGCAGGCAGATTACCTCCTCCAGGGGTCTCCTTATCCTGGGCCTGGTGCAGGGATGAGAGCTGTAGGGACTGGGGAGGTCCTTGGGGTGGAAATCTCAGTGTCCCTCTTGTTCCTAACAGCTGGGCATCATCTACCGAGACCTGAAGCTGGAGAATGTGCTCCTGGACTCGGAGGGCCACATTGTCCTCACAGACTTTGGGCTGAGCAAGGAGTTCCTGACAGAGGAGGTGAGTGGGCACCAAGCAGGCTTCTTCCTTCCTGTCTCTTCCTGCTCCATGCTTGTGTTTGGGGGTGCAGAGTGAATAGATCCAGAAGTTCCCACTGCTCGACCCTCCAGCTGCACAAGTCAAGTGAGTCCTGCTCTGAGCCTTGGGCGCCGCTAGGGCCCAAGAGCGGCTGGGATGTACAAACTGGTCCTCTTGTCCTCCCAGAAAGAGCGGACCTTCTCCTTCTGTGGCACCATCGAGTACATGGCCCCTGAGATTATCCGCAGCAAGGCAGGGCACGGCAAGGTGGGTTGGTGGGGAGGCAGGGTGGGGTGATGGGTGAGAGGTGAGGAGGCCTGGAACCTCACCCTGCCTGGCCCCACAGGCTGTAGACTGGTGGAGCCTGGGCATCCTGCTCTTCGAGCTGCTGACAGGCGCCTCACCCTTCACACTAGAGGGCGAGAGGAACACACAGGCTGAGGTGTCTCGGTGAGCGGGGCCCTTTATGGAGGGCATCAAGGGGCTGCAGGGCCTGCCTGGGCTGGGCTGGGGGGGGGGCTTGCTGCCCCTGACGCCCACCCATCCTCCCAGACGGATCCTGAAGTGCTCCCCTCCCTTCCCTTCCCGGATCGGGCCCGTGGCACAGGACCTGCTTCGACGGCTGCTGTGCAAGGACCCAAAGAAGCGGCTGGGTGCGGGTCCCCAGGGTGCACAGGATGTTAAGAACCACCCTTTCTTCCAGGTGAGGTTGCTGCTGCTCTGGGTGGGAGGACACAGGAGGGATGGGCTGAGCTGAGCCTGGCTAAGTTCCCTCTATGGGAAAGGCCCTGGTGATCAAAAAAACAAGTCTGTGTCAGTAGAGGCTGTTTCCTCCTATCCATCTCCAGGGAAGCTGGGAAAGTACTTTCAAGGTTCATTGGCTGTTGGGTTTGGCAAGGACTTGAGAAGGGACTGGTCAGCCCTTTCACAGGACAGACCCAGAGAAGGGAGGACCTGCCTGAGATGTCACAGGAAATGGTGCAGAGCCAGGGTCTGATCTCTAGATAGGTCTCTTGTTGGCCCAAAGAGCACTCAAACTCCCACTCCTGTCTCCTAGCATCCACCCAGGGATTTTGCTCTTTGTTTTGCACAGTCTGTGTGCCTGGAGTTCACAGGGACCACTGGTCAGCCCATTGGGTGTCTGATCACCTGCTAAGTGCATTCCCCTATTAGAGTGTGCCACACAGTGGATTGCGTCTCACTGTGAAAGCCTGCTACAGCACTGCCTAACTGAATCCTGTAACCCTACCATAGGTTGGCCCTTGGCCTATGTAGTTTCATTTACTGTCAGGACCAACCCCCCCCACCATTGTCTCCATCTTTACTGATGCAAAAACTGAGGTTCAGAGAAGTTAAGTCATTTGCCCGAAGTCACCCAATGGGTAGTGATAGAATTTTACACCTGGGGCTGGGTGACTCCAGTGCCCATGCTCTTATCCTTCTTGTGCTTCTGTTTACAAGTGGGCGTCATATTGGCCAAGTTTGGTGCGGTAAGGGCAACCACTTACAAGTTCTTATGTGGTCAGGTCCTCTTCTACTTGGGCTATGAGTGCAGTCCCAAGACTTCTGGCAGTTCTCACCCAGAAGGGCCTCCTGAGCTGCTCTCTCAGACAGGACTGTTTCCCACCGAGGCCATCCCTTTGCAGTGTGTGTGGAGTCACTGAGCTGGTTGGTTTCTTTCTTTTTTTTTTGGCACCGGGGATCGAACTCTGGTCGTTGAGCTTGCGAGGCAGGCGGTTGCACTACTGAGCTAAATCTCGAGCCCTAACTGGTCAGTTTCTTGCAAAGAATTCCTGGCTCCCACCCTGAGGGTGCTGAAAGTGGGCTGACCAGTCATGCTGGAGAGGCCCCAGGGTCGGAAGGATGGATGCTGAGAAGGATTCCCTGCATTTACCCTCTCTGTGGACAGCCTCTTTGGTGAGAGAGCAGAGCTGAGATCCCTGGTGGCAGAACCGGGACCTTCAAGTCTGAGTCTGGTCTCTTGACTGCAAGTGACAAACAGTCCAACTCAAGGTGGTGGAATAGCCACTGGAATGGAATATGGGTGCATGTAACAGAGATCAAGTGGACAAGGACCTGAAGACAGAGGCTTCTTTCTTTCTTCTTCTCATGTAAAAGAAGTCCAGAAGTTGGCAGGCTAGGGCTGTTGTGGTGTTTTCACAGTGTCACGGTATCTTCTTTAGGAATCCAAGCTCCTTCTTTCTGTTCTTTTTTTTATTAGTAGTACATGTTTGTGATACATAATGAATACATTCATGGTGGGGAGTTGGTATATCACATATCACACCTTAAACTTCCTTCTTTTTTTTTTTTTTTTTGGTACTGGGGATTGAACTCAGGACCTTTCACTTGCCAGGCAGGTACGGCAACACTGAGCTAAATCCTCAGCCTTGAATTCCCTTCTTTCTGTTCATCTTCCCTCCCTCTATTCTTAGCTTGTAGCCTCCATCCCCAAGGCTGCTCTGTGGCCCTCAATGGCTGCTGACTGCCATCTAGGCTGCTCACTAGACAGGAAGAAGGGCAAAAGGGCACTTATTGGGCCCAGGATGTAGCTCAGTGGCACTGTGCCTGCCTGGCAAGCGCAAGGTCCTGAGCTCAATCCCCAGTACTGGAAAAAAAAAAAAAAAAAGGGCACTTAACTACTCACCTCATACTCGAGGTTCTTCTCCTGGACTCCTACTTGACAATTTTTGCTTACAAGTTGCTGGGTACCCCTAACTGCAAGGACATATTTGTAAAATAGTGTCTTTTAGTTGTGTATATTGGTTTCTGGAATAAAATTGAGACTGTGGTGCCAGTGGATACTGGGTAGACGATTAAGATTAGCTTAAACATAAAAGGGTGGGCCGGGGATTTAGCTCAGTGGTTTCGCCGCCTGCTGCACAAGCGCAAGGACCCAAGTTCGATCCCCGGTACCAAAAAAAACCCAACCAAAACACAAACATAAAAGGGCATATTTTCACCCCTGTAGGGAACTGTCCAGGGAAAAGTATCTGACTTCAGGCAAGGCTGCATCCCGGTTCTTGGTTCTGCTTTTCTGCATGGGGACCTCATCATTAAATTTTAGGCGAGTCCACACGAGTTCCAGACCCACGTCCTTCCAGATTTAACTCCAGCAGGAAAAAGAGATGTTTCTTTCTTATGCTCTATTACAAGTTCCAGAACTAAGTGTGGTGTAGTGGCAGTTGTCCAAGGGGAACAGGGATTCTGTTACCAGAGGGAGGGAAGTGGAACCTGTGGGGTGGGGTAGGAAGAACAGAGCCATTTCTAATGTCGGATGTGCCCCCTCCTTGCTGGGGTGCTCCTGGTGAGGGGCCTGGAGTGGGGTGGGCTCTCCATTCCTGCCCTTTGGCCCTCACCCCTGACTCCCTTTCTCCAGGGCCTGGATTGGGCTGCTCTGGCTGCCAGGAAGATTACAGCCCCATTCCGGCCCCAGATTCGCTCAGAGCTGGATGTGGGCAACTTTGCAGAGGAATTTACCCGACTGGAGCCTTTGTACTCACCCCCTGGCAGCCCCCCACCTGGAGACCCTCGAATCTTTCAGGTGAATGAGAACTCATGGAACCCCAGATGCAGGATGCTGGTGCCTGCCTCTATCCTGCTCTCTGGGGACACTGCATTGGCCCTGTGTCCTTGAGACCAGCATCTACCCCTTAGGGGTCACTGGAGCTGCAGTTCATGGAGGCTGCTGTGGCGGGGCATGTGTTTGATGGCTCAGTTTGTCTTTAAACTTCATCTTCATTTCCCTTCTGTTTCCTCATCTCCTTGTGGTTATATAAAAATATTGCTTTCAACTAGGCACTTGCTTACATGGGCACTTGGGAAGAGATGGCCTATTGGCATTATGTACATTGAAAGCCCCCTCCCCACACCTTTTGAGACAGGCTGGTCTCGAACTCCTGACAATCGACTTAGTCTCTGGGGTGCTGGGATTACTGGAGTGCACCAGCATGTCTGGCTCAACCTTAGAAGCTCAACCTGTCAGACAAGACTCAACTCCTTTGCTTGGCATTTGAGGCCCTCCATGATGTGGTCCTTGCTGGGTTCCTCAGCTTTAGGGCTCACTATTATCCTACCCCATGCTCTGGAGGGCACCACTGAGTGCCCAGAGGCCCAGGACATACCTCTGCGCCTCTGCACATGCTGTCCTCTACCTGGAACACCCTCCCTACATTAGTCATCTGCCAAGCCCCCACTCATTGATCAAGTGTCACTGTCCACTCACCTGGCCCACTGGCTCACTCTCCCCTAATGCACCAGCTCTCTGCAGACAGCACCTATGCTGAGCAGTTTGTCCTCTTGTGTCTTGACTCCTCCAGCAATCCCCTTGGGTGGAGCCATGTGTTCCTAGGCCCAGCTGGGGGCCTGGCCTGCGGGACATGGTCCATACACATTAAATGAGAACAGATCAATATCATGGATGTTGGGTCGGTTTCCTCTGAAATTCAGAACTGACAGCTCTGTACTCCAATTCCCTGGTTGCACTGTCTCAGTCTAATAAGAAAGTTCATGTCTGTGAATCATTGGTTACTTTATTCATTCATGTAATGATTCAAAAACATGTATTTAGGGCCTGTTCAGTGGTGCATGCCTGTAATCCTAGCTTCTTGGGAAGCTGAGGTGGGAAGATCAAAAGTTTGAGGCTAGCCTGGGCAACTTAGTCAGACCCTGTTTCAAGTAATAATAAAAAGGGCTGGGGGTAAGGGTCATTGTAGAGTGCTTACCTAGCATTTGGGAGACTCTAGGTTTGATTCTTAGCACTCCAAAACAAACAAATGAACAAAGCCGCCTAAAGCCCAATTATGTATACAACGTGCCAGGGATCAGTCTTGGCCAAATCCTGCCTGTGTGCTTCTTGTGGTCTAGTGCACAGTGGGGTACATTTTTAGGGTAAAATAGCACACAATTAAAATTACCCTTGAAAATTTCTGAAATTACCAGAACATAGATCCTTAGGAAAGGCAAAGAGTTGATTTTGTTTCTTTTTGATTCCTCAGTAGCTCTGCCTTGTAGAGGAAGCCAAAGTCTAGTTTGAAGGGGAAGAATAAAGTTTTTTCCTCTTCTCCAGTAGACAGGGTTGAATTCTTTTAAGGGTGGATGATGTCAGACCCCAGTCCTTTCCTGCACCAGCCCATCATTTTCTGGGTCACTTATTTGTGTCAGGCGTATTTTTTGGGGTTACTGATGAGAGAGGTGGGGTTACAGGCTGGTGGGGGAACAGGTATGACCCCTAGAGATGATAAGAAAAAGTGGAATAAAATGTGTCCACACTTCCTTTGCCTGCCAGGATGCCCCCCGCCCCCGACCATTCCCCAGGTCTGGGGCTCCTGGGGCTCCTCACCTATAGGCCCATCCTGCCCTACAGGGATACTCCTTCGTGGCCCCCTCTATCCTGTTTGACCACAACAATGCGGTGATGACCGATGTGCTGGAAGTGCCTGGTGCTGGAGACCGGCCAGGCCGGGCAGCAGTGGCAAGGAGCGCCATGATGCAGGTGGGCTGGGCTGGGGGAGCATCTTTCTGTGTGGCACCTGGGTGGGCCCTCTGATGCATCCCCTTCGCTTCCAGGACTCGCCCTTCTTCCAGCAGTATGAGCTGGACCTTCGGGAACCTGCACTGGGCCAAGGCAGCTTCTCTGTGTGTCGCCGCTGCCGCCAGCGCCAAAGTGGCCAGGAATTTGCAGTCAAGATCCTCAGCCGCAGGTGAGTGCTTGATGCTGGTGGCCTGGGTGCATGGGCCTGGGTGGCCACTCTGACCCACCTGGCCCTCTGTTGCCAGGCTGGAGGCAAACACACAGCGTGAAGTGGCTGCCCTGCGGCTGTGCCAGACACACCCCAATGTGGTGAACCTGCATGAAGTGCATCATGACCAGGTGATGGCTTCCCTGCTGGAGTGGACACAGGGACTTAGAAGGCCTATGTTTGGGAAAGAGGTCTAGCATCAGATGTAGGGACCTGGGGGACCAGGGAGTGGTGAGAGGTGGGTCTTGAGGGGAGGAGGGCCTGAAGACTGGAAGGCCAGCCTGAAGAGGCCTGGGGAATTCTTGGGTGGTGACCATGAACCTATGTGCTCTGCCTATAGCTGCACACCTACCTGGTCCTGGAGCTGCTGCGAGGCGGGGAGCTGCTGGAGCACATCCGAAAGAAGCGGCACTTCAGCGAGTCCGAGGCCAGCCAGATTCTGCGCAGCCTGGTGTCAGCCGTGAGCTTCATGCACGAGGAGGCCGGTGTGGTGCACCGTGACCTCAAGCCTGAGGTGGGGGCCTGCCCAGGGTTCTCAGGTGGGCATGGGGTGGGGGTTGCCTCTGACCGCCAGCTCTGGCTGCCCTTGCAGAACATCTTGTATGCCGACGACACGCCGGGGGCTCCAGTCAAGATCATTGACTTTGGATTTGCGCGGCTGCGGCCGCAGAGCCCTGGGGGGCCCATGCAGACGCCCTGCTTCACACTGCAGTATGCGGCCCCCGAGCTGTTGGCTCAGGGTGGCTATGACGAGTCCTGCGACCTCTGGAGCCTGGGTGTCATTCTGGTATGGCCGATCCCAGGGGAACCCCGGAAGGTCCCCGATGCGCAGCAGCCCTGGGTAGGGGAACAGGAGGCTTCGGTGGGGGTGGCTGGGTTCCGTCTGAGGCTGGGAACCGCGTCGCGTCCTCATATGGAGGCAGGGTTGCCACGGGCTGGGGCAGGCATGGACACAAGATGGGTTCTGCCTTGGGGTATCAAGAGCTAGCCCTCGGGCAGGGGAAATGGCTCTACAGATGGACCAAGGTCCAACTCACCCCCCTCCCGGGTCTTCCTAGTACATGATGCTGTCGGGACAGGTACCCTTCCAAGGGACCTCAGGCCAGGGCGGGCAGAGCCAGGCAGCCGAGATCATGTGCAAGATCCGAGAGGGCTGCTTCTCCCTCTCTGGAGAAGCCTGGCAGGGTGTGTCGGAGGAGGCCAAGGAGCTTGTGCGAGGTGCTTGCGGGGCTGGAGGCTGCAGGCCTCAGGCGTGGGCGGGGAAGGGAGGCCCTGTGGTATCAGCTGGGGCAGGTGCGGACCCTGGATCCCATGGTGGGGGAGGAGAGTGGGGCTGTGGGGACCTCTCTGGGGCACAGCCTCCACCCGAGGCCTCCCCAGCACTTCATCGCCCACCTCCAGGGCTCCTGACTGTGGACCCCGCCAAGCGGCTGAAGCTCGAGGGGCTGCGGGGCAGCTCCTGGCTGCAGGACGGCAGCGCGCGCTCCTCGCCCCCGCTGCGCACGCCGGACGTGCTCGAGTCCTCAGGCCCCGCGGTGCGCTCAGGGCTCAACGCCACCTTCCTGGTACGGAGCGCGGGCTGGCGGAGCTGCGGGCGGCCGGGCGGTGCCAGGGCCTTGCAGAGGTGGGGCGAGCCTGGTCTGGCTCCTGGCCCGAGGGTGTCCTGAGCTCTCCGCAGCTGGGGCGCAGGGCGCTCAGCCTCCCCTTCCACCAGGCGTTCAACCGCGGCAAGCGAGAGGGCTTCTTCTTGAAGAGCGTGGAGAACGCACCGCTGGCCAAGCGCCGCAAGCAGAAGCTGCGCAGCGCCGCCGCCGCCCGCCGAGGCTCCCCTGCGCCCGCCGCCACCAAGGGGGCCCCCCGCCGAGCCAACGGCCCCCTGGCCCCCTCCTAGCCCTTGCCACGGTGGCCTGCCTGGGTCCCCAGGAGTTGCCTTCCCTCCTCCCCATCCACTCCCCGACAGAGCAGAAGTATTTTTATAAGCAGAGCAATTTTTTATGTCTTATCAGGTAGTTAGGGCTGCAGGGAAGGAGGGGCCTACGGGAGAGTGGGTGTGGGGGCCTCTCGGGAGACACCTCTCGCCCAGACAGGGGGCCCCTCCCAAGGAGCTGCGCCATTGGAAGGGCTTCTTCCTACTCCAAGCACTGAGTTGCCACGGGGAGAAACTGGGACCCCTCCCCTGTTCTCCTCTGAGGCCTTGCTCCTTGGAAGGAGGTCCCCGTAAGCTGTCACTTTATGGACTGTTTGTGCAATTAAGTCCACCACAGCCTGTGTGGGGGTTGAGCTAGAGACCCTGGGGGCCCTTAGAGCGTTTCTGGCTCACTTTGTCACCTGCTTCTCCCCTGTTGGGGCTAGGGAGGGAGGTACGCAGCCCCTAAAAGGGGAGGCCCCCTTGTCTCCCACCACTCCCCTTTGGCACAGCTGCTCCTGACTAGGGGTGGGGCCTTGAGGGGCTGGGCTGGGCACCCACCAGTCACTGCCCCAGCCCATCCAGGCTGTGCCTTTGACTTTGAAATAAAGTCTACCCAGTGCTGTGTGTGGCATCTGTGTACTTGGGGTTGTAGTGTGGGTATCTGGGGCAGGTGGACTGCTAGCCAGCAGAATCTGGGACCTCAGAGAGGAGGGACTGGCAGAACCTTCAGGGGCAAGAAGGTATCTTTGTCTTGTATTTTAAAAATATGTAATTTAACTTCTTTGAGATAGTGTCTTGCTATGTAGTTCAGGCTGGTCTTGAACTCACTGTGTAGCTCAGGTTGGCTTGAACTCCCAGTAATCCTCCTGCCTCAGTCCCCTGAGTGTTGGGACCACATGTGTGCTGCCCTGCCCCACCAGTCTTTGGTTTCTGACGTGAGCAGTAGGAAAGCCAAAGTCTCATCTTGAGTGTGTAATCTGGACAGCTCTGCCATGTATCATTTAGGAGTCTCTTGGTTATCGTTGAAAACCTAAACCTGCTTGAGAAAAACACAGGATTTCTTTTAAATGTTTTTGTAATTACACAGTGCAGTGGTAGCTTCAGGTAAGGGCTGATCTGGATTTAAACACAATCTCAGCTCTTTATTCTGCTTTCTTCCTGATGTTCAAATCTGGAAGACTCTTCTTACAGCCCCAAAATGTGTGCCAGCTGCTCCAGAAGCTACAGATTGAAAATCTGGGGATAGAGTATTTGTTGAAGATGCTGTCACTAGATTTCAAGTCTAATGTTCCCAAGGGAAGTCCTGAGCTGTACTCTAATTGGATCCACTAAGGTCATGTACCCACTGTGAACCAATCCTGTAGCCAGGAATGCCACATGCTGATTGGCTTAGATCAGGCTCATAGACTTCCCCTCTGGAAACTCAGTGGGTAGAGAGCAAGGGAAGGGTTGGGTCCAGGGGAGCTCAGCAGGCTTGCCTCAGAGGCCTTCACTGTGATCAGAGCAGTGTGGCATGGCAGGGTATCAAGAAGTGTTTAAGGCTCCTCTGTGGGTGATGCTTGCTGGGTTGCAGTGGCCATGGGACAGTTGTGGCCTAAGCACTTTTGCTGGCAGCCCAGATTGGGGTCTTTGTCCATTCAGTGTGGGTGGCCTGGACAGCACTTTGAGGTGCCTCCCCATAGGGCCTCTCCCCATAGCTGCCCTTTGGGACCATTGCCTGTGGACCATCCCCTCCCAGCCTGAGGTTTATGTCTTAGAGGGAAGGTACCTGGAGGCCTGGGGATTTGAGCTGGGGCCCCAGAGGTACCAGAGTCTGGGCAAAGCCAGGCAGGTGTTGGTTTGGTGGGCAGCTAGGGCCTGGTGAGTAAATCAGGCAGTTGGGTGGTATGGGAGCACCCAGCTGTGTTCCATCTTGGTAGTCTGAGAAGGCTGGGAGGACCCAGGACGAGGCTTCCAAGAGGAGGGGGAGAGGGGAAAGTGTCTCTAATTCTTTTTTTTTTTTTTTTGTATTGGGGATCGAACTGAGGACCTAGCACTTGCTAGGCAGGCAGCGGCACCACTGAGCTAAATGCCTGGCCCTGAGCATCTCTAATTCTGAATCCTGTATCCCCCACTCTGCCCAGGATATGAGCAAGTCACCAAATAGCCCCAGGCTTCCCCATGTGTCCAGAGGAGGAAGTCGAGAATCAACAGATGTAAGATTGTGGTCATTCAACCAACAAGCGCTTACTGAGATTTACTGAGCTCTTTCTACATTCAGGCTCCTCCTGAGCGCTCTCTGTGGGAATCTCATTTAAGGTCGGGAAAGCATTCCATTGCATCCTCCTGCACTGAGTGTTACCATTAAAAAAATCTCTGCACATTTGATGGATTAAATTTTTTCTTTCATCTTCAATTTTTCCACTTCTCATGACGTGTGGCTCACAACCTCTCTATGAAAGAGTTGTCCTTAGCCTTGTTTCACAGGTGAAGGAACTGGGGCTCAGAGGCTGGAAGAGGGAGAAGAGGGGTGCAGGGGAAAGAGCTGGCTTTGATCTGAATCCTGCCTCTGCTTTGTGTGGCCAGGGAGCCTGCAGGTGGGTGACAGGTGGGACGGGGCTACAGGTGGCCTAGTGTGAACCAGCAGAGTGGCGAGGTCAGGGTGGGCAGTGGCTAGGCTCCTCTTCCTCCTCCTCCTCTTTTTCTTTCGCCCCGTCCCCCCTCCCCATCTGTTGGGTGATGCCCAACCACCAGTTTTCAGTAGATGCCTGATTGTCTGATTGAGGGTACTGTAGGGATGAAAGAATAATATAAAAGAGCAATCAAGATATATCATGTACAAGTACAAACTTCCTTTGATGAATGTGATCATTATGCATATTTAAATTGTGCCAATAAAATTAATTTTAAAAAGAAAGAATAATATACAAAGAACAAGAAATAAAGAACAAAGAACAATAGTGTGTTACTTAGGGGTACGGGAATTGATCTTAGCTCTTTCCTGGCTAAGACCATGAGCTCAGGATTAGTCAGTACTTATGATTCTACAACATAGCAAGGGTCATAAAGGCAGATGTAAGGAATAGCAGAACTATTGCACTAAGAAGCCAGGTTTGTAGAAGGGGAGTAACTATGTATACTTGTGAAGGACACTCGATCATAGTTAATAAGCCACCTGTGCTATCTTACAGGTCATAGCTAACAAGCCACCTTTAGCTAACATTTGATCTTGGAGAATGGCAGTACAGAGTCATACTTCTTCAAGTGTGGTGTCATCTTGCTATTAGAGATGTTACAGTCTCAGTGATCATTGAGATCTCAATTGTTTCCATGGGCATAGGAAAGTCTGTCTCCATACACTAGCCAGTGGCTCATTTAGCAAATCACACTTGGTCTTGGAATGACTCATAATTTTAATCAATAGCCAAATTATAATCCAATTCAATAATATATATATATATATATTTTTTTTTTTGGTACTGGGGATCGAACTCAGGTCCTTGTGCTTGCATAGCAGGTGGCGAAACCACTGAGCTAAATCCCTGGCACAATTCAATAATATTTTAAAGCCCGCTCAGTGCAGATTCAAGCTGTCCTCCTGCACCCCTCCTTCTCCACACTGGGATGGAACCCAGGGCCTCATGGATGCTAGCCAAGTCCTTTAGCCCTGGGCTACACCCCAGCTCTGGCCTCTTGCTTCTGCCTCTTAACTTTGGCTTCTGACCAGCCCAGCCTTACAAGGAGGCCATCTCTTTTAAGAGTGCTGAGATTCCTCACCCTCCTGCCCTGCCTCGATTTCTGCTCTTGCCTGGGATCCCTGCTCCATTCAATTGCCATGTCCAGTAGCCCTGTGACCCTTCAGGTCCCTTCCAGCCATTGCTATTGTTAGAACTGAAGCCAGGGCTGCTGGTTGCAGCCTGTGCCCTGGGTAACTACTGTTTGACTAAGTTGCTTCTCCCTAATGTATTTTGGGGGGTTATAAACATAAGGAGTTGTAGAATGAGGACATTCATATGGAAGTCTGGGTGTTGGACTTTTATTGAACAATCATTAGGGCTGCAGCTGTGGGGCAGTCTTCCTGGAGGGTCTGATCAGCCCGAGTTATCAGATCACTGATTCAAGTCCTATTGCCACCACAGGCAGGGCACAGCCTTCCAGTTTGCAGCAGTCCCCACCACTCCCTGTCAATCACCCTGCCTCTGCCCCTGTTATATCTCCCTAACTCTCTAAGTACTTGAGGTTGTGACTTTGATGTAAACACTACCCTACGTAAAAGGGATTTGTGAAACATCAGAAATGCCCCTTAAATTTTTCTTGTTTTGGGCTGGGGATTTAGCTCAGTGGTTCTGCTGCCTGCCTTGAAAGTGCAAGGTCCCGAGTTCGATCCTCCATACCAAAAAAAGTAATATTTTTCTTGTTTCAGCCAGGTGTGGTGGCACACACCTGTAATCCCAGAACTCAGCAGGCTGAGGCAGGAGAATCGCCATGAGTTTGAGGCCAGCCTGGGCTACATAATGAGTTCAAGGCCAGCCTGAACTACATAGCACTACCCTGTTGCAAAAGAAAAAATTGTTTTGTTTTCAAATCATAAATTTAGTGAAATTTTTGTGAAAAGGTAAGTTCGTATGATTCAAAATTCAAAGGACACAAAAGAATATATTAAAAAAAAAATCTTCCACATGCCCTGATGCTCAGTCACCAAGTCCCTAAGGCCACCAGTTCCTGTGTAGTCTTCAGGGCTTGTAAAAAATATGTATATAATAAAAAAATTTGGGACTGAGTGTGTTGGTCAGTGGTAAGGCTCTTGCCTTGCAGGTGTGAGACCCTGGGTTTGATCACCAGCACTGCAAAAAACCCACATCTCCTGCCTTATCACATTAGTTGAATATTACTTTTAGGGAAAAAATAGAAAATACAAAGAGAAGTAAATGAAAAATTATCTGGCACTACCTTCCATAGCTAAGCTTTATTCCTTAGTGCTTTAATGCATGCACTTGCTAATTTTTCTTTATTTAAAAATTTTTATTTATTTATATTTTGAGACAGGGTCTTGCTATGTAGTTCAGGCTGGCCTTTCACTGTGTAGCCCAGGCTGGCCTCCAACTTACAATGATCCTCCTGCCTCAGCCTCCTGAATGCTGGGATTACAGGCATGCACCACCACACCTGGCCCAGTTTTTCTTTATTGATATGAATTTTGTTTGTTTGTTTGTTTTTATTTTTTCTGGCACTGGGCATTGAACTCAGGACCTTGAGCTTGCAAGGCAGTCTCGAGGCAGTCATGGTGCCACGGAGCTAAATCCCTGGCCTATTGGTATGGATTTTAATTGAAATAGCATCAGTATGTAAATATCTTATCTAAAACTCAGAAACTGATTGTAAATACCTTTCTCTGTCCATGTTTCTATCTTGCTGCTATGTTTTACAGCCACACAGTATTCCATTGGATGGGCAGGCCGTGATTGTCTTCATTGTTTCTACTTTTGGCTACTTGGACAGTTTTCAGTCCCATGCTATTTTTAACAGTGCTGCAGCAAACTGCAGTGAATATCCTTGTGCCTATGTCTTTGCTCACCTGTCTGCATATTTCCTGAGGAGACGCTCCTTAGACTTGGAATTAACAGGCTAAAGGACATGCCCACGCATGCAGGTTTTAAGGGCTTTGCATGCCTGGCCTCCGGGAGATCCTGTCATTTCCTGTGACCAGCAGCAACGTGGGTGGGACCCAGGAAGCACTGTCTCCTTTAAGGTGAGATGGCACCCCTCACCAGCAGAGCGCATCCTTGCCACTTTGTCTGGGCAGCTGGCATCACTGTGTTCTTTCCTCTCTGCCCCGGGGTGTGGCCGGTCCCAGGTGGTGGTGGGAATGTGGACCTTCCTATTAGGCTGGTGGAGTGTGACCCCGGAGTGTGACTGGGCTCCAGTGAGAGGCGTGGAGTGAGGGCTGCGGTGGGGAAATCTGTGAGCAGCACCTGGGGGAGTCCAGACCTTGTCCTGCTCCTCCAGCTGTGCAGGTATCACAGGGCCACTTGGGTCTGAGCCACTCTAGAGAGGTGGGCTAGAACTCGCCCACCTGGGATTGCTGAGGGACTCACACATCTGATGGGCTCAGGTCACGTAGTCCTCAGGTCCTCTCTGCAGAGCTGACCTGAGCTGGGGACTGGTGAGGCCCAGCCTGGCTATTCCCTGGTTCTGTCATCATGGCAGAAACATCTCTGTCCCCTGCTTCCTGCCTGGCTGGGAGTGGGGTGGGGACATACCTTTGTGCATGTGCGTACATGGGTGTGCATATGGGAAGATGGGTAAGTGGCTGTGTGGGTGCTGGAGAGCATTGTGAGCCTGGGAGGGTGCATGAGTGTGCAGTGAGTGTGAAGGGGTGAGCAGGTGTGATTGTGTAAAAGTGTGGGTGTGTATGTGCATGAGGTGTGAGTGTGAGGATTGTGTGAGTGTAAAGGTGTGTGTGACAGTGTGTCTGACTTGTGAGCATGTGTGGAGAGTCTGTGTGCATGAGCATGAGTTTTGTGTGCTCTCAGGGGTCTTGAAGCTGGCGGCAGGTCTGCAGCAGGTCCTTTTCTCTCCAGCTTCTCCTCTCCCAGGACCAGCTGTGGGCTGACCCTCTGTCACAGCAGGGCTGGGGTACAGTCTCTGCCCACACGTACAGAGGACTCTTGGCCCTGGGCTCGGCCAGCAGCTGGCTGTGGATTGATGGTGATGACCCCAAAGAAAGTGTAGAGCCAGCGACAGAGCAGAGGACAGAGGCAGAGGACAGTGCTTCCTCCTGAGATCCTCTCCCAGCCTGGCCAGAGCCTGGCCTTCCCGGAGGGCCCTCAGTTCTGCTGAGCTGGCCAGGGAACACTTGGCCTCCAACCTCCCCTGGGACTCCTGTGGGACCAAGCAGTGAGTAGGGCTGGGGTACCCATCCTGGGCCACATGGACACTGGCAGCATCCCCACACCCCAGCCCTTGAAGCCTGTCTGCTCCCTATGGCACGCTTGGGGCAGGGGACCCCTGGAGAGCCCCTGTAGTCCCCCTTTGGAGGTGCTGGCATCTCCTCCTCCCTGGGGCCTGGCCTCAGGCTTGGTAGGCAGCTGTGATGAAGGGGCAGTGACCCTCTATGGCCAGGACTCTCCAGGACATGGGATTGGGGAAAGGAGTGCTCCCTACTTGAATGGGAGGTGGGCTAGGGAAGGGGGGATGTCCAGGGAGAAACTCCGAGATTAATCAAGGAAGCACAGAGTCTGTGCCGTGCCTCTCTGCTTGTTGTTCCCGCTGCACACCCTCTTCCGGTCCTCAGTCTCACTGTGCTCATTTGCACTTGCTGCTCTCTCAGCCAGGTACGCTTTTCCCTTCTCTTGGTCAGGCAGATACTGCTTCATCTTTCAGTGCTTATCTGGAAGCTGCTATCTCAGAGTAGCCTTTCTGAATCCTGAGATTAGCCCTGGAGCAGCCCCTCATCACCCCACCTGTCAGTCTCCATCTGTCCTCATCACCCACTGTTGTTCCCTGGTGCCACATCATTCTTGGTCCATGGTGGGTGGTCATCAGTGTTTGATGAGTGAATAAGTAAGCCTGCTTGTTGATTCAGGCATTCCCTAGCAACTCTTCAGTTGAACTTATAAAAACCCTAGTTAAGCCTCTTGTCTAGGGCAGACCCTGGTTGTAACTGCTGTCCCCACCTAGGTGTCAGGGTGGAAAAGGCATGTGGACTGACCTAGCTGTCCTGCAGGTCCCATGTTTTTCTGGAGGCTGCTAACATCACAGTAGCCCTGCCACCTGCATGCTGTGTGACCTCAGGCAAGTCACACTCCCTCTCTGAGCCTTGGCTTCTTTATCTGTAACATGAGATGGGAAGACATCATTGCCACTCAGGTCCATTTCTGCAAGATGGCCAGATGGCCCTTGGGCCTCAACCAGAGCAGCTCTGCTCTTTTCTCTTTCTTCCCCTGGGGTTGAATATAAGAGTCCATTTGAAAAAGGTCCCTGCTGCTAAAAGCGGTTAACAAATCCCTTGGCTAGAAGATGACGCCTGGTGAAGGCTCATCCTCTGGCTCCTCATCGCTGGAGTGCAGGGCCTGGCTCCACCGTGGGTCTCCATGCTGGGTCCTCTGGGGAGAATTGCTCAGCCTCTCTTGTCTCTGGAAACCTTTCGGTGAGGTGGGAGCGATGCTGCTGCTCTTGTGGGGCTGCTGAGAAGCTCAGACAAGATAGCCGAAGGGTACCTGGGGCTCCTTCAGGGGGTCCCCAGAAGCTGATGAGGGGGTTTGGGAGGCTCCGGAGGACAGTGGGAACCTGCTGGGGTGCCTGGCCCTTGGGACAGAGTCCCGGGAAGGAAGCCCTTCCTTTCCAATGTCAGGAAGTTCCGGAGTAAAGGCTGCTCAGGAAGGGTCAGGAGGCTGAACCCTGCGGTGCTGCCGTGGGGCGGGGGGCAATGAGGCAGTGGCACTGACCCTGTGGTTTGCCTTGGTGGCTTGAAGACAGGAGCAACCAGGCTGGGACCCCTGTGTCTGCCTCTCTAACCAGGCTCTGCGGGTATATTCAGCTTAGAACCCACATCTCTTTAATCCCTGCTGACCTTTCTCTACTGGGAGCTGGGAGGGGATGTACCCAGAGCCTTACAGTGAGCCTCAGGGTTGCCAGAGGCCCCATGAGGTCCTGCCTGGGCTTTCTTCCTCCTCAGCAGCTGTATTTCTATGACATGGAATTTCCACAGGGACACTGTCCGCTTTTAGCCAGGAGCTCGAGAAGCTGGTACTCTCTGTCAGACAGAAGCCCGGCCATTGCCCTGCTGCACCGGTAGGCAGTGCCCTGTAGCCCAAGGTGCCTCTTCCAGGTCCCGCAGCCTGTGTGCTCCTTTCTGTTCCCACCTCATGGTGACAGAGAGGCCACAGGGCCTGGTTGCTGGCAGAGTTCCCTGCAAATGGGTTACCGGGCAGACACAGAAGGAGGGGGTGCTCCTGAGCCTGTGACACAGGTGGCCCCGACCCGGGAGCAGGAGGCAGGTGCTTCTCCTCTGAGGGTCTTGGACTCTGCAGCTCCAAGCTCTTCACTCTGCCCAGAGGGCAGGGGCTTCCTTGTCCCAGTGTCCCCTGACTGGAACTGGGGACTAAGCCTAGGTGACCAAGTTGGAGAAAGTTCTCTGGTTGTGGAGAGAGGAAGCGCTTTCTGAATGCTCCCTTCAGCTACGTCAAGCAGAGTGGTGACTTGGAGCCCATCTATTGACCCTCCCTGTGTGTCAGGCTGGGTGCTGCCAGGCTCAAGTTCATGCCACTGCTGGTGTCCTTCCCCTTTCCCTTGCTCTCGCCCCCCAACTCCTCTCTTGTGGAACTGGGGATCATACTTAGGGACACTGTAGCGCTGAGCTACATCTGTATCCCCAGCTGTTTTTATTTATTTATTTTAAAATTTCAGACAGGATTTCACTAAATTTCCCAAGTTGCCTTGGAACTTATAATCCTCCTGCCTCAGCCTACCAAGTTGCTGGGATTATAGGCTCACTGCTATTGTTAGATTAATCATAATAATTGTTGACTTTTATTGAGCATTTGCCTCGTGCTCGTAGCCAGGCAGTTGGCCAAAATTATCCTCAGATGATTTCATTATTATTAGTTATTATTAGTGTCTGTTATTCTTATTTTATGGATGAGGAAAATGAGGCTCATAGAGGTAAAGTGAATTGTGTAAAATCACACAACATCGTTGAAGGATGGCAGCCCCAGAACTGGACCTAAGCGCCTAAGCATGCATTATGCTGCCGTGTTTCCTCCTGCTTCCCAGACATTTCTCTCGACCAGATGCATGGCTATTTTCTTCCCTCTGCTATGCATTTTCACTTTCTGGCCACCTATTGTCTGGTTTTTGCTCTGACTCAGTAGAGCCTGCAGCACCGTAGACACCAGCTCTGGGCTCTGATTGTTGGTGGAAGACCTGCTAGCTCCGTTTGCTGCCTTTTTGAAATAAATCTCGTCAGTCATCATGTGACATTGCAGTGTCCCTCATCTTAGCTCAACTTTCCGTTCTGATGAACAGCGTGGGACCACAAAGTGAGGACTGCCTGGATCGCCCAAAACAGGGCCCTGGAGTAAATAAATGGCTTCAAGGAGAAAAGCCTGAAACCCAAAGGAAAGTGGATGGAGAGGAACAAACTGCACATGTGGAGAGGAAGGTCCTGAGGGTCAGGCCACCACCAGCCCAGCGTTAGCTGCTGTCTAAAGACATAAGTCAAGTCAGAACAACAGGAGAGTTAGTTTAAAGATTGTACGTTGCTTTCTTTCTGATTCTGGAATTGGGCAACACTTCATTCCATAATAGAATGATTGTTTCAATGAGCTGAGCAGAAAAGATTGGCTTTAAGACCAAGGGATTGAAGAAAGCAAAAAAACAAAGGAAAAAAGCAGATTGGTCCTTTCAGAGTTGCTTTCCTTACATTCCAGGACAGGAAGAGAGAACAAAGAAAACAACGGGTAGGTTAATTCCAGGCTATTCAGGTTACTTTTCTTTTTTGAGATGGGTTTCACTGTGTTTCCCAGGTTGGCTTTGAACTCCTGCTTTCAAGTGATCCTCTTACCTCAGCCTCCCAGTCACTGCAGGTTACTTTGTGTTTTTGGTAAGGATTAAAACAGAGAGAATTTCATTATTATGTCAATTGAAACTGGCCTGTTTGGGAATTTGGCTGTTGTCTCCTGAATTTTTTAGAGGTCGGTTGAGAACTTTGTTTTGCTTTGGTGAGGGGGAAGTTTAGTGTGTGTGACGCCATCTTGACTTTTTTTTGGTACTGGGGATCGAACTTGGGTCCTTGCGCTTGCAAGGCAGGTGGCAGAACCACTGAGCTACATCCCCGGCCTGATATCTTGACTTTTAGCCTCTCTATTAGGGGTCAGTGCAGGAGCGGAGTCCAGAACAATGGCCTTCTGGAATTCTTATTTAACACCTTCTGAGCAGTGGTGTGTACTGATAGATTTGTTACTGTAAGCACCTCAGAAGAGCACCAACTCTCAGGGGAGGATGCCTCAGAACGCTTGGTGCTCTGCTGCTTCTCCTTTTAATGCCATAACCTGGTATCTGGTCTCCCAAGCATCCATGAGAGAAACTGGTTCGAGGCTCTCTGCCTCCCTTTTGCTCACCTCTCAGGGAAGTGTGGCTGAGGTTGCAGTTTGCTCACCCCACATCCACATCTCTGTCTTTGTTAAGTGACTGAAAACCAGTACAGTTAAGTGTGTCAATGGACTTTTTTTTTTGGTACCGGGGATCGAACTTAGGTCCTTGTGCTTTTGAGGCAGGTGGCATAACCACTGAGCTAAATCCCCAGCCCATCAATGAGCTTTTAATAATACTACACTCTCTGGCCTCTCGGAAAGCAGACAATCATATGTAAGCAAAAGCTACTGGGAGGGGTTTCTGGGAAGGCTCTTTAGAGGAGGGTGACTCAGCTGACAGGCAGGCCCTTTTCCCCTTGCTCCTTCTTATTCCCTGCTGCTTTGAATGTGATTGTGATGTCCGGAGCTACAGTAACTGTTTTGGGATCATGAGGTGACCTCAAGGTTGGGAGCAAGAGGGCAAGAGAGCTGTATGGAGCCCTGACTGGCCACCTCGAGACTTCTCTTTGCCTGAGAGGAGTATCTCACTCCTATCTTATTCTGGCCACTTTTTTTGGCTCTCTGTAACCAGGTGCAATTTTGAACCAATACCAAGGACTTCTCAGTATAGCTGAGGTGTTGCTTCCTATCTCTGTTCATGAATAGAGAGAAGCTGGACATGGATGTCGTGGGGTGTCCCTGGTTTGTCTGTGTGGGGAGCAGAGCCTGTTGACATTTGGTCGCCATTGTAGCAGTACTGCCCTGTGGGAGCTGGAAGGGGTGATTAGGTCATGGGGGTGGAGCCCTGGTGTCACAGTCACGGGGTTGGCTCAGTTATCTGGAGAGCAAGTTTGTCCTCAATTCAGTCCCCTCTTGCCCTCTGCCTCTGTCTCTCACATGTCACCACCATGCTGTGCCCTCTGCCAAGTTACAGTGTAGCAAGACGGCCCTTGCCAGGCCCAGAGCATACTCTTAGACATCCCAGCTTCTAGAACCGTAAGAAACGAATCCCAGTCTTTGATAAATAATCTGGTCTGTAGACCATGCCTGCAATGCCAGCACTCAAGAGGCCGAGGGAGGAGGTTGTCAAGTTTGAGGCCAGCCCAGGCTATATAAGGAGACCTTAATATAACAATGATAACAAAATCATCTTGTTTCAGGAATTCTGTTCTGGTGGCAGAAAGCAGACTAAGACTCTCTTCTATGCTGGACAGGGCCTGGTAAGGGCTTGGTCTTGTTTGCAGGAAGTGGAGGAGGAAAATGAAAGCATTGGGTGTGGAAGTGCCCAGGAAGATGTGGAGGCTAGAACAGGTCACAGAAAGAGGGCTGGGGCAGAGGGAGGAGGTCTGTGGAGCTATTTCTCTGCTTAGGCAGAGTTCCTGCCAGCTGCTGCAAGCCCAGCCTGGCCTGCCTGTCCAGCCTGTGAGCACCGGGGCAGCCCTGAGGGCTGGCAGGGTGTGGTCCAGAGGGGTCTCGGCAGAGGACAGGGAGGACGGCCCAGGGAGACAGGCTTGGCATTGAACCTAGGCACCTGTGAGGTGTTCCGGAGGGCTCCCTGGAAGCCCTGGCTCCAGGTACCAGGGTGGGCGGGGCCTTGGGGGTGTGTAGCCAGCCGCTAAGAACCTTGGCAGTTTGGCTGGAGATCTCAATTGTACTCAGGGTAGCCAAGTGGGGTGCGCAGGTTACACAGGGAGCTGGCACCTGATGGACTTAATTAACGTCATAAATCCTGCAGTAGCTCCCAGCATTGTGGCCTTATTACCCAGTGCAGACGCACCCTGAGGAAAGCTGAATTCAGCAGCGCTCCATAAACATCCCTGAAGTTCATGGCCTCGCTGCTGTCTTGCAGCTCACACCGCATTTGCTCAGTTGGGTCCAAGTTTGCTTATGAAATCAGCAATCTGGCCTAGTGAATTTAAAGACATATACAACCTTTTTTTTCTCTCTCTCTCTCTGGCAAAAACTTCTCCCTCAGTTTAAGCGGCTCTGTTTGGACAACCATTGCTAAAAGACTCAGTTCTCAGCAATGTCTCTTTGCTAATCAACAGTCATAATGAAGACCCAAAGCCCACAGAGAGAACTGGAACTCTGACAGTTCAACAATGAGCGGTTGTGAAGCATGCTCACTCTTGTGAGTGAGGTGGAGGAATGTCCCTCCCTTCCTTCTTTCCTTCCTTCCTTCCTTCCTTCCTTTCCTTTCCTTTTTCTTGACATAGGTTCTCACTGTATTGCTCAGGATGGCCTTGAACTTGTGATCCTTCTGTCTCAGCTTCCTGAGTAACTGGGATGCCAAGGGTGCATCACCATGCCCGAGATGGAAGGAAATTTTAACCCTCATTTACAGCCAGAGGATCCGAGGTGAGGTCTGAGGGAAGGTGCAGCCAGTGATTGGTGAAGAATCTGAGGATCTTTTTCTTTCATCTCACCACGTCCTGGACTATTAGCACCAAAGGAAGATGTCCAGATAGTTGTTTAAATAAAATGTTAGCTGGTATTTGAGCAGCAGCTCTGAGTCTGCCTCAGGGCTAAGCACCTTGAGCTGTGAATTTGCTTAATATAGAAGATTACCCAAATATCTCTTCCTCCTATTTATATTTGCTTTTTCCTTTCTCTTCTTCCTCCTTCCCTCCCTGTCTGCCTTCCTTCATTCTTTCTTTCCTTTCTTTTTTTTTCAGTTCTGGGGATGGGACCCAAGGCCTTGAGCATGCCAGGTAAGTGCTCTGTATTAGAAATCGTCCTGTCTGTGCAGATGTGTGCAGCAGCAGAAGGAGCAGACCCAGGCATGGACCATCTCAGGAAGCTGAGGGGTGGGACATGGGCTCAGAGGACATGCAGACAGCTAGTGGCCCAGGGTGCAGCTGTGCACTGTACACAGTCTGTACTCTTCAGATGTCTCAACAGATCAGGGGGAAAGTGCTGGGACTTCTGAGGGCCTTGTAGTGGCGTGCAGGGCACAGGGCAAGGATGGGAGCAAGCACTTGTTTCAGAAGAGGGTGAAAGTCAGCAGCGGTATCAGCCAGGTTTTGTTGTGGTGACCAAATACCTGACATAAACAGCTTAAAGGAGGAGGGTTTATTTTGGATCATGGTTTCAGAGGTTTCAGTCCATGGTTAACTGGCTCCAAGGCAGGAACATAATGGTGGAAGGGCATGGTGGAGGAAAGCTGTGGTGGCCTTCAGGTAGCAGAGAGTAAAGAAAGAGCCAGAGAGAGCAGAAGGAGCTGGGGACAAGAATACACATTCCAGGTCATGCCTCCAGTGACCTGCTTCCTCCAGCTAGGCCCCCAACTCCTAACAGCACATGCAACTGTGACTTCATCAATGGATTCTCTGGTGCGTAAAGCACCCGCATGATTTAATCACCTTCCAAAAGCCCCACCTCTGGACACGTGAGCCTTTTCGGGGACGCTTTTGATCCAAACCATAAGAGCGGGCAGCTGAGGAGCCTGTGGTTCTGTGCCACAGTGGCCTCTTGGGCTATGGGGTGTCCGAAGGAAGGGTGTTCAGGAGCAGGCAGCAGGATGGCCCTTCCTAGCCCAGGTCTGTGTTTTGGCTTAGCAGACCCTGAACTCCCATGCCACCCTGTGCCTTAGAGGGAGGTGTGGGGAGTGAATGGTGGAGCCACAGCCTGGGGAGGACAGGCTGGCCCTGCCACCCCCAAAAGATGAGGAGAGCCTTACATAGGAGATGGGGCCTCAGTTTCCCAGCTGGAAAGTCCTGGGCCCCTGGTCTGTGAGCATTTTGTAAACCATGTTCCTTGGAGCTCCAGGAGTTTCTAAGACAGTGCTGTAATCTGCTCCCCACTGTGCTGCCCTGTGGGAAGTCGGGGAGTTTCTACCCTGGCCCATTGAGGGTGGCTCCCTAAAACCCGAGGAGTTACACGGTTCCCTGGACATGCTTTGGAAACTCTGCTCTGGATAGGGCTGGCTCTGAGCCTGGGGATTCTCTTGGGGACAGGCCAGAGTTGTGGTAGGAGGTGATTTATGAGCTGAAGAAGTAAATCATTAATGTGCAGGGAAAGCGTCTCTGGCAGCCTAATTGACAGGCAGTAATTGGCCCCAGGCAGGCTTTCCTGGCCAGGAACCCAACTAAGAGGCCAGGGAGCCCTCAGAAGCTGTCAAGGGAGCCTGAGGAGGAAGAAGGGGGTTGATAGTCTGTCGAGAAGCAGTAAAAGCACCTACTGTGTGTTCAGCACCTTGCAGATGTCATCTCTAAACCTTGGTGGTGCCTCACAGGAGCCCTGCTTACAGCCAAGACAGCTCAAGACCAGGAGGTTTTGTCTCTTGCAGCGGAGGTCAGGGCTGGGGCTCCAGCAGAAGTCTGTTGGACCTCAGGGCCCTTTGACAGCACTGTCCTGGGCCACTCAAGCCCTGGTCAGCCCTCTTGCTTCTTCCCCACAAGCCTGAGGACTCAGCCTGTGCCCCCTTTTAAAATTGGTACATGATAATTGTATGAATTTATGGAGTACAATGTAGTGTTTGTATACTTACATATTGTGTAATGATCAAATCAGGGTAATTAGCACACCCATCACCTCAAACATTTATTATTTATTTGGGCTGAAACATTCAGAATCCACTCTTCAGCTAAGTGTCAGTGGCACTTGTGGTCCTAGCTATTCAGGAGGCTGAAGTGGCAGGATCTTTGAGCCCAGGAGTTTAAGGCTAACTTGGGTAATGTAGTAAGACCCCATCTCTAAATACAAAAGCCAAATCTTCTCTCCTAGCCCCCCCCCCCCTTTTTGAGACAGTATCTCACTATGTAGTTCAGGCTGGCCTTGAACTCAGTATATAGCCCAGGTTGGCCTTGAACTTGCAGCAAACTTCCTGCCTCAGCCTCCTGAGTTCTGGGATTACAGGCATGTGCCACCATGCCTGGCTCCTCTAGCTATATTGAAACATACACTATATTATTGTTAAGTACGGTCACCATGTTGTGCCACAGAACAGAGCACCAGCAGAAGTTACTGCTCCCACCTAATGGGGGTTGTGTGGGCCTGTGCCCAGCCTCTCTCCATGCCCTGCCCCAGGGGTGTCTGATAAACACTCTTCCACTCTCTACTCCCGTGAGATCACCTGTTGTAGATTCCATGGGTGAGTGAGACCTTTCTGTGCCTGGTTTATTTCACTTAACATAATATCTTAGTCATTTTCCCATCACTGGACAGAACACCCAACACTCACAATTTAAAGGAGGAGAGATTTATTTTGGCTCATGGTTTTAGTCCATGGTCGGTTGTCCTCAAGGCAGAAAGGAGTGGTAGAAAGGTATGGCAGAAGAAAGCTGCTCAACCCATGGCAGCCAGGAAGCAGATCAGGAGGGAAGGATCTGGGAACAAGAATCCATCCTTCCAGGTCACACTCCCAGTGACACACCTCCAACGACGCCCTGGCGCCTAACAGCACATTTAGCTACGGAACTCATCGATGGGTGAATCCGCTGATGAGTGTGGCACCCCACAATCTTGTCACTTTCCGAACACATGAGACTTTGGGAACATTTTAGATCTAAACCATAACACACAGTGTACTTCAGATTCAACCATCTTTCACAAACGACAGGGTTTTGTCTTTTATGTCCCCCTGTCCTTTAATGCTGTCACCACAATTCTGTTTCTTAGGGTTTCTTTCTGGGAGGGACTCTGTTGTGCCCGGACTCCTCCTTCTTTGTGGCCCTTGCAGGTCACTGGGTAATGGGAAAGGGAGAAGAGCCCTGAATATCAGGCAGATTTCGCAAATTCCATCCCAGGCATAGGTCAGTTTTTGGGGGCTGTCACCAGAGCACTGGGTGCTGTTGAGGCTAGGGGTGTTCATGCTTTGTGGACCCCTTCTCTTGAGTCTCACTGCAGGATGGGGCCTGTGTGGTTTGAATGTTTCCTCCAAAGATCATGTGTTGGAAATGGAGCCTCCAAATCCACATGTTGATGGAATCTCGAGGTAGGGTCATTGGTAAGTTATTAGGTCGGATGACGTCATGACAGTGTTAAATTGAACTTGAGACTCAGAGGTCTCTGCAAATAATAGGTTCATTGAGCTGTGCAGATGCTAGCTGAAAGGTGACCAGCTGGCCCTGGGACCAGTTCCCTCAGCCACCAGCAGCACAGCCAAACAGCAGTTGGAAAAATGCCTATTGGACCTAAGGGGTTACGATGTTTTATAATACAATTTGGGGTAGAGGAAATAAAAATATACATTGGACCTGCATTGGCTGTAGCTAAGAGGGTGGGACAATGGGAGCTGCAAAGATCCCAGAGGTTTATCTATAAAGAGACATTTTGCTGCCTCTTGATTGGTCGGAAAGTAGAATTCCATGTGGCACTGATGGGTCATCTTTGGCTCACAGGAAAGGAAGGTGGAGGAAGTTTTTCTTTTTCTTTGTTGATTTATCTTGAAGCTAAGTTAAAATGGCCTTGAGTTACCTCTTTCTTTTCACTTTTCTCTGGTTTATAACTTAATCGAGGATATCTGAGAATTCTTCTGTTGTCAATGGCATTAAGGACTTTCTAAGAAGAGGAAGAGAGACCCAAGGTGGCATGGTTGCTCTGTCTCACCGTGTGCCACCCTGTGCCATGTTGTGACGCAGACAGAGGGCCCTTTCTGGATGTTAGAACCATGTTCTGGACTCCCAGCCTCCAGAATTGTGAGCTAAACGCAGCTCTGTTCTTTATGAATTATCTGCCCTCACATATTTTGTTATGGAAACACAAAACAGGCAGACAGGGCTGGCTTCTATTTCTATTTCCTGGATTTCAGGCTCGAGCTGGGGCCTGGAGATGAGAAGTAGACAAAGTGACCATGGTCCAGCCCTTGGGGCTTCCAGTCTGATGAGGAGACAAAGACGTTAACCACATGACAGTGAAGGAAGAGGTTCTAGGAAGTGCATGAGAGGTGGGTGCTTTGCCTTGTCCATAGTGGGAGGGGCTGGGAAAGATTCTTCTGGATGTAAGTGCCAGGAACCACTGAACCCGAGGCACATCATGCTGCAGGATGAGCCTGTTACTGCCATTGCTGGGCACTGAGCATCACATCTGGTTCTGCTGTAGCCTCTGGCACTGTAGCCTGGACTGCCACCATTGAACCTGCAGCCCAAAAGTTGGAGGATGTGGCCAGAGAGGACTCCCTGCCATCCCTGATTCAGGAGTTAAAGTCTGGGGAGGGTGTATCCCCTGGCCAACATGCATTTTTAAGATGTGGTCTCACCCATGGTCTTAATTACTTTCTCACTGGTGATACACAATACCTGATACCCACAGTTTAAAGGAGGAAGGGTTTACTTTGTCTCACACTTTGTAGAGGTTTCAGTCCTTAGTTGGCTGGCTCCAAAACAGGGCAGCATGGCACAGGAGAATGATGAAGGAGAAGCTGCTCATGGCATGGTGATGGGGAAGCAGAGAGATCAAAGGAGGAGCCAGGGAGGGAGATAAATTCTTCCAGGCCTCACCTCCAGTGACCTGCCTCTTCCAACCAGACCCTACCTCCTAAAAGCAAGCCAATTATAAGCCCCCATAATCCAATCACCTTCCAAAAGCTCTACCTATAATCCTGTGAGGCTTTAGGGGGTACATCTAGTTATAAACCATAACATCCACCTTCATGGTTTCAGCATCACCTCCACAGTGATGCCACTTCAGCTTGCATCTCCAGCCCAGTCCCCATGAGTGGACTCCAGACCTGAAGCCCCGCTTCCTCCTTGACACTTCCTCCAAGATGTCCCACAGATAGCTCCTCCTCATTCTGCCTAAGGTGAATCAGCATCTCTACCTGGTCCCTAATGGCTGCTTTCAGAAATGGTGCTGTCCTCCCTGAGGCATCCAGGCAGAAGCACACAAGTCATCCCTGTCTCTACCTTTATGAGGTTGTCAGTGTGTCTCCAAAGTCCATGTATTGGGACCTTGCTTCCTCATGTAACAGTGTTGGGATGCAGTGCTTAATGGGAGGATGCCCCTGTAGACTTACTTCCATATCTCAGGGGCCCTTCAGGTACCATGGCTATGCTAGCTGCAAGAGTCTAGAAGGTCAGCTTTCAGTCTTCCAGGGTCCCTAGCAGAGGAAGTCTGGGAAAGGAGGGTGGAATGAGCTGACCACATCGTGCTCCTCTTCTCCATGACAGCCCAGTTCACAGCTAACCCTTCCCTTTGTCTCTTCTACCTTCCACTAGAGACAACCAGATGAGGAGGAGGCTCCAGATGAGCACTGAAGTTTTACTAAAAGCATCCTCAAGAAATAGGTCCCTGGGTAAACTTCATCAGGAGACCTCTCGCCTCACAGCCAAAAAGAAGCTTCACAGCTACCTCTACTCCTTTGTGGAGTTTCTTGCAACTAGTGCCCAGCTTTTGTCTTTGTGGTTGTTTGTTTGTTTATTTGTTTGTTTTTTTGGTACTGGATGTTGAACTCAGGACCTTGCGCTTGCAAGGCAGGCACAGAAACACTGAGCTAAATCCCAGCCATGTGTGGTTTTCTTTTTAATGAGATGTCATCCATATACCATAAAAGTCACCTATATATTTATTTAGACAGGGTCTTAGTAGGTAGTCCAGGCTGGCCTTGAACTCACTATGTAGCCCAGGTTGGCCTCAAACTTGTAGCAATTCTCCTGCTTCAGTCTCCCAAGTACTGGGATTACAGGCATGCACCACCACACCTGGCTAAAAGTCACCTTTTTTTTTTCCCCCGGTACTGGGGATCAAACTCAGGACTGTGTGCTTACAAGGCAGGCACAGTGCCACTGAGCTAAATCCCCAGCCCCTAAAAGTCACCTTTTAAAGTGCACAATCCAGAGGTTTGATGTATTCGTAAGGCTGTGCAACTATAACCATGACCTAATTTCAGAGCATTTTTTTTCCTGCCAAAGAAGCCTGTCTTAGTTACTTTCCTTTCATTGCTGAGACAAAAAACTTGACACTCAAAGTTATGGGAAGAAAGGTTTATTTAGCTCACAGTTCGTAGATTTTTTTTTTCCATAATTGGCTGGCTCCAAGGTAAGCTGGCATGGCAGAGAGGCATAGCAGAGTAGAAACAGTTCATGGTGGGGAGAAGGTAGCAAAAAAAGCAAGGGATGACCGTAGCTCTTTCTATCCCTTATATCTTATCCAGGCTACTTAGGATGGGTAGCACTCACGCCCTTAATCCCAGCATCACACACTCTAGATCCTGCCACCCCTGAAAAAGCCCCACCTATGACAACATGAGGCTTTGAGGGTACATCTAAACACAAGCTGTAACAAAGCCCTCTACCCATTCACTGGAAATCACTCCCTATTTACTCTCAACCCCTCATCCTAAGCAGCCACAAAGCTATTTTGTTTCTATAAGTTTTCCTGTTGTGGACATGTATATATATGGAATCATAACATATGTGGCCTTTTGTGTTTGGCTTCTTTAATTTAGCAGAGTGTTTTCAAGGTTTATCCTGGTTGTTTGTATGTTAGTACTTTATTCCTTTTTATGGCTGAACAATACTCATTCACTTTTTGTTATCTATCAGCTGATGAGCATTTATATTGTTTCCCATTTCTTAGTCATTATGTATTTTCCCCCTCAGTTATGGGGATTGAATCCAGGTCCTTGTGCATGCTAGGCAAGTGCTCTACTACTGAGCTATGTTCCCAGCCCCATGTTTTACTTTTTTGTGTGTGTGGCATCAGTAATTGAACCCAGAGCCTTGTACCTGCTAGCATTTGTACATAATTATCATTTCTCTGATGACTAATGACACTGAGGCCCTTTTTATATGCTTCTTAGTCATCTGTGTGGTTCCTTTGGAGAAAGAACTTTCTCCACAGCACGTCCAGTGGGGTTGAATATTGAGAATCACAGCATTGCCCCAAATGAACAAGAGTCTCCATTATCAAAGTCCAAATTCTCAACAAGGCAATGCTGGATGAGAAGGGACAATCTAGGGGGCAGAGCATGGAGGGCACTGCTCAGAGCTGGGGCTGTTGTACCATGAGGACAGGGATGTACACACAAAGCACCCAGAGCTCTCCTTGTATTGTCTCACTGGTTCATCTCCACTTTAACAGTGAACTTGGCCGGGGATTTAGCTCAGTGGTTCCACTGCCTGCCTCGAAAACACAAGGACCCAAGTTCGATCCCTGGTACCGAAAAAAAAAAACAAAAAAGGCTTGAACTTGATCCAATTCTAGGTATCTCCTAGCCTCCCTTTCCAAAGAGCCCCAGTCTCTGGGACACACGAGATGATCCCAACATCAGCCCCATACCATAAAACATGACACAGATAAGTGGTGCCTCATCACTGGGGCAGCAGACCCAGCGACCTGTGCACTGCAGAGAGGACAGATGCTAGCTGAGGACAGACAACACCCAAGAGACAAGCAAAAATGGATTTCAACCTCATCAGGAGGCAGGCCTATGACCCATGACCCTGACCCATAATTTAAACCTCACTGGAGGAAACTGCGCAACAAGAGGCTAATAGTGTCCCCTGCTTTCTGTGGCTACTTGGGCTCACAGTTTGTGAGGACACTTGTCTTTTTGGATAAAATGCGCAGTGACGTTACTTTCGGTCTCCTGAGCTAACCTAAGGCTCCCTGCACCTTCCTCCAGACTCATGCTCATGCTGCATACTCCAAGCTCTGGATGCTTTGTGAGCATGTCCCTGTTGTCATGATCTGGCAGCCATGAGAGAGAGAGAGCTGCAGGGGTGATTCCCAGTGCTGTCTCCTTTTGCTCCTCTGTTTGGCCCACGCTGCAGGAGGATGGATCTTGGAGCAGGACCAAGTGCTGCAATGACACAATCCCATGACTCCACTGGTAGCTGTCACTCTAGGTGTGGTTTCCCCCCGGGAGTAACAGGGCTGTCCCTGGTTCCCAGTATACAACTTTCCACCTGTCCAAATCTCTGTTCTTTGCAGCAGTTTCCAGGGACCATGGGAAGCAGTTTGCTTTTATTTGTCTCCTTCACAGACTTGCCCCAGGCCTGTCACAACCCTCCTGCTTTCTGACATGGTGGAGCTGGCAGAGATCTCTCAATTGTACTGCGTGTGACCTTGGCTGTCCCTGGGTGACATGGTGCTGACTGGGCCTGCTATGGTTGGAGTGCCTGTTGCTTCCCACATGCATGTTGAACTGGAATTGCCACTATCACAGTCTTGGGAGGTGGGGCCTTTGGAAGGTGTTTAGTGGACTAATGCCCTTATGGAGGTGTCTTCACCCCAACTCGCTCCCTCTGACTCTTTCTCTGCTCTTCTGCCCTGTCCTGTCTCCTACCATCTTATGAGGCAGCAAGAGAGCCCTTGGCAGATGCAGCCCCTTGACCTTGTTCTTCCCATTCTCCATCCTGGACTGTGAGGAAATATATTTCTGTTCCTGAGGAATTTCCCAGCCTGTGGCATTGTGTGATGGTAGCAGCACAGACGGGCTGAGATGGGGGTCAGGGGTCAGGGTGTAGCAAATACTTGTTAGTTGCTTGTGAATATTTATACAAATGCAAGTGAGATGTGGGAGGTTCACCCCGTAAAGTGCAACCATCACCTCAGTGAGATGTCAAGACATCCCTACCACCAAAGGATGGAGGATTCATACCGCATGTGAGCATGTTCCTCCCTCCATGACCCTGAAGCACAGCAGGGGCCTTTGTTGCCTGGGGACCAGGACAAGAGCAGACTCTGCAGCAGGTGTGGCTACACTGCTGGCTGCTTGTCCCTTGCCTTGCTCTAGGAGTCCAAGGACACTCAGGAGGTGCATGTGGGGACCTTAGGGGGCTGCTGGAGAGTCGCCCTGTAGACTTTGAGGATTTGGGAGCAAATCCATGCCCTTCTCTGCGATTGACTTTCTTCCTTTAGAGAAATAGCTTGCAGCTGGGTCTTGGTAGGGACTGATCACCGCCTCAGTTTGGGTTCCCATGAAATAGACCTGAAAGCAGAGGCCTGTGGGCAGGAGGTTTATTGGGAAATACTCTGGGAAATAACACCCAGAAGGGAGTGGAGGAGGGGTTGGACAGAGGGAGGCAAGAGCCACCTCTGGAGTACCTGTCAGATCCTGGGTGTTTTGGAACTACTGAACCATGTGGCCAGTGGGGGCAATGATCCATCACCAAGTGGCAAGTGCTTAAGCATGAATTGCAGGAGCAGATGGCTCAGACCCATTGATGCTGTCTGCTGTCCCTTTCAATCCATACCTGTGGCAGGAGGAACATTTGATCAAGGAGAAAACATGTTGGGCCTGGTTTCCAGAAGATTCTGCATACATCCTGGCTTTGACTGGAAGTGGATATCTGTGAGGTCTCCCTGAAAGACAGTGAAGAGCAAATATTCAAGCAAAGCGTTGGGGTTTCTGCCTTGTTTAGGCTGATGAGAGACCGGACTATGGGTCTACAGAGGATCTACTTGCTAATGCTTCAGCTCAGGGACTAGCCAATCTGGCCACTGTCTGACTTTGTAAATGAGTTTTACTGGGTGTTGAGGGTGTAGCTCAGTTGTAGAGTGCTTGCCTAGCATGCACAAGGCCCTCGCCCCAGTGCAGGAAAAACAAAAAACCTTTCTTGGGACACAGTCACAACCATTTATTTGCATAATTTCAATACATTTGGTCTCCAAAGCCTGAACTATTTGTAAACTTGTGAGTAAAAAAATCTAGGGCCAGGGATTTTTCTCAGTAGTGCCGCCACCTGCCTCGCAAGCCCAAGGTCCCGAGTTCAATCCCCGGTACAAAAAAAAAATCTGCCAACTCTGGTGTAGCTGAATGGTCAGAGATTAGGAAAGAATGGGGTTGGAAGATGGGTGGAATAAAAGGTGCAGATAAGAAGTAAGTGGCCAGAGCTCCCTGTGTGAGAAGACTTCAGTTTCCAAAGGATCCACTACAGAGCAGACTCTGGGTAATCAGGAGGATGCCCGAGGGAGTGCAAGGAAAGGACTCTCCATGGGTATCAGTAGTCTGCTTCTGCAGCCAGCCAAATGCTGGCTCAATGAGTCCATGTTCAAAGTGGCTGTGGTGGCATTCACCACGCAATTCCTTCCCATCAGCAAATCTCACCTGGAGAGCAATATTGCCAGGTGCTGAGCCCCATGTTGAGCCTTGACATAGCACCACCTGAGACTGAAGAAATGGCCTGCTCACTGGCTCAGATTTGTTGTAGAAGGGACAGAGATTTGCTTTTATGAAAGAGGCATATATTCTGGAGAGGGCTTTGCTTTTCTTGGTCATAATATTTCTGTTGGCATGTTGTCCGTGGACTTTGTGAACATCTTATTCATTGTCGCCATATAACATTGCTTCTGATCAGCTAATTCTTTCTGTCTCTGTCTCTCTCAGCATAGTAAGAAAGGGATAATCTATGGGCCAGGAAGAGAGGTCCTACTGTACAAGAAATCAGTCCTGCCAGCACGTTGATCTTGAACTGTGAGACAATACATTTTTGTTGTTTAACCCACCTGGTCTGTGGCATTTTATTGCGGCAGCCTGAGCAGATTAAAACAAGGTGGAACTGTGAGGGATAGTTTCATCCTGTTATGTAAACAGTTACTCAAAAAATGTTTTCAGAGGCCGGGGATTTAGCTCAGTGGTTCCGGTGCCTGCCACGCAAGCAAAAGGTCCTGAGTTCGATCCCCGGTACCAAAAACAAACAACCAAACAAAATATGTTTTAAGTTCTGAGTTGGAACCCAGGGCCTCATGCATGCTGAGCGTGTTGTACCACTGAGTCACACTCCCAGCCCTCAGTTTTTTTTGTTGTACAGAAGTTCAAAAATGTAAGCAGATGAGTGTATATGAAGCTGAATAACCACAATAGTGGACATGGCCACTGATAGATTATGGTCTTCCAGCTCCAAACCACCCTTCTCTCCTCCCTTCTCTCCCTCCTTCCTCCATTGCCACCTTCTTCTTCTTCCTCTTCTTCTTCTTCCTCTTCCTCTTCCTCTTCTTCTTCTTCTTCCTCCTCCTCCTCCTCCTCTTCTTCTTCTTCTTCCTCTTCTTCTTCTTCCTCTTCCTCTTCCTCT
>NW_004624767.1:21917643-21936142 GCF_000247695.1 Heterocephalus glaber | reverse complement strand
TCTTCTTCTTCTTCTTCTTCTTCTTCTTCTTCTTCTTCTTCTTCTTCTTCTTCTTCTTCTTCTTCTTCTTCTTCTTCTTCTTCTTCCTCCCCCCTTCCCTCTCCTTCCTCCTTCTCTGGATCTCACTATGTAGTCCGGGCTGATCTTGAATTCTGCCTTAACCTCCTGAGTGCTGGGACCAAACCCACTCTTCTAGGTGCTGTGTTGGGAATCTGCAAACCCTGCTCGTGCTTTGTCTGCTGTCTCCATGCTGGGCTCCAACAACAGAGGACATTAGAAGGAGTGACTGCGAGGCTACAGGAGGATCAGGGCTCTTGCTCCTTCCTCTCTGCTTCCTGGGCACACCTTTCTACATCTGTCCTCCATGCTGCAGTGTTCCCTTCCTGTGGCAGTGGCTGGGTCCACTTGGCAGGTTTTCCTTTGGACATAGCAGCTCCCTCATACCCCTGGCCAAATCAGTGCCTGCTGGCTGCATCTGCTCCTTGGAGGTCCAGGTTCTGAGCATCTGAGTTTCGATGATACCAGCCTCTCACCTGTTCTCTCAGTCTGGGAGTGGGTGAAGGGCTTCCAATACCTCAGCTTCTCTTCTGTGCTGTTTCAGTTCTTTAATGCTGTATTTTAGTCTATTCTTCATAAGTAAAGTATAATGAAATACCTGAGGCTGAAGAACTCATACAGAAAAGGAAGTTTATTTTGGCTAAGAGTTCTGGAGGTCCAAAGCCAGGGGCCCCTCTCTTGTGTCAGCCTTCCTTATGGTGTCCCAAGGTGGTGCAGGGCAATACGTGGCAAGAGACAAGGCACTCATGGATGTCTCTGGTTTCTTTCCCTCTTCTTATGAAGCCAGCAGTATTCAGTAATGGGGCTCTACCCTCCTAACCTTGTATAACCCCAGTCACTCCTCAAAGGCCTATAGTCAGATCTACTTCCCAACCTCTGAATCCTCCCAATGGGGATCAGAGTCCAACACATGAACCCTTGGGGGGCACACTCAAAACATATCCTAGCCACAGCAAACACCTACCTAATAATTCATTATAATAAATCTTCTCTGTTAAACTAGTATGGTGGATTCTGTCTCCTGATAGGACCATAAATGATATGGACCTGGAACAGCAGACTGTGCCCTGTGATTCCCCATAGAGATGACAGGAAATCGCTAGGGGCTGACTTTGCAGAAGTCTCTACTATTCCCACAAGCCCTCTCTGTCCAGGCTGGCTGAGGTTCATCCATGGTGGCTCCATGTAGCTCTGGACCCCTGGAACCAAGCATGGTCTGGCATGCTGCCTCAGGACTCCAGCTACTCCTGTCTCCCTGCCTAAGACCACAGGGTCACGGTGAAGCTCAGGGCCCTGCGCTTCTGTGCCCATCTTCCTGGCCTCCTCTCAAATCCGACATGTTTTCTGTAACCACTTGTGGGGCCTCTGGCTCCTGAAGGAGGGGCCCACACTGGAGCACCGGGGAGGAGGCTGTCGAGCGCCACCTGTCTTGGACTCCCCTGGCCGCTCCATTTCACTCTCCAGGTGTCCTCATTGCTCTTGTTAGTTTTCTCATCTTTAAGTCACCTCCTCTACTCAGTGACAATAAAAGAAGCCTCAGTTCTTCTACTCCCATCTGTCATAGCACTTAGGAGTGTAGGGAGACAATGGCCTTCTTCCCCATTCACATTCGCCTTCTTGGCCTCCAAGGCCTCCCCCTTTTCCTGAGGAAATTCCACTAGGTGTCTTCTTTCATTTTTATGTCACTTATAGCTCCTGTTCTGGCAGTGAGACCAAAGCCAATTCCTTTTCTCCCTGAGTGTGTGCGCACAGCTAGTAGCTGGTGACAGAGTCTGGCATCTTTGCCTTGGCTTTTGTGTTCATGCCAGTTCCATCATGTTGTCCTTTGAGGGCCAGCAGAAGGCAGTGGTTGGGAGGCAGACCCCAAGGCAAACTCCTTGGCTTAAACCATGGCCCCTTCCACCCACCAGCTCTGCGACATTGGGCACATTATTAAGCTCTCTGTGTTCCAGTTTCCTCTCCTGTGGGAGGCATGTAATATATATATTATTGTATCAGAAGGTGGTGTGAGAATTCAGTGAAAAGCAGAGAAATGTGCCTGTCTCCAGGAAATACCCTCTAAGTACTGGATTAACTGCTAACAATTTTTCTTTACGTCCCCCTAAGAGGAGGACACATTCTCAGGAGGGGAGTTATATCCAATAATACATGTAGTTTATGCAGTTTATGTTAAATGTATTTGGCAAAAAACAGAGAAAGAATCATATATTGGTGAGATCCTGCTGGATGTGGTATTCCTCACAGGGCAGATGGGAGAGGCTCCTCTGAGTTGCAACTGCAGACAGGCACCCCAGGGCCAGCATCTTACCAGCCATGTGCCATACTAGGGCTTTCGTACTGCATTTCACATACAAGCAGCCTTGGTGGAAGCTGACTGCAGGCCCAGAGGGAGCCTGGCTGTGCTGGACTTGGTGAGAGATGTGGGAGCTTCTGTTACAGATCATGTCTAGATGTCCCCCAAAGTCTCATGCAGTCATAGGTGGGTTTTTTTTCAGAGATGGCTGGATCTGGAATGTGTGATGCTGAAATCAAAAGTGTGATTACTAAATCAGTCCAGTAGTTGGTTTGGCACCACCCTAAACTGGGTAGTCTAGATAGCATATAAAAGAGGCAGGAAGAAGCTGCTAAGGTCACTTGCCTTTTCGGTACTTTGTTGCTTTGCTACCTTCTGCTGTACCATGGGCTGTTTCTCCTCTGCAATGCCTCCCTGCCTTGGAGCCAGCTAGTTATGGACTGAAACCTCTACAAATTGTGAGCCAAAATAAACCTTTCCTTAACTTTGGGTGTACGTTATTCTGTCCCAGCGACAAGAAAGTAACTAAGACAGCTTCCAAAGGAATTTTTGAGTGCAATTCATTACATGTGATTTTTGCTTCATACTTTAGATTCTAATTCTGGGTGATTTCATATAACAGAAGGGGACCTATGCAGGAAAAGATTGGTGCAGCCAGCATGGGCTGTCTGGGCTCTGTACTGTACATTCCAAAGAGAGCTGGCCCAGTCTGGTTCCTGGGACACATGCTCTGAGCCCTTGGAACATGCTGCCTGATCAGTGTTTTTGTTTACCTGGAGGCATGGACCACCCAAGATTGTTTATGTTAGCAATGTGATTTTTTGATGGTCCTGGGACTAAACATAGGTCTTCGTGCATGCTAGTAAGTGCTCTACCACTGAGCTACACCCCCAGCCCAGTGATGTGATTTATGGTAAATGCCTGTTTTTGTTCACCTGGGTACCTGGGCCATGCTGATCTCTATGGGAAATGGAAACTGAATTATTAGTCACCACATGGAACCACAGCCTACGTGACTGACCCCCAATAAACCTGGACAGTAAGGCCCAAGTGAGCCTCCATGGTTGAAATATTTCCTGTGTGTTATCACATAGCTATGGGCTGAATGTGTGAGTCCCCTAAAACCCCTATGTTGAGATCTTCACTCCAGGGTGATGGGGTTTGGAGATGGGGCCTGTGGGAGGTAACTAGATTATGAGGGGAAGCTCCTGTGATGAGGTGAGTGTCCTTGTAAGAAGAGACGGAAGAAAGCTTGTTTCTTCTCTCTGTCCACTGCCGTGTGAGGACAGGGCAGGAAGGCAGCTGTGTGCAAGCAGGGAAGAGGGCCTTGTCAGGAGCTGTGCCTGCTGCCACCCTGATCATTAACTTCAGCCTCCAAACTGTGGGAAATAAATGTTGGTTGCCTAAGCCACTGGTCTGTGGTATTTCTGTGAGAGCAGCTCAACTGATGGGGATACTTGTCCTTGCTGAGAGAAATAAACATGGCCTGGGGCCTGACCATGGGAAGGATAGTTGGAAGCTGCCTGAGGTCTCTCTTGGACCTGGCTTAGGCACCTTTTCCCTTTGCTGATTTCCTTCTCTCCCTTCCTCTCTTCCTTTTTTTGCTGTGCTGGGAACTGAACATAGGGCCTTCACACTGAGCCTGTTTTATTTTTTATTTTGACCCAAGGTCTTGCTAAGTTGCCCAGGCTGGGCTCCGACTTGCAATCTTCCTGCCTCAGCCTCCCAGAGTGTTGAGATCGCAGGTGAGTGCCACTATGCCCAGCCATCTTTGCTGATTTAATCTGTATCATTTGACATAAACCATAACTGTGAGTATAGCAGTTATGAGGTATGTGAGTCCTTCTAGCGAATCATCAAACCAAGAGTGTTCCTGAGGACACCAGACACAGGTCTCCTATTCCTTTTTATTTCCTGACACATGAAATCCACCTAGCTTGGTAGTTAAACCAGTGTGAGTCTCAGAAATCTTCCACCAAGCTAGGCATGGTGGTGCATGCCTGTAATCCCTGCACTGGGGAGGCTGAAGCAGGAGGATTGCCATGAGTTCAAGGGTTCAAGGCCAGCCTGGGCTACATAGTGAGTTCAAGACCAACCTGAACCACGTAGTGAGACTGTCTCAAAACACCAAAAAAAAAAAAAAAAACAAGAAAGAAAGAAAGAAAGAGAGAAAAAGAAATCTGTCACCATGACCAAGGTTTATGTATGATCAGTTCAGTGCCCACAGGAACCCCTGGAGTGAGAACTTCCTACTGGAAAGCACTTGGCCTCAGCCTTGGTGAAGGAAGCAACAGAACGGGGCATCCAGGGCTCATATTGAAGCCTGGGCCACTTGTATTCCTGTGCTAGCTTTCTGCCCTAAAGAACTGTGCCTTGCCCTCCATGTTGAATTAGACTCTGTCCATCTCCCTCCAATCCCTCCTGATCTTTGGAAGTAGCAGCTCAAGAGAGGAGTCTGTGGCTTCAGGATAAATCCTGTCCCTGCCAAAGGCCAAAGCCATTCTCTGGAGCTTTTTCAACTTAAATTCCAGGTTGGGCTGGGGGAGCCCAGTAGTAGAGCATGTATCTAGCACTTTTGGGGTCCTGTGTTCCATCCCTAGCACCCACACTGCCCCAATCCAGACTTGGTGAGTTGGCTGAGAAACTGAGAAAAGAGGGAAAACAGACATGCAGGCAAAGTCAACTAGATTCCAGGCACTCCTTAGGGCCCTGCACTGCATAAAGCTTCCCTACAGGGTGGTTGCCACTTTCTCAAGCCTGATGTCCAGCTCGGCTCCAGTTCAGTCCACCTGGCTGCCGGATCCTGTCCGTGCTGTGTACTTGGAGCCCTGGATCAGTCTTGCCTTGTCCTAAGGCAAAACTCTCTCCCCGTGCCTGGTATTGTTTTTTGGCCTCCAAATCTTTCCTTGTTCTTCCCGACCCTCTATTCATGGTGACTTCCTTCAACTTCAGCTGCTGCGGCAGGAAGAACAGTCATATCCCCAGGGGCTCCAGGCTGGTGGATGACCCTGAACCTCATCTTTCCCTGCAGTGCTTGCACCCCATGTCCATGCTTACGAGGGTCCTCACCGGGCTTCTCCGTCATTGTGCAGAGTGCTGGAGGTACAAGGTGGCAATCACTCAGCATCCCCTCATTCCTGGCCACCTGGGCATGGTTATGGGGACCCAAAATGGAGTCACATCTAATGAGAAGCTTGGTCTCAGACCTCAGGAGTGCCAGGTCTAGGGTCTCTGTGGCCCCGTGTGCAGACAGATGGTGTGGATGGTGCTCTGCAGGCCAAGCAGGTCGGGGGAGGGAGAGCAGCAGGGCCTTTCACACAGGGCTCCTGCTCCTGGGGAGCAGTTGGTAGAGACAGGTGGTACAGAGGGGTGCAGACTGCTCCTCTGCTTGTCAAAGGAAGGCCAAGGAAGTCAGGCTGCAGGGATAGGGCTCTACCAGACTTGGAGTGGGGAAGGCAGTCCGCTCAACTGGCTGAGGCATTGGTAGAACAAAGTTCTCTCTCTCTCTCTCTCTCTCTCTCTCTCTCACTCTCTCTCTCTGTCTGTCTTCTGATCCTTTGCACACACCAGTCCTTCTGCCTACAGGGCCCTTCAAGAGTCTGCAGGGAGTTGCCTCCTCTGGGAAGCCCTCTTTCCAGACTGGCTTGGGCTCTCTCTTCCTGTTCTTACTCTCCACTTTTCTCTGGGTCATTCCATGCAGCTCCCACTTATTTTATTTCTTCTTTCATACCCTTTTCTAATTTATGTTCTCTTACTGTATTTTATGCATCCTCATTAAGCCACCTTAAATCTCATCAGGAATGAAATGGGAGAGGGTGGGACACTCTTGAGCCCCGGGAATAAGATGCTGTAACCTATATCCTCAGACTAGGCTGCTCATGGGGAGGTCCACACACTTCCTCGCTTCCGTGGGGTTGGGGGGGGGACCGCTGAGGAGGGAAGGGACTGGCGGTCTGAGGAACCTGAGGCTCCTCAAGCTGCTACCAGGAAATATCTGTCCATAAAGATGTCTTTTATGGGGATGCGTGCTGGGATTCTCAAATGAGATGGACTCCATAGCTTGGCTCATGCCTATAGAACCCCTGGGAATTGTCTACAAGAAATCTGTGGCTACAGGCCAAGGGCTACAGTGAGCAGCTGAGGTGGCTCAGGCGAGAGATCAAGGCAGCCAGTGTCTTGTCCCATAGGAGGTTCCCCAGTGTGTTCCCTCTGCTCCTCATCCCAGATGAAGGCCTCAGTGCATGGCCCAGGCTCTGCCTATGTCAGGGTGACTGCAGAGGGAGCAGAGGGAGCGTCTACTCTCTCAGGGGACATGCACACACACTGTAAATGGATGTGCTGCCGTAGGTTGGTCCCTGCATCTGAGTTGTGCACTTTATTTTCTTGGTACTAGGGATCAAATTCTATCACTGAACTATATCCCAAGTCCCTCCCTCCCTCTGTCTCTCCTCTTTCCCTTCCTTCCTTTCTAGACAGAGTCTTGCTATGTAGCCCAGGCTGGGCTTGAATTTATAATCCTTCTGCTTCAGCTTCCCAGAGAGTGGGATTACAGGCATGGGCCATAGCACCTGGCTGAGCTGTGTGCTTTTGCGTAACACCCTCAGTGGACACTCCAAC
The DNA here is from genome assembly GCF_000247695.1 of Heterocephalus glaber. Next base: position 21,929,175 of record NW_004624767.1, on the reverse strand, counting down.
CCATCCTGCTCCTGTAGGTGGCCTCACCGCCTCGGGCTTCCTACCTCCAAGGGTAACTGTTTGACATGTAGACCACACACACACACACACACACACACGCACACACACACACGCCCTCTATAAAACAAATCCACATATATGCACTTAGATCAGTGGTGGCGAAGCTATGGCACATGTGCCTCAGCGGGCTGTTTGTGTCATTGAAAACTCTAAAAGGTTTGCCATCACTGGCTTAGATGAATTTAAACTGAAATGAAAACAAAACAAAAAAGATAAGGCAGAGAGTAACAGTCTCAAGACTTGGCCCTCCTGCTAAACCCATGAAGGTCACTGTGCCCGAAAGATAAACTACTGAAACAACACCTGCCTACACCTCCCTATGTCTGAGAGATAAACTGTTAAAGCAGCATCTGCCTGTACCTCCCTACCCCTGTGCCAAGTTCTGCTTCTGTAAAATTGCATTTGCTTCTGCTCTGACTAAAGAGCAATGTAAAAATAAAAACAAACTTTAAATTGGGGCTCACGCTCTGGGAGGTGAGTTCCACTGAGCCCTCTAGCGAATCAACTTGTCTTTCCTTTCAATTCTCTGAGTGCCGCTCTCTTCCTTGGTCAGCCTGCTCTCCGAGTGCTGTAACAAAACCACTCATTCACTTGTCAGCTATTTCCTGGGTGTGGTCTCTATGCCTGGCACTGCCCTACACGTTGAGAACATTTCAAGGAACAAAGTGGGAAAACTTCTGTCCCTTGTATTTTATTGTAGGGGACAGGCCTCACCTAAGGCCAAGCAGCAACACATGTTGAATGCCAGCCAACAGTAAATGATGGCAACAAACTTCATGGGGAAGGGGAGTGCATTGGGAAGGGAGGCCAAGGAGATCCACAGCTGTGAGGCACAATGTCAGGGAAGAACATTCTGGAAAGAGACAGGAGCAACCGTGGGCACAGGGTGTGTAGGGTGTACCTGGCATGTGTGAGGGACAGCAAGGGGCAGGCAGGTGAAAGAAAGGAGCAGGTGGGGTGGGACAGGAAGCTGAGGAGGGATGGAGGGAGTAGAAGGACTTTGGCTGTGACTGGAAGCTTCAGGGTCAGAGCAGAGGCCAGATAAGACCTGACCTGGGCTTTAACAGGATCTTGGCTGTGTGAAGAGCACAGGCCGAAGAGGGACAGAACTGGCACCTGGGACACTGACTGGGAGGCTCCTGAAGTCCTGCAGGGGAAGGAGACATTGCTGGGGTCAGGTGGCTGCCTTGAGGGGTGGCAAACACAGCTGACTGATTGGCTGACAGGGTGGATGCAGGCATGGACAGAGGAGAGGAGCTGAGGGGGGGCCAGATTTGAGTTTGTTTATCTATTGAGGTAAAATTCCATAATACACATTTAACCTTTTGGAAATGTACTATTCAGTGGTATGTGGTATAGTCAGTCCTCGCCACTGTCTTGTTTCAACCCATTACACAATTCTGGGGAAAGCCCAGTGTGCACCAGGAACTCTCTCCTTCCCCCTCTGCTGGCCACAAAACACCACTCACCTGGTCCTGTCGCTGTGGACTGACTAGCTCTGACTTTCCCTATCGAGAGGATTATGCAATAGTCGCCTTTTGTGGCCAGCTTATTTCACTTGGTTTAATGTTCTCTAGGTGCACCCATGCAGGAGCATGTGGCAGGGTTTCTTTCTTTCTCAAAGCTGAGGAATATTCTACTGTACACACGTCACATATTGTGTGCACCCTGTCATGGCCATTTGTGTTGTTTCTACCTGGTGACTCTTGTGGGTAGAGCTGTGTGAACACTCACATACAGGTTTTGTTTGAACACCCATTTGTGGTTCTTTGGGGTGTGTACACCAGCGGTGGAGGGCAGGGTCCTCCGAGGGATTCTATGCTCAGCTTTCTGAGGAACAGGCAAGCTATTTCCTGTAGCAGCCACCCATTTTACATTCCCTCCAGCACTGTAGAGGGTCCTACCTTTTCCACATCCTGCCAACCCTTGATGATCATCCCAGTGGGTTTGAGGTGGTGTGTCCTTGGGGCTCTTAGATTGGCATTCCCTCATGACTGATGATGTTGAGCCTTGTTCATATGCTTGTTGGCCATCGGGGAGCCCAGGTGATTGGCCCAAGCAACCAGGGGATGGAGTTGCTGGCAGATGAGGTGGGGAAGAGGGTGGGAGAGGGCTCTGTGGTGTGTTAAGTTTGATGTTCTTGAGTTGAGAGTCCAAGTGACAGTTGGCTGTGAATCAGGGGCTCAAAGGGGTGGTCGGTGCTGGAGGGATAAATGTAGATGTGATTTTTGTAAAAAAGTGACACAGCTCAGTGTTACACTATAGAGTTAGAGTTCTGTGTTATAGCTCTGTATTATGCTATAGTGATTTGAAGACAAGAGAAAACCAAAAGTCACTTGAGGTGGAGAAAAGCTGAGCTTTATTAGCTGGCTGGCCCAGAGAAGTTTAAGCACTCTGAATTTTGAGCCCCAAATAGAAATGGGAGCAACCTTATCTAGAGATCTATGGGATAGGGGGGTGAGCTCACCTACAGGGTGAGCATGCTCATTGAAGTGGATGGATGGAGTTAACAGAACATTCCTGAAATCTTAGGTAGAAACATCGTGGGTACAGTTACATTGTTTGAACAGAGCACTTTGACATATTGGGCAGGAACATTGTGCAGCACAGTGATGTTTCTTGAACAAAACATTTTATGGCAAAAACATGGTGGGAGGGCAAAGGCAAAGGCCTGCCCTGTTGTGCATTATTTCCTTATCATGATCTGCATGTATAGTTTGTCCTGTTGAACCTGTGGATGGAGTCACCCTACACTGTCTGAGGGTCGGATTCCAAAGAAAGAACCCCACATATTAGGGTAATCAGTCCCAAGCATTGTTTATGGGAACTTGCTTACAGAGCACTGAAGTATCCTTGGGGTGCAGGGAGAAAGAAGTGTTCTGCCAGATCTGTTGCAGGAGGGGTGAGGGATGAGGTATATCAAAGGGTTTAAGGGATTTGGCTCAAGACCAGGGCTAGTTTCCTTCTGTGTTTTAAGCAACAACCTGGACACCTTCATCAGCATGCTGAGATGTCCCCCCACTTGGCCTCACACTTCTGGGAAAAGCCTGTGGCTGGTCAGGGCCTCGAGCAAAAAAGGCACGCTGTGATTTGTGGTCAGGACACAGAAAGAAAATGAGAGGATTAGGAGACTTTAAAATATGGTAGTATGTAAAACCACAAGGTTCAAGGAGTAGGGTGGCCCCCAACACTAGAGAGGCTGGGCCACAGGAAGATGGGGAAGGGGCGAGCAGGGAGGAGGAAGGTCAGTGGGCACCAGCACCTGGAGGACCCTAGAGAATTTCAAGAAAGGAAGGGTGACACCTGAATCCCATACTGCAGGCCTCAGGTGTGGGGCTGACACACACCAGGAGGAGGCAGAAGGAGCAGAGGTAGAGGGAGACTGGAGACCACTGTCTAGGGGATTTGGGGTCTTTCTGGGGATGGTGGGAAGAGAAGTAAGGTGGCATTGGAAGGGGACTGAGATCAAAAGAGGTCTTAGGGCTGGGGATTTAGCTCAGTGGTTCTGCCGCCTGCCTCGAAAGAGCAAGGACTGGAGTTCGATCCCCAGTACCAAAAAAAAAAAAAAGCCAAAAGGGGTCTTAAAGTTTAAGGGAGAAAAATGAGAAGCTGATGGCAGTGACTTTGCAGAGAGGAGAAACGGAATGACACAGGAGGAGGGACTTGGAGAGATATCCTGGAGCCCAAGGGAGGCTGAGGATGTGCCTAGGAGGCCTTTGGAAGTCCTCTGTGAGAAAGGATACAAGGCCCCTGGCTGAGAGGGAGGAAGGTGGGAGCAGGTGGGGTTGACGTGCATGGTGGGGGAAGTGGCTGGAGGTGTTGGGGGTGTTGCCAGGCAATGTAGCTGGCTGTACTCTCCAGGTGAGCCCAGGATCTACATTTAGGAAAGACATGTTTCACCTGAAGCTCTGCCACCAGAAAGTCACTATTTACTCCTGAGAATTGATCCGTCTAACATCTTTGAAAAGCCACTGCACACCTGGTCCATTCTAGAAAGACTTTGTGCAACTCTGTTTCACTCAGGGTTTCCCACTTGGACCTCCTTGGTCCTCAGAAATTTCACCAAGGTCCATAAGTTCTTTACAGAAATTCTTCTTATTTTTCTTTTGCAATACAGGGCATTGAACCCAGGCCCTTGCATTCAGCTGTTTTGTCAGCCCTTTTACAGTTTTTTATTTTGAGATAAGGTCTTGCTAAGTCACTAAGTTGCCTGAGCTGGCCTTGAACTTGTGATACTTTGTTGAGTGCTGGGATTATAGGTGTGCACAGAAGTTCTTATACTTGGGAGTTTCATGTCACTAATAATTTAGACCCCATTCTGGCCCTCCTGGATGACCACATGTGGTGTGCACTGCCAAGGGACTGTGTGGTCAAACATGTTTGTGTTTGGGATGAGACTGGAATACTAAGCATGTCAGATAATGGTAACAGCACAGAGGCTGACTAAGGCAGGAGCTTCTGGGCTGGTTCCCATGGAAATCCCACTGTGGAGGGATAACTGACAGAACCTGATGTGCTGTTGCTGAGCAGTGGGTGACTTAGTTTCAGCAAAATAACATTATCCCTTAAGTTAATTTGGTGATGCTTGAATTTTACTGGTCACTTTTTATTTGTATTTAATTTGTTTATTTGTTTTGGTTTATAGTTCCAAAGAACTACAAACATAGCTCTTATGTTTGTCCATATTTAAGTAAATTATAAAAAGTTATTTATTTAACAGTTGTTGCCAGGAGACTGGAAATACACATGCAAACAAATATAGTTGAGCCCTTATGTTACACTGTCTACAAAAGATAACTCAAAATTGATCAAAGGGCTGGGCATGGTGGATGCCTGTAATCTCAGCACTCTGGGAGGCTGAGGCAGGAGAATCACAAGTTTGAGTCCAGCTGGGGCAACTTAGCGACTTAGCGAGATCCTTTCTCAGAATAAAAAATAAAAACATGGCTGGGGCTGGGGATGTAGCTCAGTAGAAAGAAAGTCTTAGAAGAAAATGTAGGGAAAATCTTCATGACATTGGATTTGGCCATGACTTCTAGGATATGACACCAAAAGCATAGAAATAAAAGAAAAAAATAGAGGCTGGTGGTATAGCTCAGTGATAGAGCACATGCTTAGAATGCATGAGGCCTTGAGTTCTGCCAAACACAAAAGAACGGTATTAAAAAAAAACACAAAACTTTTGTGTACCAAAAGACATCATCAACAAAGAAAAGGGGCTGGAGAGGTAGCTCAGTGGCACCATGCCTGCCTGGCAAGCACAAGGTCCCAAGTTTGATCCCTGGTACCACAAAAAAAAAAAAAAAAAGATTTTTGGGCCAGGGATTTAGCTCAGTGGTACCAGTGCCTGCCTGGCAGGTGCAAGGTCCTGAGTTCGATCCCCAGTACCAGAAAAACAAAACAAAACAAAAAAGCAAAGAGAAAAGGCAGCACATGAAATGGGAGATCATATGTCTGATAAGGAGTTAATATCTGTGAAGGTTTATATCTACAATATCCCTCAAAGCCTCATTTGCTCCCAGTTGGGGCTTTTGGGAATGACTGGATCATGAGTGTGACAACTGGATCAATCCACTGTTTGGATTAGCATAGTTCTGGGTGTGTCTGAGTGGATTTACTGAAGACTGAAGACTGACCCTTGGTGTGAGTGGTACCAACCAATAGGCTTATAGCCTGAATGGAATAAAAAGGGAAAGGGAAGTAATTTAAACCACCTCTGGGAAGGGGTTCACTGAGACTGAAATTGCCTAGGGGTTGGTGATCTTACTTACCCAGGGTCTCCAGACAGAGTGTGTGGGCGGCCAACCCCCTACTCAGGTTTACCTGTGTCTGTACACAGTGTTGGAGCAAGGACATGGCTTGGTGTTCCCCGGGGGGGGCAGGGGTGAAGGAACACGTGGTGTCCCTCTCTGTCCCTCTCCAGGAGGATCCAGGACTCAGGTGACAGCAGGGACAGAACGCTTTGGGAGCACACCTCTTCTTCTCTCCATGGGGGTGCTCCTCACCTTCCTGGGGACCCCTTGAGGGGGCTTGCAGCTGTCCAGCTCTTCTGCTTGGGCCATGGTGAGCAAGTTCAGGTCAGGGTCGGGAGGAGGGAAGGTGAGAGCACTCCAGTCTGCTATTGCCCTGAGTCGGTCCTGGCCCACATGGGTATCAGAATGCAGGGTATGGGGTCAGGCCAGGCAGGGGCCTGGGGAGAACAGCAGGGGCAGCCTGTCACAAGGAGGCCCCTCTCTGAGGCCGGGATGGGACTCCTGCTCCCCTGGGCTCTTGGGACCCCTACTCCCCATGTCCTGCTCTTCGGCACCCAGGGCTCACCTCCTCTCCACTTTCCTGCCTCCTGGCCTCTCCCTCCTTGCAGGTTCTTTCTGCTTTACCCACAGACACAACCAATGCCAAATCAGTGCCAGGAGCTACTGTTCCTGTCGAGTCTGCTTGATGCTTGTTTGAGCCTTATTGATAGTGTGTGAATTTTGACAAACAAGTCACCTGTCTGAACCTCGGTTCCCCTGCCTGTCTGAGGGGCACAAGTCAGAGTGGCCAGGAGGTGGACCACACCTGGCACCCTCTGGCATTTACCCCCTTTCCTTTCTTTCCTCTTTTCGGCCAGGTCGCTTAGCATTTCTATTCAGCACTTTAGGCGCCGGAACCACTGAGCTAAATCCCTGGCCCCTATTCAGCACTTTTGAATGCGCTGCAGACTTGGCAACCTGTCACCCGCTGAGATTGACTGGAAGTGAAGAAGTTAAATGAGGCTCTAAAGAGGTGAGTGCTGTCCAAAGGGTCAAGTTCCCAAGCTTTGGCGCATAGAGTTGTGATGTCTCCTTGGTCCTCCTGTGATATGTGGGAGGCTTCTGGGTTCCAGGCTGTGAGGTTGCTGGAGAGCAGTTTCCTTGGTTTCAGGACGCTGTGGAGCAATTGTGTGACACCTAAATCTGGCAGGGGGAGAGGTCACTGTGCCTTGGGCCACAGACTACATTGTGTGCACTTTAGGAGTCATGGTGGGGAGCCAGGCAGCACTGTGAGAAGGAAAGCCAGGATATGAGGCTGAGAAATAACCTCCCAGGCCACCGGAACAGTCAGGTCTCTCTTCTGTGTGAACAGTCTTAATGTCCTCCTGAGGTCACAAAATCTCATCTCCCCAGAATTGCATCTAAATCAGGCACACAGGCTTCTTAGGTATGGTTCCCAAGCACAGCTCTTTGAGGATGCAGGAGACATGTCTGTGACACATGTTTGGAGGTGACTTCATTATGATGTAAGGGCTGGAAATATTTCTCATGGCTCTTGGCTTGGCTCGGTCCTGTAGGCTGCTGGTTTTGCCATCTAAATCACCTTATGTTAGAAGTTAATTGGTTTTTCTTAGCTTTCTTCCTGCCTGTAGAAGTTTGAGAGTCTAGAGCTTACTTCTCTGTCCTATTCAGTCCAAATTAACAGTGCTTCTACTAATGGGATTCTTTTTTTTTTTTTTTTTTTGGTACCGGGGATCAAACTCAGGACCTTGTGCTTGCAAGGCAGGCGCTGGAACCACTGAGCTAAATCCCCGGCCCCACTAATGCGATTCTTGTCAAACATTTTTGGGTCTCCTATGAATCTTTATTTATTTACTTTTTTGGTACCGGGGATCGAACTCGGGTCCTTGCGCTTGCTATGAATCTTATTGATATTTGGTTCATTATACAAATGTCTTTGAACCAAAAACAAAACAAAGTAAAACAAACAATTATCCCTGAAATAAAACAGCCAAAAAGCCAAATCTCTTTAAGATAAGCCCTTCTCTACCTTGGTATTCTGCAGACACAGTTGAGGGATAATAGCTTTAAACTTCTTAGAGTTTTATTAATCAACTGCATCTCTGAGGCACCCTCTACAATTTCTGAAGCTATAATAAAAGTATTTGCAGTCAGTTCCTGGGTACATGGGTTAGGGCCACAGAACATGGTAAAGACATGTTTTGTGTGGAAGGATGGAGTGGGAATTGTTGTGGCAGAAGAGTCTGTGTTGAGAGGGAGAAAGACAAGCCAGGACAGAGGCTTCAGAGCAGACATCCCTGGTTGGAGACTGAGCCCTTCAAAACACCAACTGAGCTGCTGTCCGGCTATTTATAGTCTTTATTTATTTCTCTCACTATGAATATTCAGACATCTCACGGTGGAAACAGTAATATGTTTGATTACAGGGTGCTGCCCCAGGCCCCCTGAGAGCTTTACATAATGCACTGTATACATCATGTTATCTTTCTAAAATTTGAAGAATATCTGGCCCCAGGGCTTCCAGAGATAGTCTGTGGATCTATAAAAACACAAACCTCAGGGCTGGGGATTTAGCTCATTGGAAGAGTACTTGCCTAGCGTGTGTGAGGCCCTGGCTTTGATTCTAGCATGGTAAAAAAACAAAACCAAATAACAACAAAACCCTAACCTCCTAGGGTCCCCCTAGGGCAGTGGTAGCAAACCTATGGCACACTTGCCCCAACAGGATGTTTGTATCATTGAAAGCTCTAAAAGGTTTGCCATCACTGTCCTAGGGTTACATGAGAAAATATTTATGTGTGCTTGGCTCTCATGAGTAGGTGCTCAATAGTTGCAACCTGATGCTGTCTATTGACACCTGGATTTAGGAGACAGGTTTGCACTGGCAATCAAAAGAGACACTTCCCAGGTAAGAGAAAGGGCAGGACTGTACAGCAGGTGGTGTGGCTGAGTGGTGCCAAAGGGAAGACAGGCTTAACCTCAGGAAGGGTCCCTGAGGCTGCTGACTCCCCAGAGGCAGCATTTATTTCTCAGTGAATGGAGCTTTCTCCTGGAAGCCAGGGAGAGAAGACCTGGCATGTTCTTGGAAGAACTGATCTGCTTGCTGCAGCTCTAAGATGGCCTTAGGCTCTCTGATGGGGAGCAGGTTAAATCTGGGTTTCCTTGGAAAGGAAAGCCAGTTAGTGTGGGTATGTTTTCATTTCTCTTGGCTCTATCCTGTGGAATTGTTGGGTTGTATGGCGACTCCATGTTGAACACTCTGAGGAAGTGCCAGACTTTTCTGAAGTCGCTGCGCCATTTTATGTTTTCACAGCAGTGTAAGAGGGTTTCAATTTCTCCACATCTTTGACAGCCCTGTTATTGTCTGGCTTTTAAATTTATAGTCACCCTAGTGTGTCTGAAGCACTATCTCACTGTGATTTATATTTGCATTTCCACAATGGCTAAGACGTTCAGCCTCTTTCCATGTATTTATTGGCCACTTGTATATCTTTTTTGGAGAAATATGTATTCAGACCTTTTTGTGCATTTTCCAATTGGATTATCTTTTTTATTAAGTTGTAAGAGTTCTTTATATATTTTGGGTACCAGCCCTTTATAGATGTAAATGACCTGCAAACTTTTTTTCTATTATATGGATTGTCTTTTTACTTGCTTGATGGTGTCCTTTGAAGCACAAAAGTTTTAAATTTTGGGCCCGGGATTTAGCTCAGTGGTTCCGGTGCCTGCATCGAAAGCGCAAGGTCCCGAGTTTGATCCTCAGTACCAAAAAAAAAAGTTTAAAATTTTGATGATGCCTTATTAATTAATTAATTTTTTGTTGCTTGGGCTTCATTGTTATCTCTAAGAAACTGTTGCATAATTCAGGGCTATGAAGATTTCTGTCAATGTTGTCTTTCTCTTTCTTCTTTCCTTTTTTCTTTCTTTCTTTTGCAGTACTAGGGATTGAACCCAGGGGCTCAGCCCTTCTTAAAAATTCCTTAGTTTGGGCCGGGGATTTAGCTCAGTGGTTCCAGCGCCTGCCTCACAAGTGCAAGGTCCCGAATTTGATCCCCGGTACCAAAAAAAAAAAAATTTCTTATTTTGAGACAGAGTCTCACTAAGTTGCTAAATTGCCTAGGCTGGGCTCAAACTTCCAATCCCCCTGCTTCATCCTCCCAAGTGCTGGGATTACAGGTATGTGCCACACCTGACTCCAAGTTAATTATTTTGCATATGGAAATCCAGTTGTCCAGTACTATTTGTTTAAGACTGTTCTTTCCCCATTGGCCTATATACCCTATATTGTCACTCTCGTTGAAATCAATTGAATGTGTCTGGATTTATTTCTGAATCTCAATTCCATTCTATTGTTATTCTTTTTTTGAGATTGTTTTGGCTATTCTGGATCCCTTGAGTTTCTGCATGAATTTTAGAATTAATTTGACAATTTTTGCAAAGACTGGCTGCTGAGATTTTGAGAGAGGTTGCATGGACTCTATAGATCAATTTGTCTTTTTTTTTGGTACTGGGGATTGAACTTGTGCCCTTGTGCTTGCAAGGCAGGCACCGGAACCACTGAGCTAAATCCCCGGCCCTCTGTAGATCAATTTGTCACCTTAACGACATTAAGTCTTTCAATCTATGAGTGAATATGAATGTCTGTCTATTAATTTAGGTTTTTAATATCTTTCAACAACACTCTAGTTTTTAGAGTATAAGTTTTGCAGTTCTTTTGCTAAATTTATTCCAAAGTAGTTTATTCTTTTTGATGATATCGGAAGTGGAATTGTTTTTGAAATTTCGGTTTTGGGTTATTTATTGCAAGTTCATAGAGATTTATTTAAATTTTTTTTTTAAGTATTGGAGATTGACTCCAGGACCTCATATGTGGTAAGCAAGTGATCCATCACTGAGCCAGACCCTCACTGCCTGGTTTTTATGCATTGATCATGTAGCCATAGTGAATTCACTTATTAGTCATAGTTTTGTTTTATTTTTGCTGCTGGGAATCAAACCCAGGACCTCATCTGTGCTAAGAAAGTGCACTACCTCTAAGCCACATACCCAGGCCTTTAGTGATTTTTTTTTGTGTGTGTGAATTCCTTTGGAGTTTTTATGTACAAGATCATGTCATCTGGAAATAGAGATCATTTTACTTTTTTGCTTTCCAGTACAGGTAACTTTTATTTCATTTTCTTGCCTAATGCCCCTGCTGGAACTCCAGGACAGTGCTGAATGGGACTGGTGAGATGGGCATCCTGCCGTGTTCCTGATCTCAGCACTGTCCCCGAAGGAGTTGCTTAGTGAGGATGGGCCAGGGCACCTGGATTATCTGCAGTTGGGGCTTACAAAAAGTCATTTCCTGGGTGGTTTCATGTCTTTCCATAAACTCTGTGTATACCTGGATGTGTATCCAGTAGCCAGCAAATAGGCAGGCATACTGTGGATTCTATACATTGTTACTTATGGGAAAGGGTTAATTTTGGCAGATTCATTTGGGTTGCGTTCTTTGATTATGTGCTATTCCAAAAAGCACTTTGGGGACTGATGGCATCCTAGGGAGAGCATGTGGCCTTGCCCAGGGGAACACAACCAAGAGCTTGTCACACCTTGAACCCAGGTGCCTTCTTTGTAAAGCTCGGTCCCTCCCGTGCTCAGGTGAGACTCGGGGTGCAGATGACATCTCAGAGAGGAGAACCTCGCCTGGCCTGGATTCTCTCATATATATATATATATA
>NW_004624767.1:21885504-21912948 GCF_000247695.1 Heterocephalus glaber | reverse complement strand
TTTTTCTAGAGCCTCATGCATCTGCTTTGTTACTTCCTGTACTACCAGTTCAGGGTGTCCAGGTGGTTGATTATCAGACTTTTCCACCTCATTTCCCCCAGAATTTGCCCTTTGTGGGGTGGAAACCTGCATTTGTGCCTTGCTTAAATGTCTCCTCATTTTTGTTTTTGGTACTGTCCTTGGTTTAATTCCTGGGTTGATATTTCAAAATTGCTTAATGTAGGTATCTTTGTTGCTTGTGTTTAAAACCCCTGTGGAATGATTGCTTTTCAGAGATGTCTTCCAGATATAGCTCGTGTTTAGGTTTTGAGACTCTAATGACTCTGAGGCTATTTTATTTTCATTATACCAGGAAAGACAAGCGATTAGATCAATCACAACATGTTAGCCCAAATGATGCAATCAGCAACACCATAGCATCAAGTGTAGCAAGTACGGTGGTCTGGTGTGCCTTTATTGTTGAGATTCTCTTTACTTTTCCACTGAGCTTCAGTTTTCATCAAGGAGCCTGAGAAGCCCTCTTCCTGTTACTAACTTCTGCTCTATCTTTCGGCACTCAGGACAAAGGCCTTTATAATCCCCTGTGCCTCTGTAGTATGGAACCAGGTAGCAGAAGAGCCAGGAGGCCAGAGGCTGGGGGTATAGGGGTGGGACTGGGCCTTTAAGCAGAGTGCCAGATGGGGCCAGTGCTCCAAGATGTGCCTGGGACCTCACCGTGTTGTGGGCAGGGCCCGGGATGGAGCCGGGGCACTTCACACTGCTTGGCTCCCCTGCTTGGGCTGGCTGGTTGTGCCAGGTGGAGCGCCGGATCTGGCCTAGATTTTCTTTGGAGAGGATGCAGATACAAAGTTTGAATCTGCTTGTAGGAAATAAAAACTCACAGTTGCAAGGCATTGCTGCCTGCTCAACAGGCCAAGCACCCAAAGGCTCTTGGGACTCATTGGTCATGGCTGGATGAACAGGTGCTCAGTACTTTCATGTTCACCCTTTTACATTTAGCAGAATCTCAGAGGTGGAGGCCTTGGCTCAGGTTCTGGTTCCTGCTTCAGTTGGTAGATGAGACCCAGAGAAACAGTGACTCTGTCAGAACTGCTCAGCAACCTACCTTCTTCACTCTGCCCCTCCTAGGAGGTCTGAATCAGCCCATGTGAGATCCACAGGTGCCGCAGACTCCATGTGCTGAGGTCCCAGGGTCCCCAAATGCTGATTGATTTTGGACTATGGCCTTGGAATCACCTGAAATTTCAAATACGAGCAGGTTCCAAACCTGCAGTAGAGACATCTCTTGAGGGGGAGCTAGGAGTGGGGACTGTTGATCTAGCCCTGTGTTTTTACAAAGGAAGAAACAATATCCATCCTGAAGGAGGGCTGGCCACAGGCAATTAATCCCCCATTTCCCCACCTTGAGGGTGCACATGTGGCCACACAATGCAATCCACCTTCTTTTGTCTGCTTCAAACCTTCCCTGATGCAGCATGTGGTCCACAGGGTCCTCTGCAAGCCGATGTCACCTCACAGAGGGGACAGAACCCCAGTGACAGGTGATCCCCAGGTAGAGGAGCTTGCTGTTTTTCAGGAGCTAAAATGTGCCATTTCACTGAGTGGAGCCCCCATTTACTAACAGGAGGGGTGGAAGCCGACAGCTGAGGCAGTGGCCTATGGCTTTCTGAAAGGTGACTTTGAAATGCCGCATTTGTTCTGATGACGCCTGGGCAGCTGAGCTGTACTGTGACAAATGACTCCAGCACGAGGCCACTCTGTCAGGAGCAGTGGGGAACAAAAGGCTCCTTCTCAACGGCTCCCCTTTAAAATTTCCCATTTTATTATGAAGTATTTCAAACACACACATGGACAGAACAGGACTATGGAGCCCCATGGCCCCACCTCACCTGGATGTGATAATTAGCAGAATTTTGTCACTCTCCAACCATTCTCTCTCTCTTCCTGCTGAAGTATTTAAAATAAAATCTCAACTATAATGTGACTTCACCTCTATACATTTCTCTCTCTCTTGAAAAAAAGGACATTTTCTTACATAATCACAAACCCATGATTACATCTAATAAAGTAAATATTAACCACTTGGGATCATCTCATTCCCAGTTCATAATCATTTCCCTGTTTGTCTCAAAGTGGCTTTTTATACTCTGATTGGTTTGCTGGAATCTGGATCCAGAGAAGGCCCAGGGTTGGCATTTGACTGCCAGTTCTCCAAAGGCTTTTCTAATCTTGGGCTATTTCTCTTCCTTCTTTTTAAAATTTAATGCTGCTGATGTGGAAGGAGCCTGGTCCTTTCTCCCAAGTTTTGCCATATGTTCCAGACTCTCTTGGTTGTGTCTTCAGAGCCTGGCAAACCTCTCTCCCTTACACTTCTCATACTTAGATGCTAGCATTGTGCTGAAGTTTGGATCTTAAATGTCTTCCAATGGCCCATGTGTCAAAGGTTTGGTTCTCAGAGTGGCATAACTGGGAAGTAGTGGAACCTCTGAGGGGTGGAGCCTAGTGAGAGGTCTTTAGGCCATGGGGGGTGCCCTTGAAGGACCTCAGCCCTTTCCCCTCTCTTTCTTTTGCTTCTTGGCCTTGAGGTGAGCAGCTCTATTCTGCTTCAAGTTTCTGCCATGATGTCCCAAAGCAGTGAGGGCAATCAACTGTTGATCAAAAGCTTTAAACTATGATATGGTGGTGGATGCCTGTAATACCAGCACTTTGGGTTTTTTTGGTACTAGGGATCAAACCCGGGGCCTTGCACTTTTGAGGCAGGTGGCAGAACCACTGAGCTAAATCCCCGGCCCAAGCACTTTGGAGGCTGAGGCAAGCAGATTGCTGCAAGTTTGAGGCCAGCCTGGGCTTCATAGTGAATTTAAAGTCAGCTTGAACTACATAGCCAAACTCCATCTCAAAAAACAAACAAACACAAAACACAAAACAAAACCCAAAAACTATGAGCCAAAATAAGCCCTTTTTCTTTCTAAATTAATTATCTTGGGTATTTGTTATAAAAATGGAAAGCTGGCTAACACACAATGGATGTTCAGTTAGAACTAGGTTCAGCTTTTCACAGGATCAGTCCTGGGCAGGGCTGCCTGTTTCCTATTGCACCATAGCAGGAGGCCACATATGGGCACTTTGTTTCTCTTTTAGCAAAGTCAAAATAGATCTGCAGGTTCAGATGGTGACAGTCTGACCCTTCTATGGTAAAATGCCTTGTTTAGTAACTAGTTACCAAAGATGGCTGTCCAACAAGCTAGACCTCCCGGTATGCATTCTCTGTGTGTCCCCTTCCCTTGAAGCTGGTGGTTCTCTGACTGGCTTTAGTTCACTGGAATGTGTGATGTCTGTCTGAGCCAGCTCACAAGAAGCCTGTGGCTTCTTATTAGTGAGAACTTCATTCTGAGAGAACCTAGCTGCTATGTGAGGACTGTGGCTATTCTGAGACTGCCATGATATATATATATATATATATATATATAGATAGAGAGAGAGAGAGAGAGAGAGAGAGAGAGAGAGAGAGAGAGAGAGAGACCCATTTCTGCCCCTCAGACAGAGGTTGATGAGGCCATCTTGGATACTGTGCACGTGGATGACTCCAGCCCTTGCTGCCATCTGACTCTACCTGTTTGAGAGACCCCAGGTGAGATCTGCCAAGCTGAGCCCAAGCAACTCTGAACATGAATGACATTGTTGTTTACTCACCTTATTGCTGAGGAGGGGGCTTGCTATTAATTAGGACACTCATCAACTTTTCCTCTCAATGTTTCAACCATTGTCTGAACCAGTGTTTTTTTTTTTTTTTTTGGTACTGGGGATCAAACTTGGGTCCTTCCACTTGCAAGGCAGATGGCGGAACCACTGAGCTAAATCCCCGGCCCCTTAACCAGTGGTTTTATTAGAGGCTATAAAATGACTTTCTGATTCTATTTTTCCTCTCACATTTCTATCTTTCCTCTCACATTTATTTGTACAAATTCTTTCCCTCACCAACTAGGGCTCCTTGGTTCCCTTGAAATATAGTCTCTAGATGAAAGGCAGGGAAATTGTGGGATTCTTTCTTTTTTATTGGTGGTTCACCCCCTCTAAAGGAGTAACTTAGCCTTTCTTGAATTCATAGCCCAGATCAAGGTGAGAGAGGGAAGGATGGAGACAGATAAGAAGAGGCCCGAGGGAGGTGAACAGGGAGCTCGGTTTCCAAGGAAACCGCAGGTAATCATCAGGCCCTCTGAGGATCATTCCTTCTTTTCCTGTTAAAAGCCAGGTGCTGTCACCTTCTCAGCTAGCCAGATGCTTGGGCAGGCACCAAAATGCCTCCCAACAGGGAAACAATGAGCTTGAAGAGCGATGCCCCTGGGCCCACTTCCTCTCATGTACCCTGTGAACCCTCATGCATTCCTCTCTGGCACAGACCCCTGCCCCAAGACTCCTCAGGCCATGAGGAGCAGCTGGTTCTGGGGTGAGGGTTGCACCCAAAGTTGTCTTCCCAAGAGCTCCAAGGGACAGGGTTCAATATCTGCTATGATTTGAAATTTCCCTCTAAAACTTGTGTTGAAATTTAATTACCTTTGTAACAGTATTAAGAGGTGCAGGTCTTTAAAAAGTTGGATCAGGAGGGCTCTGCCCTTGTGAATGAATTGGTTTCATTCAGGATGTGCGGAGTTCTTGTGGGATTGGTCCTGATAAAGACAATGGGTTCTGCCCAATTTCCCCTTTCCAATGTTTGTTAGTTCGTTCGTTCGTTCCTTCCTTCCTTCTTCTGTCTTGTCTGTGCTTTCTTGTCCTTCTTCTGATCTGGAAAAATGACTTTTGAGCACAAAGGTTTTCCTGTGGCTAGGCTAGCTGACCTAACTGACAAAGAGCCACTCCCGTCTCATACCTGCTGCCACACCTAACACATGTCTGAGGCTGTCCGGGTATGTCCTCTTTCATTGTCTTTTGTTCTCAGTGAGTTCTCTGTATCCTTAAAATGATGTAATCCCTAATTACCCACCATATGCAAATAAGGTGAACTCCTATATACTTTACTACCCAATCGTGAACTGAATGTAACTTCCTCAACCAATAAACTGATGTTAAATGCCTTGCTTCTGTATCCCTGCCCCACTTCCCTTGATCCATATAAACTCTGTTCACTGCCAGCTCCGGGCTGATCACTTTGTGAAGAAGTCCCCAGTCAGCCTGCCAGTGTAATAAAGCTGTATACTTTTTTAAAAAAGAGTTTTGTGCATTTTATTTAACAAATTTGGGCCACAAAAACTTAAATCTCTTCCATACACTGTATTCATGTATCTTGGCCTGAAGTAAATGCTTGCTGGGAAGCTTGTTTTCATAATTTCCTTTTTTTTTTTTTTTTGGTACCAGGGATACCTTTTTTTTTGGAACTCAGGACCTTGTGCCTGTGAGGCAGGTGACAGCTCATAATTTCTTTTTAAAGTTCTCAATTATCTTCTCCTTTTAACATTAGAATTATACTAAAAGAGATCATCAGCAAGAGACTCTTCTTTTGCATGTTGCTTTTGTACTTCCATTTCCTGTCTCAACCAGTCTTCTAATTCTGTATTCTTTCGAGCATGATGAGCTATTAGATCTGATCCTCCAATGATGTGCAGAAGTTTACCTGCTCCAGGAAAGGTGACCTTTTTGAATTTCTTGAAATTCTTTAGTTGATGACCATGATCATTATCTATTGCAAGTGCAAGGTCCCGAGTTCGATCTCCGGTACCAAAAAAAATACCAAAACCAAAAAAACCCCCCAAAATCCAAATGTTTTCCCTTTGAAGATTTGTTTTCTTTCCTGTTGTCCTGACTGATCAGTATTTTTACTTCCAATGGCTGGTTCATCAACAGGTGGATAAAAACTTTCAATTTGTGGAGGCTGTTTCTTGGACTGAACTGCTTTAACAAATTCAGTAAAATATTCTGGCTTTACAATCGGACGTTCACAAATGAGTGCACATATTGTTTTTTTGTACCAGGGATCGAACTCGGGTCCTTGCTCTTGTGCAGCAGGCAGTGAAACCACTGAGCTAAATCTCTGGCCCCCCTGTTTTTTTTTGTTTGTTTGTTTTTTGGTACCAGGGATCGAACTTGGGACCTAGAGCTTGCAAGGCAGGCGCCAGAACTACTGAGCTAAATCCCCAGCCCTGCACATATTGTTTTAATGGTAACTTTAACTGATACCATAACAAGGTGAGTATATTCTTCTGTCCAGTTGTTTACTGTAAGTCCTCCAAGTTGTAATATAGCTTGATTTAAAGCAGTTTTCCCAGAGACATCTAAACAAGAGGAGCACGCAACCAAAGGCTCATATTCTACTCTGAGTTTACTTTAAAACACTCCAAAGGTAACTCTATCCCCTGTCTTCAAAGTTTGAGAAAGGCCATTCTGCATTTTCTCCTCATTAACAAAGGTACCATATTTAGAATCATCTTTTATCGTTACAGTAGGAATTTCACCTGTTTGCTGCAAGTTACTTACAGAAAAGTTAGCAGTTAACACAGCATGATTTCGACTGATGGACTGATCATTGTCAATTAAAATGGCACAGGTTTTCCTTCCAGCAACATACCCAACACCAGTCAAAAGTCTATATGGGGCTGGGGATTTAGCTCAGTGGTTCCGCTGCCTGCTTCGAAAGTGCAAGGATCCGAGTTCGATCCCCACCACCAAAAAAAAAAAAAGTCTATATGGTTCTCCTCGAGCCGGTCCAGCAACAGGTAGCAGCTTCCACATGGGTCCAGCTTGTCAGGACCTGCGCGGCCACAATAAAGCTTTATACTTGCCTCCAACCTCCAGGAGCTTTCTTGATTCTTCTTGGCCTGGTCTTGGTATACCACTAAGAGCTGCCACACTGTGGAGTATAAGTCTGCCAGTACACTTCCGTGTTATGACTCACCAAGACTCATGTTATTGCCCCCACCAGATTCAGCCTCTTGATTTTGGACCTCCCAGCCTCCAGAACTGTAAGCCAAAGAAACGCCTGTTGTTTACAGTTTACCCAGCCTGGGGCATGGTGTTATAGCTGTAGAAAACAGAGGAAGATAATCACTATGCTCAGAACTCTGTCCTGGGACTCCACCTGTGAGAACATCAAGATTGAGACTCCTGCCTGGTCATCCTGGGATGGAAGGATGGCAGTCAGAGCTCTAATCTCCTAGAAACAAAACAATGACCCTGTGTCCAGTGATCAGAGGCAAATCAGAAGGTGCCTGGCTGCAGTGCAAGATCTGACCCAGGCAGTTAAGAGCCCCCATGTAGCAGACACTTGCTGTGTGCCAGACATGAGTTGGGGTCAGCTGAGCACTGCCAGTGCCTCACAAATCCTCAGGAGAACCCCTGGAAGGGCTCACTTCATCTCCATTTTACAGGTGTAGGAACAGAGGTCCAGGAGGATCATCCAAAGTGCCCAACTTGTTGAATGGGGTTCAGATCTGTGCTAACCAGGAGACCTCTGGTGAGTGGTGTGACTTTCTTATTTTAGTGTTTAACTCTGGTAGCTGGCTTATTCTGCCAACCCATAATGTGTATAAAGCATCAACTGGAGTCTGACCCCAGGTAGTGCTCTGATTGTGACTCAAAAAGATGACTGTGGGTGGCCAGGGTTAGGGGAGCAGGTACCTCTATGCTCTGTGGGCTGGTGTGGCCTTGGGGCCTCTGTGGGTTGGAGCTGCTGCTGGGTCTTAGACATTTTCCTGTGGAAGAATCCCCTGCTTTGCTCTAGAATAGGATCTGACAGTGTCCAGGTCAACAGATTTGTGGAGGAAATGCCTTTATACACAATGTTCCCTTTATCAGAAAAGGTGGCTGGACACACATGAGACTTAAGTAGCCAAGATCTTGTCAGTGTGGAGAGGGGACATCATCACCCACCATGATTGTGCGGTTTGCACTCTGGTTAGAAGATGAGGGGTCCCATGTGGCCCAGGGACATTCAGGTCTGTGTGTGGTGTGGCTCACATTAGGGGCAGAGTCACCTCTACCCATGGTAGGCAGAGGGATCCCAGGCCTGCCAAGCACTATCTTCCCTTTGGCTACAATGGCTTTCTGGTTGGTTCTGCTACTTCCCCAGCCCTCTCCACTTCCCTGTTCCGTTTCAAACAAATGGCAAATATTTTCTGGTGCCGGAAATGTCCCACCTCATCAGTGCCAGGAGCCATCTTCTCTGTCCCATCTCTTCAGGCCACTCCTGGGCTGCAGGGGAAGCCCCTGACAGAAGTGGGAAGTGGACAGCATGGAGGAGCTAGGAATGAGATGCCACTCAGGTGGGGACTCCTTGAGGCTGGTGACAGCCCAGCCTGAAGTATGACCTTGGAGAAGGTGCCTGCCTCTAAGTTCACTTTGTCATGTATAAAAGGGGACAGTAATTCTTCCTTTGGAGGACATGATGCAGGTGCTAATAGGTACCATTTCCAGTTCCAAGCTTAAACTGCTGTTCACTCTGACAGTGCTTTGCATCCAGTTTAGCCTGACTCTGGGCCAGAGGGAGCCAGGTCCTCACCCTGAGTGGGCTCTCCTCCCCAAGACTGAACAGGAACCTGGCACATCTCATAGCTCTGAGAACCATTCTAGACCATTCTCTGGGCTACCTGGTCACCATGGAGATGAACTTTGCCTTGCCTATGGTCTCCTGGAGACCTGTGGTTTCCCTGCATCCAGCCTCAAGGATGCCTCACCTGGAAAGCCTCTCTTGGGACACTGAGGACTGGCCTCTCCCTTGGGTTCTGTAGGACAGGGGCTCTGGGATCTCACAGAGGGGCTCTGCCCTTCTCTGGCTCTGGGGATCCTTTCTTTTTTTTCCCTATCTACCTGGGACGCCCAGCACAATCTCCCCTCCCCACACATTTGGGTTTTTACAGAAAGAGATAGAAGTTCTGGGGTAAGTTTGCTTTTGGCTCAGTCACAGGCAACCCCCCCTCCCCCCAGCCCCAAGCAGAAAGCTAATCCCTGGCTTCCTTTCGGGACTCAGGGAGGGCAAAGTCATCTGACCTTCCTTTGGTGATCCCGTGAAGTGCACAGGGCATCCACAGAGCCAGCTCCCAGGCACCGTGGCACTGGAGCTCCCAGTGGCTGCAAATCTCAGCCCCAAAGGGGCCCAGGCCAGGGGTCAGGCTGGGGGGGGGGGCGTCCAGGCCTCTTTCCTGCCCCTTTGTCCTTATGGCAGTCACAGACAATGGTCACAGTCTCTGTGGGTTCCTAGAGCTGCTACCCATCGTGCCCTGGCCTGGGACACCCTCTGCTTCAGCCTCCTTGGAATCTGCCCTCCTCTTCCTCCTAGACCCTCCCCATCCTCACTGACTGACCACCTCTCACAAACCCAGCATTGTTCTGGGTGCTTCTGCCTGGGATTTCATTTCATCCCCCAATCAGCTTTCGGGATAGGGACCCTTGTGACACCTATTTCACAGGTGAGGATGCAGAGGCCCAGTTCAACTTTCTCCTTCAAGGCTACACAGCTGGTTCCTTAAGCTGAGCCAGGATCAGCATCCTGGTCACCTGCCACAGCTGATTGATTAAGACCTTCGATCATACTTTGTTCGACCACAAAGGTAATACTTAGTTAAATACAGGAAGTTTAGAAAATACAGAGAAAAAGAAAAACATGAAAGTCACTATCTCCCCTTTAAAGAGAAAACTTGTCTATTCTTAGCCCTGTGGTTCTAGCAAGACACATTTCCGGGCCCCACCCCGAGTGGCTGAGTCAGTAGGTTTGGGGGAAGCTAAAACTGTGCATTTCTAACAAGTTTCTGGGTGCCACTGCTGCTGTTGGTTTGAGGACCCCACTTTGGGAGCACTGCTGAGCTCAGGGTCACCTCAGCACTGTTGACCCTGGGGCTGGGTGAGACTGGGCTGAGGGATGTCCTGGGCATTGTCTCCGCTCATGATATGCCAGGAACACATTCCTCCTGAGACGCAACAATCAGAAATGTCTACAGACATTGCCAAATGGCCAGTGGGGGTGGAAGGACAAAGTTGTCCCCAGTAAGAATCCTGGATCTATTCTTACTGTTTATGTCCATTTACATGGGCACTGAGAGACAGCCCCCTCCCCCAACTCATGCACATATTTCTTTTTCCTCAAGAATAAGGTCAAACGATAAATACAGTTTTTTAAAAAAATACAGTTTTATAACGTTCTTTTTCATCTAACAACACATTGCCAATTAACTCAGCAATTAGCTCTGCTGGCAGCAAAGAGAAACAGGTTTTCTGTGCAGATGATGCTGGAAGCATCACTCAGAGGCCACTGTGTGGCTCCAGGCCAAGAATCAGGGGAGAAGCTTGTCAGAACCCTGTCCTTTTGTGCAGGTTTGGGGACTTCTGGCTTTGGGGCAGGTGTGGCAGTAGCTTAGCAAGCTGTCTATCTGGCTTCCTCAAGAGCCTTCTTTAGCTTGGAAGAAAAATGACTTCTTTTATTCACATGGGTAGCAGAGAGGGACCCAGGGACTCAGCTTGTCCAGAGTGGGGAGTGAGGGTTCCCAGCTGCCCCCTTGGCAGTAAATGGCTGGGCTGCGATGGTACCCGGCCAGGGCTGGTGCTTTGGCCATGTGGCCACAGTGAGGGCTGTGAAATGGTTCCTGGGACTTTTGCCACCCCTGTTATTCCCGAGGTCCTCCTGTCTGTCAGCATCATGGGTTCATCAGGAATCAGCTCTGCCCTGTGTGGGGGCTGCTGTCAGGGCTACAACCAGGGTTGGGAGGTGCTGGCTGGGCAGGGCTGCAGGACACTGGGGAGGGTGAGGTGCCCCTCGCTCTCCCCTTCATGGCTGCCTCTCCAATGTCCTCTCCTCGCTCCTCCCGCCAGCCTGTGTAGCTGCCAAAGGGACTGAGTGGAATTAACTCTGGCTCCATGGGGACCCAGACTGGTCTAAGCCAATCCACGTTTGCCCACCCTCTATTCCATGGGGATTTTATCTGGCTCGGGGAAGATGCTTACCTACACCCGTGGTGTGCCAGGTCTTGTAGAATCAGCTTGTGAGTATCCACCATATGCCTTTCTCTCCAACTGTGTAGTCCCTTCAGCAGCTTGGTAGGAATGTTTACACTGCCAGAATTGGCAAAAGCTGAAAATCAGGGCTTTCTGCCTTCAAATCAGGCCTGACCACCAGCGCAGCACTGGACCTCTCCCACTGACTGTGATTGATCAGGGCTGGGGCCATCCAGCTGCTGAGGGTGGTCACCCTATGGCCACAGAGGGCTGATGGTTGGACAAAGCCAGTGTCTTGAAGGCAGAGTGGAGAGATAGAAAATGTGGCTTTTGATGACATTGTCTAATTTTCTAATTTTCTTGACAGCATCCTAAGTGACACAACTTGGCAGCTGGGGTGGGATCTCAGAGGCCAATGTAGCACCAGGTCAGGACCCTCCATCCATCCACCCACCACTGCATCTACCTGTGCAGGCTTGTGTTTGTCACGGAGCAAAGTGCTCTAGTTTTGAGTGTCACTGTGTGGTCTTTCTGCCTCTTCTTCCTCAGGAGAGTTCCTTGCCAAGGGGTCGGATTCTCTTGACCTGGAGATGAGCTTGTCTTTGCCAGGTCAGTTCCTGGACTCTGATGTGAAATTAGGAGGGAAGGAAAGAGTGGAAGGGAAGATGAAGGCTGGCCTGGTGTCTTGGGGCATTGTTGTGACTAGAGATTTGGAGGGGGAGACTCACTTGGGAAATCAACAGCCATGAGCAAGTAGGACAGACGGTTTCACCCGGTGTGATTGGAGTCCCTTGTAATTTTCCAAGAACCACTGATAAAGGATACTCGAACAACTTCTGGAACATGAACTTGGCACGCACAGCCTTGGGCTGGTCATGTGAATCTTGTACTTTTGGCTCTGCTGATATCCCAGCTGCCCAAGGGGCTTAGATATCTGGGACAGAGTTGGGACCGGCTGAGTCTGAGAAGGATTTTGGCTTGTTCTCTTGGAATTTTTCCAGGAAAGATATGGTGGGCCCAGGTATTCAGAGAACAAGAATTCCAGAGCTAAGGAAACAAAGTGGTTTGGCTTTCCTTTCGTTTCCTCTTCTTCTTCCTCTCCCCTCTTTCTCTCTCTCTTCTCTTTCTTTCTTCTGAGAGGTCTCCCAATCCTATTCATGTCCTTTGGTCTCTTTTGTACCAAAGAATGGGGAGCACAGCAGAATGTAGTGACCTGGGGGAAAATGGCAGAAATGGCCCACAGTTAGGAGCTTTTCTGGAAGGAATGGAGAACCCATTTTCTATATTCCATTTGGGGGTGTACACAAGTCAGTGGCCTTGGCAAAGCCTGATACCAGTTGCCTCAGCCTCCATGCAGCTCGAATGGGGTGTTCAGGGGCTGGTTCTGGTCTTTAAAAAAAACCCTTTGCAACTGGAGGAAGCAGCATCCCTAAGGGTCGTGCGACTTCTCCCACACCCTGGTGTGGGGGTCTTGCTGAGCTCTCCTCCCCTTACACCCTGCAGCATCAGCCAAGATGCACCACCCTTCCCTCTGGAAAAGGATTTCTCTTGGCCCTTGGGACCCTCCCTGTGGACCTTGACCTGTTCCTATCTCCTTCTGAGGGCTGAGGGCTCACTTCCTCAATGTCTTTCCCCCAGTTGTATTGTTGGCTGTTTTGCCCTTTGCAGAGGGGCATCTCTTATCTTTGGTGATTTTAATCTTTCCAGTGGTTTCAGTCTCTTTTTCCTCTGGAAAGAGGGTGGACAACCTTGGGGGTCTGAGACTATCCCCCTCCCCCACAAAAAACAGAGGAGGCCGCTCCCTGGCTGAAGGGCTGATAGGGGGAGATTCAGGGACCTTGCAGAAGCATGGGTCTCAATGGCAGTGCAGGCCAGAGAAGTGATGAGAGGAGTGGTCTGAGCCAGGGGGTAGGCAAGGGATGCTGTTATGGTTTGGATCTAAAACATCCCTCCAAAGACTTGGATGTGGAAGGTAGCTGGATCATGGGGCTGCCCTGAGGAGTTCATGGCTGAATGTGCTGTTTAGAGGTGGGGCCTGGTTGGAGGTAGGTTGCTGGGGTGTGACCTGGAAGGGTATATTCTTGTCCCTGGCTCCTCCCTTCTCTCTCTCTGCTTCCTGATGCCATGGTTTGAGCACCTTTTCTCCACAGTGCCCCTCTGAAATTGTGAACAAAATAACCTCTCCTCTCAGTTGCAGGTGGTGGGTATGCTTCTGGGGGAGGCAGAATGACTGAGGCTGTGAACTGGCAGAGGGTGCCCTGTGTAAAGGGCAAGAGACAGCTCTACTCCAGCTGACAGGTGTCACATGAGAATGAAGAGGTGTGGCGCAGCCAGAGTAGCGCTCACCTGGCAGGACTACAGACGAGGACAATGAGAGGTGCATATGCAGAACCAGATGCACAGCACAAAGCCGATACACACAGCTAGCTCCCCTAGGAAGCTCTTGACTCTTCCAGATGGATCTTTCCCTCCTCTGAATGGCTGCTGTGCCCCTCTGGCCTGACACATATTCTTGAGTGACAGGATGTATCCATCAGCTATTGTCTGATAGTACTCTGTAGCAAATTGTCCCCAAACTCAGTAGCTTGTTCTCATGATCTCAAGAGCAGTTTCTCATGATTTTGTGGGTGGTTGGAGCTCATATGATGCAGGTGGGGCTTGAGTTGGGGGCACAGGCAGTTTCTTGCTGCTGGGCTTTGCTGGGCTGGGACAGCTCAGCTCCAGGTGGCTTTTGTCCTTGTTGGCCAAGTGGGTGTGCTCTGGCCCCATTTCTCTCAGAGCAGCAGTAGAGACACAAATGGGTGAATGGGACAGATGAGGCTTCCTGGCACCCAGCAAGAATCCATTTAATCAGGTACCATTGGTCAAACAAGTCCCACAGACAACCTCAGAGTCAGAGCTGGGAACGACCCTTCACTCACAAGGCCACAGCAAGAGTGTAGATGCACAAGATGTGGGCAGGTACTTCTTTGTAGGGACTGGCTCCTGGGGCCAGGGCACTTCCTGAGTGGTCTAAGGTCCCTGTAGAGAGCTGTGACTGTGGAAGGGGCTGGGCCCTGCAGAAAAGTGAGGAGGGGAGAGGACTCACCCAACCAGTGAGGTACATTCAATGCTCAGTGAAGGAATTTAGACCACCTTCTGTTCATGAGTGTGGGAAGTAGGTTTTCTAGTGTTGGAGGCCAAGATGTTTCTGGGGGTGGAGGTCTGAGGGGCTTTGAGATTCTCTTGTTATCATACGGAAGTGTTGGCTACTTCCACAACAAGCAGATCTGTCAGAGAGAGCAGGTAAAACTTAGCATGTAATCCCACCACTCAGGAAGGAAGCTGAGGCCGGGGGATCGCAAGTTTGAGGTCAGCATGGGCAACTTAATGAGACCATGTCTCAAAATAAAATTTAAAAACTCTGGATCTGTAACTCAGTGGTAGAGCATCCCTGGGTTCAATCCTCAGTACTTACAAATAAATAATATTAAATAAATATAAACATAAATAGAAAAGAGTAGGTAACAGAAGGAATGTACATTTGTGTTTGAAATATATTTCTTTTGGGTTTTATCTTTCTCAAGCAGTTTTTTTTTTGTTTCTTTTCAGCAACTTTTTCATTTGTTTAGATACAGTTTTTAAAAAAATTAATAGCTTGGGCAGGGGATTTAGCTCAGTGGTTTCGCAGCCTGCTGTGCAAGCCCAAGGATCCAAGTTTGATCCCTGGTACCAAATAAAAAAAAAAAAATCAATAGCTTGACTGGATCTAAGCATTAATCAAGGGATCAAGAACACCTAGCATCGGGCTGGGGATTTAGCTCAGTGGTTCCAGCGCCTGCCTTGTAAGCGCAAGGTTCTGAGTTAAATCCCTGGTACCAAAAAAAAAAAAAAAAAGAACACCTAGCATCATGGATAAAACTGATCTTAAGTGGACAGGTTGGTTGCTGTTGACACACGCCTGTGTCCACACAGCCAGCTCCCGGATGGAGACAGGACATTTCATGCCCCGAAAAGCTCCCTCCCATGCTCTGCCCCCAGAACCACTGTGCTGGCTTCTACTGCTGCCCCCTGGTCTTGAACTTCATAGGCATTGAATCCCACAGCATGTGCCCTTTTGTGTCAGGCTTCTTTCTCCTGACATATCAGTGAGATTCCTCCGCACCATGGTACATAGCAGCCTTCTGTTCACGAGTCTGTATCGGTAGTGGTCTCCTGCATGAACAGACTGTTATTTATCCACTCTACTGCCGGACATGGGGTCGTCTCTAGGTTGGGGCTATATTGAGTGATGTTGCTATGGACACATTCTGTACTTGTCTTTTGGTGGTAATATTCATTTTTCTTTGGTTTTTACCTAAGAGTAGAATTGCTGGATTACAGATTTGACAAATCTTTAACTTCAGATAGAGAATGACACATGGTTTTCCAGAGTAGATATATAGAATGGATTCCCCCCTCTTCCTCTTTCCCTTCCCCTTTCTCTCTTCCTTTTTCTCTCTTTTCATCTTTCCTTTAAAGTTAATAGGGGAATTTAGCCCATTCACATTTATTGTGACAAAAGATATCATTTCTTTTTCTCGTTTCCATCTTATTTTATGTTTACTGCTTCTATTAGTCATGATTCCACCACAAGTGACAGAGCTCATCACGTAAGCATGGAGAGATTTATACAAGGAGTTCGGTGGCTCCCATGTTGTTGGAGGAGCAGGCTTGTGGCTCTCAGGAGTTACTGTCTCAGCCACCCCACAGAACTAGCCTGAAAGGGAGTTGTTATTTTTGGCACAACCAGGAAGCTGAGGCCTCAGACACCGCCACCCTAGATCCTGGCCCAGGGCCATGCCACTCCTGCTGGGTGCAGGGCTTCATACAGTTCTGTGACTGTGGCCTCCAGGAGTGCATGGCTCAGCCAGGGTTCACCCCAGAGACGACACTCAGTGTTTGCTGCTTCCCCTTACTTAAGCCTTTAATTCTGTCTTGCTGGATCCAAGTTAAATATTAAAAGCACCCTACTTCCCATGTTTCACATTTCTACTCTGATCGCATTATCCCAATAAGAAGGCTAGGGACACTTTTACTTCCTCACTGCAGTGTCTGAGTTGCACTGATGTCTTTAGAATTGTTTGTTCCAGCCTCAGGCTCTGTTCCTATGTTCCCTTACTATATTTCTTACTGTATTTTTGGCATATTATTCATCAGGCTCCAGGAGCTCTGTCGCTGTTGCTGTTTCTTGCCCTCCTCGTTTCCTGCTCTTTAGAGACTTCTGTTCTGATTTGATCTTCAACTTGCGAGGATGTTCCCTGGCTTGCTCAGTTTCTCTGCCCAGTCTGATGTCTGCTCTCTGACTGCCACATGGGTTCGTCCCTGGTCACTTTCAGGGATCAAGCGAGCAGCAGCCTCTGTGGCTGCAAGGGCCTCCTCCACAGGCTCTAGATGCTTGGTTGTTCCCCTGGAGTCCACCTAGTAACCAGGTTGAGTCTGGGTGTGCAATTTTTATTCATCATTCCCTGCCTGGAGCTCTTTCAATCTTAAGATTTATGTCTCTCTTCTCTTCTAATATTTCTTTCTTTCTTTTTTTTTTTTTGGTATCAGGGATTGAACTCGGGTCCTGGTGCTTGCACAGCAGGCGGCGAAACCACTGAGCTAAATCCCCGGCCCTCCTCTAATATTTCTTAAGTGATCGCATCTC
This sequence comes from Heterocephalus glaber, assembly GCF_000247695.1. The sequence goes on along the minus strand of NW_004624767.1, from coordinate 21,896,366 downwards.
CTTTGGTTCATCTCCCTTCTCTTAGCCAACAGCTCACTGTGTCAGGTCCTGGAGCAGATGCCCCGGCCCTTATCTTGTTACTGGCATTCTTAGCTCTGTGATTTCACTCTTTGCTGTGAAGGAGCTCTTCCCTGTGATCTTTTGGGATGCATACTTTGTTCTCAGAATATCTTTCCTTTTTTTTTTTGATTTTTTGAAAAGTACTGGGTATTAAACCCAGGCCTGGTGCATGCTAGGCAAGTGCTTTACCATTAAGTTACAATTCCAGCTTTTTAAATGTTAAATTTGAGGCAGGGTCTCCCTAAATTGCCCATGCTGGCCTTGAACTTGCAGTCCTCCTGCCTCAGTCTTCCAAGTAACTGGGATTACAGGTGTGAGCTACCACTCCTGGCCCTATATAATTTTTAATTCTGGAGAGTGTGTGTGTGTGTGTTTTTGTGTGTGCACTTCGGGTTCTCAGAAGCCATCTTTCTGGGTGTTGTATGTCCCAGGAAGGTTCCCATCCTTATCACAGAGGCCTCTTCCCTTCATGGCCTTGGTCCCTCTGGTTTGTTGTTTTCCTTTTCCTGCCCAGAGAAGCAGCCCCCTAAGGTGTCAGTGTGGACAGAATGGCAGGAGCTCATGGCTGGTTCAACCTGAGGTGAAGAGAGGAAAAGGGCTGGTGACAACGCCCTGGACCAACTCAGACCCTCATTTTGGTGCTCCTTGGGCAGGCATACTCCCAGGTTTGACAGAGATCAGAAGCCATACAAACTCCAAAAAGGCCTGACCATGTCAGATGCGCCTGTGTTGGTGGGTGCAAAAGAGAAACCAGAGGCCATGGAGAATACTGAAAGGGACCTTTACCAAAGGAGGAGGACTAGGGCCCAGTTGAAGGTTGGAGGAGGGGACCAATGGGACCTTGCAGCAAGGCAGTTCTCAGTGTTCATTAAACGTGGCTCATTTCTTCCTGGCACACAGCTAAACTATATTTGCCAGCTTCCCTGAAGCTGGGTGGGTCTACATGACCACATGACTTGTTCTGTCCAGTCATCTGTGAGCAGAAGACATGCCTGCCACCTCCATGGTTTCTCTGCGTGTAGTGAGTGAACTGGGGCATGTGTGAAGAGGGCAGAGCACCATGACAAAGGAGTATAGATTTGTGGGTCACTGCCTGCAGGGGAACTGCACAAGGGAAGCAACTGGCCAGGAGCATTCATGGTGGACTTGCTTAAACTTGTGTTAACACAGAGATCTGGGGTATGTTTGTTACAGCAGCTATTTTATGCTGACTAATACAGAAATCTTCCCCAGAAGCACCTGGAGGCATGTTCACACAGCTGGATCCAGTCATCTCCTGAGTTGGTTGCAGGTGGGGTTGATATTCAGACCATGTCAGGGTTCTGCTGGCAATGATGGGGATGGATTTGAGCTAGGCAGACTCCAGCAGCTGCTGTGGTAGTGTGGCTAGACAGCTTTTTCTGTGCTTATTGACCAGTTGCACTTGTTTTATCAGTTATATTTATGTTCTTTGCCTACTTATCTATCGTATCTTTCATCTTTTATTTGATGAGTTATGATTAGAGATTGTATATTAGGGGTTATAATGCATGTCTGTCATTATTTTTATCTGCCCAGCATCTGAATCCCCTCCTGTATTTGGGGGTAATTCTAGACTGAGGGGTTTGCTTTCCCATCTTCCCTTGAAGTTAGGATGCAGGCCTGGGCTAGGGAAGGTAGCTGACCATTGAAGCCAGCAGGACCTGACTGGGCTTTATTCTGGAGAGGGTAGGCGCTGAGGCAGCCGATCTGGGGCAAAGCCCAACACTCAGCATGGAGGGAGCTGTGATGTCTTTTCCAGACCAGCTGTGGCACAATTGCTATTGCTGCCTGGGGAGTTGAGCCTGGTTCTCTACCCTCCCAGAACTTGGTATCTATCCTTTTACTGCTTAAATCAGCTAAGGTCAATTTCTGTGGCTTACAACAAAGAAACAGATGCTAACCCTTTGTGTCACCTGTTATAAGCCCTTGTCTATATTACCCATTACAAATCTTTTTTTTCAGGTGTTATTTATCTTTCACATTAAATTATCTATCTGTCTGTCTGTCTGTCTATGAATGAAATATAACTTTCCTATACAAAAGGTTTAGATTCTTATGCTGCCAAAAAGATTAACCATTTACTTGTTTCTGCTTTTCAGGTCATATTTACAAAGGTCTTCCATAAATCCAAGGTTATAAAAATATTCACCTATTACTAAATTTAAAAATTATTTGATTTAAATATTTATACTTAAACATATATAGTCATCCCTTGGTGTCTATAGGAGATTGACTCCAGGGCCCCCTCTCCCACAAATACCAAAATTCACAGATGCTGAATTCTCTTATATAAAATAGTATAGTATTTGCATATAACACACACATCCTCCTTAAATCAGCTCTAAATTTCTTATAATACCTAAATGCTACATAGATAGTTTTATACTTTATGGTTTTGGTTATAATAACAGGAAACATGTTCAGCTTGGATGCAATATTTTTTTCCAGATATTTTGGATCTGTAGCTAGTTGAACGCATGAATTGGAAGCTGGGGTATGGGGTCTGACTGAAGACAAACACTACTGCTAGGCTTAAAATAAAAATAAAAATAAATTAGTACTCTACTTCCTTTCTCTGATTCCTCAAATCTCCTCTTCAGGAGACACCACTTTTAGCTTTTTAATAGATAGTTCCTCTTTTATATATATATATATATATATATATCTTCATTTCTAAATGAAATGGTTTACACTGTTAATTCTTGGGTTTCAGTTTAGCTGTATTTCTTGCTACTATGGAAAAAGAGATTTTATTTTATTACCATTCCTACTCCTGTCACCTGTCCCTGCCAACCCTTTTGGAAACTACAGACCCCTCTATTTTTTCCTGGTGGTTGTTGCAAATTCCACATGGAAGAAGCAAGTGGTTTTTCTTCCAGTTTCCTGGGGTTTGGATCCACTGGCCGCATCCCCTGAGTGGTGCTGAGCGTGCTCTTTTGTCCCCTGTGTTTCTCATAATTTGGTAGTTGGAGGTAGTTTGTCTGTAAAGTGCCAGGCTGTAAATATTTAGGCTTTGTGGGTGGTGAAAGTTGCTGAAGGCAGCAGAGTGTTGGGCAGGGACCTGTCTCACAAACCCTGACTTGGGGCCTTGTTTGCAGACTCCACACTTGACCAAGTTCAGGTTTGATTCTGCTCTGCATTGGCAAGGCCAAGTCCTTCCACTCAGAGGTACTGGGGGCCCCATTGTTCCTAATTGCATTGTAACAAGAAAAATACAAAAAGAGGTCAAAGCTGAAAGCAACGGTTCACTCCTGGTCCCGCCGCATTTTTGGGGAAGTGTATAAACGCAGAAGTGAAAGAAAGCTCTGTCTCTGTCCCCTCAACACCGCTGCTTCCCTGAGAAGCCCTTCCAGTTGGGTGCCACTTCCTACAGCCCCCAGACCTGTTCCCTAATGCGCAGCCCACGTGGGGCCCCACTTCTGCCCCGCAGGTGTGACCTTCCAGCTCCCTCTCTGGGTGACAGTTGACTCACTATTCCCCTTGCTGACTCGAGACAGAGCGAGTGGATTCTAAGGGACTCTTTCATTAAAAAGTTAAGAAAATTTCCTCCGGGAGTCCCGAAAGGGGCAGAGACGGGACATTGTGAGTGCTGGATGACCCAACGTGCCTCCTCAGGGTGGGCAGAGGCAGGGAGGGACGGGTGCAGGTATCCCACGGAAGCTCCTCCTCCTGGGGACTCGCCACCTCTGAGGACCAGTCTTGCCCTCTAGATCCCTGGCGACGTGCGCGGCCCCCCGCTAGATGGCACTCTCGACCGCACCGTCCCTCCCTGAGGCGGACAGCACCGAGGACCCCATTTGGCAGGGGTAAGGAGGGAGAGGGTAGAGGTAGAGGCAGCGCAGCTTCCACGCTGGATCGTGAGGCTGTAACCTTAGGCTCCTTCTGGCTTCTTTTTGGCTGAAGCTTTAAGGAAACAGGAGCTCTTGAATTGCACATCCCGATGAGGAAATTTGCTCAACTGTTCAAGGCAGGGCCTTGGAGCTCACAGACGACTGCCCCTGCCCATCAGCATGGGGGTGTGCATCGCAACGGCTGGGACCTGGAAGTCGTCCCTAGGGAGAGGGAAGGGGCCTCTGTGCCTCCACGCCTGTTACTGCCAGTCCCTGTGGATCTACAGAGCTGCTCCCACAGCTTGATTTGTGTCCCCTGCAGCTTGCTGCTGTGGTGGGTGGGTGACTGACACGCACCAGAGACAATGGAAGGCTGATTGATTAGTGGACCAGCTGGAGGTAGCAGAGGAGATGGCTGTGGCCGGGAGGTACATGCCTCCTCTGGTGGCTGCTGGTGACATCCTTCCCTATCCATGGTCCCAGGCGGTCTGTGCCCTTCTCTGGAGATGTGTTGTCAGATCACAGAGCCACAACACCTTGTAGGGTCAGGGCACAGGCCATACAGGAGGCTGTCCCCCTCCTTTCCCCTTCAGATGGGTGCAGCTGAGGTCCCAGAACCCCTGTGGATCTGGCCAGGGCTGGCTCACCCCGAGACCACGTCCATGTTACCAGTGACACAGTTTCACAGATTGGGTATGCCATGAAGAAAAGAGGTTCATCCGGGCTCGTAGATCTGGCTCAAGGTCAAGGGCTGGCATGTAAGGATGGCCTTCTTGCCGGCAGAGACCCAGAAGCACAGGCCATCCGATGGCAAGAGGCAGGGAGTGCTTGAGGGGCAGAGCTAATATGGCTTTTAGTTACTCTCAAGATAACTCATGAGCTCACAAATACTTTAATCACATGAATGGACCCATCCACTCATGAGCCTTGAGCCCTGCTCATCCCTATATTTTTTTAAATTTATTTTGAGACAGGGATTCACTAGTAGTTCAGGCTGGTCTTGAACTCATGGGGATCCTCCTGCCTTAGCCTCCTGAGTACTGAGATTACAGGTGTGTGACACCATGCCTGACTCCTACTCACCACTTAAAGGCCACACCTTTTAATACCTCATAAGGGGCATTAAGTTTCAACATGCTCCTGTTTAGAGGGGACAATCCTTACCTGAACCATAGCTATTGTGAGCCCTTTCCCCTTCTTAGTCCTGCTGTCCCCATCCTGCTGTTGTCACCTTGTCTTGATGGGCTAGCAAATTCTGGTCTTGGGTTTTGGATTTGCCAGAGGCAAGGAGGACCAGAAGTGGTCCTGGAAACTGACCTGAACATGACATTCTGCAGGGTGATGCCTTGCTGGTGACAGGTGATCAGGAGTTTGCTGTCGGTGATCCCTGGGACAAGATGGTCAGGCCTCCTCACCTGTGGTGACCGGGGGCATATTCAGGTGGACAGCAATGCCCCGACAGGTGTAGCATCCTTGTATTTGATATAGGGAGAGCAGTAATTATAAAGACTGCAGAAAAGGGGGGGGATGTTAGCTGAACACCACTGCTACATTAAAGTGGTGACAAGTCCAGGGTCATGGATCACCATCTTGAAGCAGGGAGGATTCCTGGTTAGTAGTTAGGGAATTTCTTCTTTTCTACAGCGAGAGAGCAGGTAGCAGAAGACAAGCTCAGGATATCATCATCATCATCATCATCATCATCATCATCATCATCATTATTACTTTTGGTACTAGGGATTGAACTCGGGTCCTTGCACTTTTGAGGCAGGCAGCAGAACACTGAGCTAAATCCCTGGCCCTAAGAGCTGAACTTCACCTTTTTTTTTTTTTTTTGGTACAGGGGATCAAACTCGGGACCTTGTGCTTGCAAGGCAGGTAGCAGAACTACTGTGCTAAATCCCCGGCCCCTAGCTCAGCATATCAGAGAAGGCTGAATTCCTGGCCTGGAGAAGCTCCTGTATCAGTCAGTTCTCTGTTACTATAACAAAATACCCGAGGCAGGCTAGCTTTATTAATTAAACAGTTCTAGAGGCTCTAAGTGCAAAGAGCATGGGCCAACGAGAGGGCCCCTCGGTGGCTGTCATCTCCTGGTGGAAGGTAATGGCAGGAAGGTATGTGGGAATGAGTGACTACAACCCAGACAGGAAGTCAGAGACCTGGCTGTGGCTAGGGTCAGGCTTTTCTAACTGTCTCCTGAGACTTACAAGGGGTCATGAGATCTACTTAAAACCCTTCCAGGGCCAGGGATTTAGCTCAGTGGTTTCACCGCCTGCTTTGCAAGTGCAAGGACCCGAGTTCGATCCCTGGTACCAAAAGCAAAAACAAAAACAAAAACAAAAAAACCCCTTCCAAGGGCAGGAGAGCACAACCCCCATAACCAATGGACCTCCTGCTAGGCCCCACTTCTGAATGGCTCTGCCATCTCTCACAGCACCATCCTGGGATCCAAGCTTCCAACACATGAAAACTTTGGGGGATGCACAACCCATCATGTTTCCTCTCCAGAGTCCGGATGGGGAGGGTGGGGTCCCTGAGACCTAAGGTAGAACTATCTCAGGAGATGCTTTTGAGAACATCAGACCCCAAATTCTACCGTGGCCCACATTCCTCCCTCCATTGATAGAGCCCCTTCCCCCACCTTGCTTAAAGACCATGCAGAAACTTCAGATATGGGAAGGGGCCTCACAAGATGAGGTTTCTGTCCCTCAGCATCTGCAACCACCTCCCCTCATATGGGCCAGCAGACTCAAAACTGGACCACATCTGTTATGGCTTGTGTCTAGATGTCCTCCCAGAGCCCCATGTGGTCATGGGGCTTTTTCAGAGGTGGCTGGATCTAGAGTGTGTGACTCTGGGATTGATCATGGTGCAAGGCAGGATCAAGGGTGCTAAGATTAAGGGTGTGAGTGCTACCCACCCTAAGTAGCCTAGATAAGATATAAGGGACAGAAAGAGCTGTGACTGACCCTTGTTGCTTTGCTAACTTCTGCCTGCCATGAAATTTTTCTCCTCTGTGATGCCACCTCTGTGATGCCACCCTGTCTTGGAGCCAGCTGACTATGGTTGGAAACTTCCACAACCTGTGAGCTAAATAAACCTTTCCCCCTTTAATTTTGGCTGTTGGGTGTTTTGTCTTAGCAATGAGAGAAAGTAACTAAGACAACATCTCAGCATGACCTGGGCAGGCCCATGCTTTGCTGTTAAGCGACAACAAGGACTGACCACCAAGAGCTGCAGAGCAAATAACAGGACTGGCAGGGACTGGAGAGCTTTCCTAGGCACAGAAGCTGAGGTTGTGGATCCAGGTAGGCTAAGCAGAAGCTGCTACTGGAGACTTTATCTGTGGGAAAACTCTTGTGTTTGACACTGGGAAGGACATGTGGTTCTCATACAGTGCTGGAGGGTTCTTGGAAGCTTGGGAAAAGTGACAGTGCAGTTATCAAATAGCCCTAGAAGAAGGCGTGCAAAGTATGTGGAAGTGGGCGAGCTGGAAGGATCTTTGATTATAGATAGGTTGGACGCCCCCATCCCCTGGGTCAGTTCCTTGGGAGGGGCCCAGCTCCTACCCAGATGATAGAGGCGGGGCTGCTGAGGAACTGAGGGCTGGCTGTCCTGGCCAGGCAGGGCCTGGTGGGGGAAGATGCTGCTACAGAGCCGACTGCTCCCGTAGCCTGGGAACGATAGGCGCTGAGTTTTGAACATGGTTTGTTCCCTCAAAACGCATGTTGAAATTTGACTCCAATTTTGAGATATTAAAAGGTGGGACTGGGTGGCACTTTAAGAGGCAGCATCTGCCATCATGAATGGATCAATTCATTCATGCAATTCATGGCTTAATGGGCTAGTGAGTTATCTGGAGAGTGGGCATGGTGAGGCATCTCATGTGCTCCCTGCCTCTTGGCATGTGATGCCCTGTGCCCCCTCAGGACCCTGCCAGCAAGGACACCACCAGATGTCAACCCCTTGACCTTGGACCAGAACCACATGCCAAAATAAACCTCTTTTTATGGCTTATGCAGTCTGTGGCATTGTGTTATTAGCAACAGAAAGTGAGCTAAGACAATAGAGTTCCTGAACAGTGGAATGGGTTCTTGAGCCAGATGAGTGCTTGGCTGCCACAAGCAAGGTGGGGACAAGGACCAGGATGGACAGCAAGGTGGGATGGCAGCCAGGGGCCTGACTTGCAGAACTCTACAGAACACAGCAGACATGGTGTTTCCAGGGGCAAGAGATCTGTGCAGCTAGCAAGGGAATTTTTAATGCAGATAATCAAAAGTGACCAAAGGTGGTCAGCAGAAATCCAAGGGGTCAAGGTGCCCTGACCTTGATCATGTGGAAGTGAATGATCCAGATTCCAAACCTGAACCTATTCTCCAGTTCAGACTCTATGACCGGAAAGACAGGGTGGCCCCAGGAGGGAGGACCCTCCAGGACACAGGGAGCGTGTGGCCCCCCAGACCTTCCCTGAAGGCTCTGCATGGGTTTGCCAGGGCTGCCATATACAGCACCACTAACAGGGTGGTAGACAGAGATGTCTTGTCTCACAGTCTAGGGCTATGAGTTCAAAATCTGCAGGGTTGGTTCCATAGGGCTATGAGGGAGATCTGCTTCTGGCCTCTCTTTTGGCTGCTGGTGGTTTTCTGCCAGTCTTTGGAGCTCTTTGGCTTGCCGAGGCATCACTGTGATCTCTGCCTGCATCTCCCCTGATGTTCTCCCTGTGTGCTTGTCTGTGTCTGGGTCCAAATGTCCCTCTTGTATTGGAATGCAGTCACATTGGATTAGGCCCCTCCTGATGACCTCGTCTGGGCTTGATCATCTCCAGACTGTTTCCAACTAAGGTCATATACATAGATCCTGGGAGTAAGGACTCCAACATCTAGGGGAGACAGTTCAGCCCACAACAGGGAGCGCCACTGCTGCCTCCAGTAGCAAGTCACTGGGAAAAGGCTGCCCAGTTTGGCCCTCTGGGAAGTGGGTGGGTGGACTCAGACGTGGAGGGGTTTCAAGTGGTCCAGCTGTGAGAGACGGAGGGAAGAGACAGAGGCAGCTGGCGAAGCTTTCAGGCACAGCAAGGGCAGCTCTGAGGGAGCCCAGCAGGGGGCTCTCAGGCAAAGACTGTCCACTAGAGGGGTCCCCTCTGGGGGAAGAAGATGCCAGGCCTCTCTCCTTCATTGTCTGGGAGATGCTCAGGGAGGGCCTGGCTTAGGCTCAAGCACCATGGCTCACTGGAGGCGGTCAGCACACTGCCCTGGACAGGCTTTTCCTTGAAGGGGGCCCTGGGGCACATCCCTAGGGCTTCCACCCAGGCTCCTCAGACTCTCCGAGGGCTGTTGGATCTAGAGTTCAAATTGACATTGATGCTTAGAGACCCCAGGGGTCATCCTATACATGGTGTCCTGGCCAGGGTCCATCTGGCAATAGACCTGTCATGTGTCATTCTCCCAGATTCTTCCTCCTCCTCCTCCTCCTTCTTAGAATTGAATCCAGGAACTTTGCGCTGATCTACATTCCCAGCCTTGTAAAAAATTTTGACACAGGGCCTCCCTAAGTTACTAAGTTGCCCAGGCTAGTCTCAAACTTAAGACCCTCCTGCCTCAGTCTACCAGAGTGCTGGGATTACAGATGTGTACCACGATATCTGGCTGTCTCATTTTTTCGAACATGTCAGTGGAACAGAAGAATGAAGCAGTCAGCAGACCTTGAGCTGCAGAGTCAGTTATTGTGCTCAGGAAGGCCAAAAGGAAGCTGCAGAAACTGCCTCTTCTCCTCCTCCCTCCTCCCCACTGCTACAACCCAGCTAACCCAGTGAATCAAAAGTTAATGTTGAGGGCCAGGGATTTAGCTCAGTGGTTTTGCTGCCTGCTGCGCAAGTGCAAGGACCAGAGTTCGAATGCCGGTACCAAAAAAAAAAAGTTAATGTTGAATTTCTGGTGTAATGGCAGAGATTTGTGTTATCTCTAGTGACTGAAGATGCAGGAATAGGGAGTCTATATCATAGCTCTATTGAACTCACCAATGTGGCCCCTATAAACTCCACGTGGATCCTGGCTAGTGACAATAGATACCACGTAATCAACCAAACTATAGCCCCAGATGGAGCTTCTATGAAGGATGGAGTATTGGGGCCAAAGTGATTCGTATTATCCTGGATATATGAGATGGCCAGCGTACACATTCATTGCCTTACCCAGGGATGTCATAATTTTCCTGCTCTCAGTATAACCCAAAGGAACCCAGCCCATCTGGACAATCTACAGCCTGCCCCACTGGTCAGATCCATATCAAGTTAACCAGACCTATAGAGCAAGAAGTAGGAGCTTTGGGAGAACATCTATGCTCCAGAGGTGGGAAGTAAATTGCAAGATTTGGGGGGGTGCCACAAAGGAGGTCTTAAAGGGCCCAGTGGTCTGGGCATGTCAGAGCCTCCCCAAAGTAAAGGTGCAGGTGACAGTTAAGCTTAATTGTGTCAACTTGATTGGCTTGGGAGCCCCTGGAGGATTAGTAAGGCACATTTCTGAGCGTGTCTGGGTGGGTACTAGAGGCATGACCTTGGGTACTATATCTAGTCCCTTGCCTTTCCTCTCTGGTACTGGCCCCTTCTCTGTTTCCTGGTTACCATGAACTAAGCAGCTTTGTTCCACTGTGCCCTCCCACCATGATAGTTCTACCTTAGAGCCAACTGACCATGGACTGAATCCCTTAAAATCATGAGCCAAATTAAACCTTCTTTTTTTTTCTCCTTAAATTTTTTTATTGGTACATTTTAGGTATACAATACATTTACATTTATCATTGGGTACTTGTACCTTTACATGATATATCTTGGTTCTTATTTTTTCCCATTTCCTGTCCTCCCCTCACCCCCTCCACCCTTCCCTATTTACAAAGACTTTGTTTCCATTTTTTCCTTTTCTCATAATTTTTCCTTTCCCTTATTTCCTTTCCCCT